>CM042015.1:104855876-105128376 GCA_023525715.1 Cichorium intybus
AAACTTTCATTTTCATTTTCCTTAATATAAGTAATCCATATGATTGATTATACAAAGATGAAAAGGGATTGTATGAGTCATATAATAGAGTGATTAAAAATATCACCCCTATATGTGTCGGTGATATATAAGTTGGTGGTCAGAAGAAACATCACTAAAATAGAAAGTAAACAAGTTAAATTGAGTGAAGCAACAAATTGTGTAAACTATGGAGAACAAATTAAGTTGATTGACCTCTTATTTTTGTTAAAAATAGGGATGTTTTAGTGGTACTATACATAAGCTTAGGTATATAACAGTCACACACACACACACACACATATATATATATATATATATATATATATATATATATATATATATATATATATATATATATATATATATATATGTGTGTGTGTGTGTGTGTGTGTGTGTGTGTTTAATAAGGGAATAAAATTATCCATGATACCAAGAGACTAATCTCGATCGTCAGCATCTAAATCATCAACGCCAAAAAATATGGTGTAAATTTATTATATTTTTCTTGTGTTGTATTATAAGTTATAATTGTATATTGGTTTGGTTTAATCAAAAAATACATGGTTGTCCATTTAAAAACTTAAGGGTGTTCTGAAACGCCTAGGTCTTCGTGCGGTCAAAAATAGTAAAATACCTCACTCACACTAGTACAGTGGTAGTCAGGGTCGATCCACAGGAGTTTCGTAGTCAAAATAAGATGATAGCTTATCAACTGTAGTGTCATGCTACAGCCAGAGGGACTAACTTCCACTTTCCCAAAACAATCCAAAAACACAATATCCAAACAATTGCCAAAAACCAAATCTAACATAAACTAAACTAAACTAAACCAATCTCTAAACAAACAAGAACAATCCCAAAAGCATTCAAAACAATAAAGCATAAATAAAGGTAAATAAAGCTAACCAACATGAACTGAATGATTAACTTTATTAAGCTCCAATCCAGAAGGTTCAAAACAGTAAACAACGAAAATAAGAAACTTTAACCTAATGCTAATGGTTGTCACACCCAGAAACACCAAGCTACAAGCTTAAAACAACTAAACTAATACTAAAAGCAAGTGAAAAACATAAAAATACCACATTGGGCTGATGAAATCTCGAAACTTGAGTCAAATTCACCATAAGTCCACCTAAGGGTCTGATCTTCGCCTCCTGAATTCGACCTAATGACCTCTATTTATAGTTGTGGAAAATTAGATCCCGCACCGCGCAGAGCTCATAACCACGGCGCGCGTAGAGCCTTATCCCCGTTTTCTTGCGGTTTGAATTTCTTCCACCGCCTCATCTCTTTGACGTGCGCGCACACATGCATCCCCGAGGCGCGCGTGTCTAGTCGACTCCTTTTGACTTTATCTTCAAACTTCTTCATTTTGTACGTATTTAACCCCTGTTTATAACTTTTCTTTGCAAACAAGCACTAGCACAAATAGTGATAATACCAATGTATAAATGATATAATTTCACCAATAATAGGGCTCAATAACGACTAAAATACTTGATATTACTAGGCGTTGTCATGTTCACTAAATAATTTGATATTATCTCTAAAAAATCAAAATCAATAGGTGTTCATGACACCTTTTATTCTAGTTTTGAGTCATTAATGTATATATGTACATTATACATTTATCGACGGTGATTTCTCATGATTACTAGTAAATATATATTTATTAAAGTGAGTCTAGTTAAATTAAAGAAATAGTTCCTTAACATATATTTACAAAAATATTCTCTGTATAACATGTTTCTTAATTATATTTATAGAAATGGTCTCTATATAATAATATTTATAGAAATGGTCTCTATATAATAGCCAAATTATAAATTATAGAAGTGGCATTTGTATAATATACTAGAAATAAATGATAACTTATAAAAGGAAGAATACATGAAGGGCTAAAAAGTTACTATGAATAAATGATTTAAAGAGACAAAATTATATTCAAGATATGTGAAAATTATAGATTATATATATATATATATATATATATATATATATATATATATATATATATATATATATATATATATATATATATATATATATATATATATATATATATATATATATATATATATATATATATATATATAATGTTAATTTGCAACTTTTGTTTCTATAGATATTTTATGTTCATTTCATTTTACCTTTTCAAGAGTCAAAACTATTAAATTAATATCATAGTATAATTGTTAAAAGGATTAAAGCATTTGAAACAAAATGCTAATAAGCTTTTATATGAAAATAATAATTTTGATTCTTCTTATAACAAACTTTTATATTTATATTTTTCACCGTCAACTAATTTCGAATTAACTGTTTTCATCCCTATTTATTATAAAATTATATTATTGGTATTTTGTAAGTTGTGATTCTGGTACATTATTATATTTTAAAGTTATATTTTTCTACCCTTATATATATTTTTTCATAGTTTTCATTTTCATTAATATTATTTTTTTATTAATAATTTTTTATTAATTGTTATTTATAGCATTGTATGGACGGGCCTACTATAGAATCAGATATTATGGGTTATCTCTCAAAATTTATTGTCAAATATAAATTTAGGGTAATGATAATCCATTGGTAATCCGTCGTTACTGGTTACAGCAACAGATCTATCACGAACCAATGTCTATAAACCTTGTTAAATGTTGATGGAGTTGAGCATCGGTCAATGTGCAACCCTTAAAAAAGTTTATGCTTTCCTGAATTTTTCTGACTTCACCCCTGGTACTTGATATAAATTCAAATATATCGTTGGCATTGTTTCATTTTAATCTTTATAATATTATAAATTTGTCTTAATTCAACATATATGACATGACATATTTTCCGTTCAAAATCTATTTTCCCTTATATCTTTATAAAATACAATTTCCTTTTTTGGGATCATTTTAAAACTTGATACACATCATTTAGACCATCGTATTTTGACAACATTAATTTTCTAATGTTTTAAATTTTATAATTAATTTAAGTTGTTTAGTCTTGATTTCTATCATAACACTAATTACGTAATACTCGATATAAATCCGAATATATCATTGAGACCGTCTCTTTTTATCTACATAATGATATAAATTTGTCTCGATCTGACATATTATCAATCTCAAATCCATTTTTATATCGTTATTAGGTATGCTTTTTTCTTTATATCTTTATACGTATATCATCCTGTTGAAATATAAAGTTATACGGACATTCATATCCACACTAATTTAACATATTGTGCATCATTTTCAATTGAATCTTATATTATAAACATCATCCGATTTCGAAATCAATCACCTTTTTAAAGTTTGTGTTGCATCACGCAGTGATGTGAACTCCTAGTTTTACCTAAGTTTATGTGTTCTTTATAATTACTAAATATTTATATAATAGTGTAAAATTATAAAGCTATCAGCTTTTCATCCTTTTACCTCTAAAAACCTCATAAAATAATGTGTGAACTTTCAACACTCGAAAACCTTACCCCATAAACCCTTGCGACAACAAACAAACCATCAGAACATTACAGAATTTTCAAGGATTGATTACAAGTGTACCCCAGAAGGACGAGAAAGAGTCCAAAGATAACAAAACGTATATGAAGTGTGTGATACTGATGCATCAATGAGAAATACAAAGGTGAGAAACCAAGAATCTGAGTTTTGTAATAAATTTCTAATTTAATTACAAAATATTTCCTCGTAATCTAAAAGAAGAAGAAGATATGAAGTTACAGCACAAGTGAAGGCGGTGTATCATTTCCTCACATTATGCAGCAGTTTTCCTGAGAATCAAGCATTTCTGGTGATCTGCAGTCAATGGTGTAACCAACTCAGCCCAAAAACATATAAACAATATTCAAAGGAAACTTATTCCAAGATTCATGTGCATTTTCGTCTTTTAACATTCAAACTTATTGCTTTCTAAAATGAAAGATAATTTGGAATGTTAAGAATCTAGGAACGAACATTAGATTTTGTAGGAATGAATGTTTGGAAATTTTAGAGAAATCATCTCGAATTCATATCAGAATATTAATTCGTATGACCTGAAAAGTGAAATTATAAGGATTTACTGAAACATTTTGAGATTAACAATATGCCATAACAACTTAAAAGTTGAACAGTAAATGATGTATAACTTTGACTTCCACGGTCAAACATGGCACAATCAGGATTCAAACTTGATCTTGTTACAAACAGAAAACCAATGTTTCTAGCTCTTATAGCATTTCTTATCAAATATGATGGAAGTTTTTAAAATTATCCCAAATTTGAGGTTAAAACATTGATGTGTTGAATTTGGGTTTGATACTGAACATTGCCAAATTCACAACGGCCAAAGGAATATTTACGTTAAGATAAAATTTGTTACTTGTCGTTTTCAAACTTGACATGGATTTTGTTATCGGAAACCTACTTTTGTTGATATTGTATATTTGGCATCTAGTTCAACACAAGTGCCACAATTATTAGTAAAGTACGTAGAATATTAATCCGTATCTTGATCTAAGAAAAATGGCTTACAGTTGAGCAAGAGCTGATATATCAAAATCAGGAGCAAGGTCTTTCAGAATATCGGTTGGCGGCTGACCAGATTCTTGCAATTTGTGCATGAGGTCGAGGATCTTGTTGAAATTAGCAGGGTCGGTTTGGTTTAGACCCTCTATGAGCTGATGCTGATGAAAATAACGGTCGTATTCTTCCTTTTCTAATTTAGATTTATTGTCTTGTAGCCACTTGGGGTATCTTTCTCCAATTTCTTTTATGGGATCATCAACAACTTCTTCCGACAAAAGCTGTTGCATCATCGTTTCAACCATAGACTCCATGTCCTAAACACAAGGAGGCTATTTTAGTACTACTCGCTTTTTAATGAGGAATAGGATACTTAATTAGGGTTTCAATAATACCTGAGAGCCTGCAACTTCCTCCAACTGCTTCACCCAATCCTCTATCAATGCATCTTCTCCAAAACCAAAACCAAAAGCATCAACGCCGCTTGCTTTTGAAGCTGCTACCGACTCCATACCTTTGACGGCTTCCGTAGTTTGCTGTCTCAGCTTCTTCAGAGTCTCCGAAACATGCGACGCCACTTTTACTTTTTTCTTTCCTTTCTTCTTTCTTCCTAAATCAGGTAAACCCATTCCTAGTCCTTCAACCCTACTAACATTTGAAAAACCTTCTGATTTCTTCACTCCATCATCTCTGCATAGGAACCAAATTCAACGCCTTAAGTATTTTTAATCAATAACATAAATTTGCTTTCAAATTTTGATAAGACATGTTTCATTTTTCAAAGATAAACAAGTCACGAATACATTGAATTTAAAACAAACTACTGATTAGAAGATAAGTGTGAAATAACAGAACCATGTCAATTTTGAAACTGCCCTATCAAAATCAGAATGCAACAGAGGGCTGTCAATTACTATACATAATCCAAACAATAATCAGTCAAAGATGTTCACTCGCTACATCAACCCATTAAATCAGCGCGCATATCTGTGTCTGTATGTGTGTCAGTGTAAATTCGGATCGACGTAAAAAATTCGGAAGATTAACCTTTGAGCAGACGAGGCAAGGTTAAGGGTCTGGAAATCATCCAACGCACCTGATTGTGATTCAAATGTAATTGATCAATACATATAAACAATCCAAATCGTACCCACCACAAAGTAACCGTTATCAGCTCACGTACGCAGAGAACAGAGGAGGGTTTCGCAGGCTTACTGTCAAGAAGTTGGTCTAAATCGTCTGAATGGCCGGTCTGAGCCATGATCTTCTCTCTGCAACACAAAAATCCTTTGCTCTTTTTGCTGAAACGAACAACAAAATTGATGCCGTGAGATGATTTTTTAATAATTTCAAGCAAGTGGCTTACATGTGACGCCGGCCGAGGGAGAAACCGACGAGGAACCGAGCATCTCGACTATGCTTGTGACCGTCCTTGCCGTTTAGCGTGAAAAGGAAAACTGAAATTGCGGTTACGTGGAATTTTATAACCAAAAGAAGGACTTTACGCAACTTTGATGTCAAAATTTGGTGCTAAATGTTTTTAAAATGGGAAAATGACTTATCAGCCCACTATGTGTTTTGTTTATTTTTGGTATTTTTTTTATTTTATTTGTTATTAAATTATTTATTTTGTTCATGATACATTTTTATGACCGGGAATAACAGGTTACAGTCTAATTGGCATCTACGTGGCAAATAGGTGACATCTACGTAGCTTTTGAAGGTAGTAAAATAAAGTAATCAACTATTTATTTTGTTTACATTTAGTCATTGTTCTTTTTCTTTCGTGCTTTATTTGTCATTAAACTAATTATATTGTTCAACCTAAATCTTTATGACTGGCAATAACAAGTATTGTTGGTTTAATAACTTAATGTCGTAATACAAGTATTACGTGAGTTGATTACGTGTATCATTATCCTTATAACTCATTTTTCCTTTTAAAAAAACACTTGAAGTTTTTTATTTTTGGACTTGGTCACGTATGCTTAATGACACTTTTGATTTATCAATTGGCCATTCATATTTTACTGATTCATGGGATGATGACATTGCTACATGTAATGATACACGTAATCAACCTACGTAATACTTGTATTACGACATTGAGTTATTAAACCGACAATACTTGTTATTTTCGATCATAAGGATTTAGGTTGAACAATATAAATAGTTTAATGACAAATAAAACACGAAAGAAAAAGAAAAGTGACCAAATGTGAACAAAACAAATAGTTGGTTACATTTATAAGTCATTTTCTCTACCCTCAAAAGCCACGTAAATTTCACCTATTTGTCACGTAGATGTCAATTAGGCTGTAACCTGCTATATATTCACAGTCATAAAGATGTATCATGAACAAAATAAATAGTTTAATGGCAAATAAAGCATGAAAAATAGGAAAGTGACCAAACGTGAACAAAACAAATAGTTTGTTAACCTGATAAGTCATTTTCCCTATTAGAAAAAGATCTATTTCACTTGTATGTCTATGGCTGGTAAACATTACGGTAAAAAATGTTTGTTTTGTAATTTGTAAACGCAAAATATATAATAATAAAGATTTTTTTTTCAAAATATGAAAAATAGCTTTTTTGTAGTCGGATTGATTTACTGATATAATGTTGTTCGTAAACAACCAATCCTTTTTTTTAGACAGTAGATTACTAATCAACATCTTATATATAACTCTAAATATGATAAAATTATTCGGTCTCATCGGGTTATAAAATAAAAAAAAAAGATAAATTTAAAATGCAAGTAATAAAAAGAGGGTCTCAAATATGCATATTCTGTCCGGTGGCAGATCTAGAAACGAAAATCACGTGGTTCCCCATTTAAGTAAACCGAAATTAAATACAAACCAATTGACTATCAATATTTTCAATTTATTATATCAATTACACAAATCAAGACAAACTAATGAACTTCAATTGTGTTGGCATTAACTAATTATCACCTTTTAGCAATGTTATTGAACATTTGAACTCAATTACTCAATTAATCAAGACTTAAATCAATTACAAAATTACTTTAGAGTTATTAATTGAAAGATAATATATTCTACTTAAACGAACACACTCATCATTTAAGTGAAGAATATATAAAACAAATTAATACCAAAAGTTTTCTTTCACTTATATATGACGAAATATAACAATATAAGACTTCCTAAAACCCTAATCCTCAAATCTTAATGGACTAAGCCCCCACTAATGGAATAAGTGTTGGTGCTTTTTCCTCTCAAAAATGCAAGTCATCGGCCAAGATTTTTAGGTACTGACATTATGACTCGTTTCACACGTAAACTAAACCTTAGTGCTTACATAATCTCCCACATTCCTTGCAAGTGCACCAAGGTCTATTAGTAGGAACATTGTAACAATCACCATTGATATGACGAAATATTCAAATACATTTCCAGTAAGCATTGACTTTTTAGAATCCTTACAAGAACGTTTCTGTAATGCATATTTTAAGTCTAAAGTCTGAATAAAATTTTCGGAATACACATTTTGGCCTTTAAAAATTGAATCAGTTTACTACTTTTAGGGCCAAATTCGTGAAGCTTAAAAATAGGCAGGCCTAAGAAATATCTTAGGGTGTCCAAAATTTAGAATCTGATAAGCATGTCTGTAATACTTTTTTAGGAATCTAGAATACATATTGCTTTCATCCTAAATCTAATGATAAAGTAAAGAAACTTACACAAACAAAAGTAGATTTTTCATACAATGGTTAGAAAGAAGAAAAGAAAATTCTATTACAAATATTTTTATATAAATAAAAGATTTGGACTAAATCTACTTACTGTGAAATTGCCCATTCCACAGTTAAATGTCATTTAGGTAAACAGATAATATATTGGTCATTTCTAATAATATATACAAAATATGTAGTCTTTTTTACAAATATCCCTTATTTGTAGTATCATTGATTGTCTGACAAATTCTTAATTTCTTGTTAATAATTCTAAGTAATTATTGATACCAAATTTCTTTTAAAAAATCATCATCAATGATAAAAAGTAACTTATTATGTGTACAAAACAAATATATATATATATATATATATATATATATATATATATATATATATATATATATATATATATATAGATAACCGATCGGGTGAGGACTCTTTTTAAAGTAAGGACTCGTGAGGACACCTTAAAAAATTAAAAATATATATAAATAATAAAATGGATCATAGTACTATATTGGAGAAAAAAATTCGAAAAAAAAGTTTTGGATCATTGTTTTTTTTAATAATGAAACAATGATCCACAAGATAAAATTTTTTGTGGATCATTACTGTTTCTTAATGATCCAAATTTTTTTTTCCAATTTTTTTTGGGATCATGACATAGTACTATTCTCGATTTTATGATTTGTATTTTTTATATTTTTTTTCAATTTTTTAAGGTGTCCTTACGAGTCCTCACCGAAAAAAGAGTCCTCACCGTAACGGGACCCTATATATATATATATATATATATATATATATATATATATATATATATATATATATATATATATATATATATATATATATATATATATATATATATATATATATATATATATATATATATATATATATATATATATATATATATATATATATATATATAATGTTGTATTTTTTGGACATTTTGCATTGTAAATAGAATATGCCAAATAATAATTTAAAATTTTATCAATTAATTGCATTTTGATACTACATAAGCTAATACAAACTTTTTGTTTCCAAATTGTACTTTGATGTCGCATAAGGTAAGCTTCTTATTAAAAGGCATAAGTTGTTGTAAATAAACAACTCGATTATCTCGATAATCGACAGAGAAAATACAATAAGATTATCGTAAAAAAAATAAAACAAAGAAAACACAATAATGTTATTTTGTTCACATAGAGAGAAACTACAATAAGATTACAATAGAATAATTGAATAGGATTAAAAAAAAAAAAAAAAAAACTACAATAAGATAATAAAATAATATTAAAATAAAGTTATAAAAAATAGTCAAATTTTGAAAAACTCTCTAATTTTGATCCTTCTTTCGAGTAAACCCTCGTATTTTATTTGCAAGTCACGGCAACCGGTTGACATGCTATTTTAGTTAAAATATAGTCATGACTATCGTTAATGAGCTCGTAATTAATGACTTTTTAAGGATCAAAATAATAATTTTAATTTTTTACTTAATTACAAAAGTGACTTATTCTACACACACACACACAAAAAGAAAAAACTCGATTTCACAAAATCATTTTTCTTGATAACATATTTCGCAAAAAATAATGTTATTTTTGTGAAATAATAAATTCCTGAAATTTCAATTTATATTGTGAATTGCATTTAACTATCATATTTGAATGCAGGACTTAGGACCGTTATAATGAGCTTGGAGGATGAGCCAAACAGAGTTTCAATCGACCGAGACCTAAGTTTGAGAATTAGATGGAATCCCTAGATTTACTCGCCAGCGAATCACTAATCAAAACATAGATCTTTTTAGATTCTTTATGGATCTAGTAGTCTGTGAATCGTTGTTCAAAGAACTAGCTGTCACCATGTTTAATAATTTGGTGGGATCCACAAATGCAGTGATTGAACACTTTGTATTCTTCCATGAAGATTCACACAATACCAAGCTTGGATGAAACGCAACAAGATTTGGCGAACAAATAGAAAGGTCAAATGATTTTCTTTTATAAAGTAAAATGAGGTTATTTAGTAGCCACATCAGGTTTCATTAATTTTATTCCATTATGTCCTCTCATAAAAGGAAGGAGGTCGAATGATCAATTCATCATTGAGAATATTACGCCAAAAGGACGGATATTGTGGTTTTCAAACAGCAGCAATCAAACAATGTCATGAATGCGAGATGTTAGCAAAAATAAAAAAGGATAGATGTTGGAAACTGACCTATATTCCTACTAACGTGATCCACATTATCTAAAATATGTTATACACTATGATATATTGCTATGATGTTTTTACAACCATCGTTTTTTGAATTTGATAATTTACGATGCTCCTTCTATCGATACTCTATCAATATTTGGGGAAAAATAATGTTTACACTCAATTTTCGTTACGAATATATATCATATCAGGATCCGTTGCCAAACTAAATCTAGCTATGGTTATGGAAGTACCAAAGATGGCACCCTCTGATTTCATAATGAAAATGTAAAAAGATAGCTCTCATACAATATGTTTCAAGATATTGACAAAAAGTTATATCAACTTGTTAATTTAATATAAGAATCATAATTCATAGTTAATGGCAATGAGTTAGTTGTTTTAAAAAATATATATTTGTTAATATTTTAACTACATAGTGTTATTCATGCACAACACGTGGTCATTTGTCTAGTTTCTTTTATACAGAGCGTATGGCATTGAATCTATGATAATTGTTGGATATGAGCTACTTATGCAGATATTGTTGATGCTTTGTGACAATGTATTATGTTATGGCTTGAATGTTTGGAGACTCGTTCCTTTGCTGCAGATCTACATGTTTGATTCATGTTCAAAATATTAGTTTTATTGCACTTATGGCTCGATTTATATTATTGAACCGATGGGAAAAACAAAGAAACTAGTTTCATGTGGTTCCTTGTGGATTCAAATATGATTAGTTTGGCTGGTTGGTATATTCAATTTGTGAAAACTGAAAACTATCATTGCTATAATGTACATATATATGTGTTCGACTACAACATGTTATATTCCGAGTAATCTAGACATAATTGATTTAGCTAGCATTCGAGTATCAATTATATTTGTTTATGAACAAGCAAGGTAAACATCCAAAATCAAAACCATCACTGGGTAATGGGTATGCCAGCTTGGTCGATTTTCTAAAATGCCCTTGGATATTTGAAATTGAGGGATGATTAATAACATGTCTTTTATCTGTTACGGAAAACGAAAAAAAACATGCAAAACATAAAATAAGAAATATAGAAGATCTGTTTTAAAGATATTGGCACACTATCTCATGAGATTCTCCCAAGAAGTAAAGTCTGTTGTAGAAGGGACATAAAAACTTTTTCATCAACTGTATCGTACAGTGGTGGCCGGCCTTTCCTACTTATGCAGGCAGAAACCACCACAAACAAAATTCAACAAAACCTATGGGAATCACTACAAGTACAAAGTAAAGAAGCAAGTACATGATGCATTTCAACATACAAATCCTTAAAATAGAAAGAAGAAAAAGAAAAAAAAAAAAAAAAAAGTAACCAAAAACCTTGTTGCTCTCACTCTCTCTTGTTTATAACAAACAGACGTCTCCAAGTCGGGTAATATTTATTTACACCCTTAGTTGGCCTTAAAGATCCACCTCCTGAAGCTCATCATCCATCATGGATCGCTGCTGCATCATACCAGATCTGGCAGCAGGCATGAATGATGATGGTGTCTGTTCCGTAAAAGAACCCCACGAAGCTGTTCTTCGTGAGGCAGGTGACATGGCATTGTTTGCGTATTTTGCTTCTGAAACATTATCCATGCTTGCAAACTTTTGCATGGAAGAGGGTTGTGGG
This sequence comes from Cichorium intybus, assembly GCA_023525715.1. NCBI lineage: Eukaryota > Viridiplantae > Streptophyta > Magnoliopsida > Asterales > Asteraceae > Cichorium > Cichorium intybus. The sequence goes on from CM042015.1 coordinate 104,867,984, forward strand.
AACGAGTTGTTTACTGAAGAAGAAAAGGATTGCGATTGCGATTGCTTTTCATTGAGATCCGGGTCAACTGCTGATGGTGAAGCTGTGGGCATGAAGAACTTTGGGTTGGGGTTTGGGCTTGCGGTTCGTTTGATGGTTGAAGGAGGCGGTGACTGGAACAAGTTGGTAGGGTTTCCAGCACCAGCACCACCTTGGTTGAAAGTGTCAACATACCTGCCAACACACCATATACAAGATTAATAATATTGAAATCTCAATTTAATTTATAAAGGCTCACCTTGCACGAACGCCAGTCCTTCCACGCGCAGAGAATTGATTGGAGGTGGTGGCAGGAAGTGGTGGAATTCCGGCACCACCACCCATGGGCATGGGACTTGTGAAATCTGAGGTCCCATTGCTTAGAGAGCCTTCACTCTTCAAAGCAGTCTTCAAGTTGTATTCTGGAGTTCCATTCTGGAAGGTTGCCATTGTTGGCGGTGGAGGAAGGACTGCTTCCTCTGCTGGAGGATCAACACCTTCTTCTACCCATCTCTTAAGTTTCTCATCATAATAAAACTTATTTGTATCACCCAATTTCGCCTAAAAAACATAAATTTTGTTTTTCAGCAATCAGCATATAATATGATATGATATATCACAGGTACAGGTACAGGTACAGGTACAGGTACAGGTACAGGTACAGGTACAGGTACAGGTACAGGTTAGTTAGACTTAGTAAATAGATATTGTTTACCTGTTTGTCCCCACGAGGCTTTAGAACTAATCCCACCGTCTTCTGAAACAGCTGGGACCCAAAACCAAAGCGACCAAAACGTGAAGTAACCCCCCCAGATGATGACTTTGTTTGTGAATCAGCAGAGTTTTCCTTTGATGTATCACCCTGTCAATACATCCAGTTTGCTGTAAAAAAAATAATGCTCAAAAGGGAGTTATATTTACCAACACCAACCTGCCTAGGAGATCGACCAAAGTCAGGTTCTGAAACACTTCTGTTGTGAATTATCTTTCTGTTGTTTCCATCGTCTGACCATTGACTTATAGGTTCCATTGATGCAGAGGGGACCAATGATGACATTGCCATTGTTGATTGACTCGTTGATACCCTCGGAGGTTGCTGATGCTGATGATGATCGATATGTGTAGTACCACCACCTGGTATTGATGTTGATGTTGATGGTACAGGTGGCGGTAGTCCACCAACCACACGATGGGCCGTGCTATCAAAAAGGTTGAGCAGTTTACCAACTAATTTACCAGGAGCCAAGTTTGTAGAGAATCCACCCTGACAACACAAATGGGGAGATTAGAATTCTACTCTACTTTTAGCATTGATTAAAAGGTAAATCAAAAAAATTAATCTTTTAGCACCTGTTGGTGAGTTTTTATCCTGTCCTCTAAAGATGCAACCAATTGTCTCCATGTTTCTACCTCAGGAGCCCGTCCCGTTTTTAAAGATCTTGATACCGACTGACAGTACCTGGATTAATTTTAATTCATATTTAAAAGACCAAACCAATTATCTAGGAAATAAGAAAAAGGGGGTGTGATGTGTACTTCAATGCGTCTGAGACTCTTCCAACTTCAGCCAACATGTGAGCATATAAAAGCTTGTATGGTTGAAATGGTAGCAAGGTGAACTGCGAGTTCCCTAGAAGTTTTGCATATTCATACACCTCTGTTCTCTGCATGCATTTGCATTCATAAAAAGTTATGAACAATTATCAATAAGATTAAAAGGTGAGATGAGGTGGCACCTGGATAGCTTCTGGGCTGGCATACGTCCTGGGATGTTTCCAGTGATCAGCACCAATCAGACACAGTCTGGCCGTGTCTGAATATGGCTCAAAGTTTGCCTCTGCAACTAAGTAGCAGATGTGTGCCGCGATGATCTGACGAAAAAAAAAATCAAAATCAGGTTGTTTCACAGTTAAAGCTTTGGGTGGTCATAACTTACATTACTCCTTTCCTTCCATAAACAATCACCAAGATGGATAAGCACGAGTTCATCATCTTTGGTTCTGTTGGCAGTAATCACTGCCAGATTCTCTTCCCAGTCTTCAATCATACAATTAGCACCAGCTTGAGCCTATACCAAATCACCAACTCTAACTAAAATATTCTAAATGAATCAAAAACTCAACTTCATTTTCTATAACCACATTACCTGTTGAGACATATTTACAGCACCAGAATCTGTTGTAGTGTCGTTAGAAAACGCATCTGCAGGTTGACCCGCAATAAGCAGGCATAATGTCCGCAAAGGTGACCCTGCTACTAACTGACGAAGAGCCATTTTCCTAACTGTATCCACATAGAACTGCAATTAAAAAAAATAATAATAATAAGTGAGTTTGACAACAAAACAATATATAGTTTGAGTGAAGAAAGAAGAGAGACCTGATCACCAAGTTGTGCAGCAAGAACAAGTGCTGGCCCCCAGAGTTGGCCCTCTTGTGCACATTGAAGAGCCTCTACTTTTTTACCAGAAACCAGCAGAGTTTGGACTTGAAAGGCTGTTGCCTACTCATAAACATCCATAAGCATTACAAGATGAAGCAAGTACATTGTGTTGAAAACATAAGATTATGAATGAATACCTGAGTCTCTCTTTCTGAAGGTAATTGTTGCAAGCAGTGGGTGAATTGCCCATAATTGTATTCTGCGTTGCTCTTCTTCACAGATGCAAACAGTTTAGCAACAGCAACTTCTGGAGCATCATTTTCCTGAAAATATCTTTGTGTTCAACATACATACATACATACATTTGAGATTAATTAATTAATTTACCTTTGATGCAGCATCAGTGCCAAAAGGGGAACGCAATTTCCCATAATGCTGTGAAGCTATTTTGAGCAAAGAAAGGAGCAACCTCAGAACCTGGGCATCCCTGTAATTGATGTTGGAAGATTCAGAGTGTGCGATCCTCTCATCAATCCATTTACTCAACTCTTTACCACCAACATTTCCACCAGCCAGTGGACCCGGAAACGACTGCCGACCCAGAGTTTGAAAGTAATCACCTACATCACTCCCCACACTCGATATTTCTGTCATGTTATGAACAGCAATTGACCTACCATTTGAATCCTTCAACAAAACAAATCAATGTTTCATGCTTCAATTATCAAACCAAAACATGATTTAAACATGAAAAGATTCTCATTGGCTAACCTGGCTTCCAAATGATGCATTTATAGTGTCTTTCATCACAATCAGCTTTCCACCAAAACCAAAAGTAACCAAAGCATGAGGAGGCCGCCCAGCTGATGACCTTCCTGCAGTAGACCCATAAGATGCTTGCTGGGAATAACCTGTCTGGTAGGTTTTTTGACTGAATGGCTGGTTGAAGTTTCCACTTGGAACAAACGATTGGGCCTCATTATTAACCTTAAAAGAAGAACCTGCTCCTGCTCCCTCATAATGAAAAGATTGCTGTTGGTTAACTAAAGGAAAACCAGACCCATGGGGATCGACACTATCAGCTTGCCACATACTTGATCCTTGTTGCTCACCTTTCCACTTGTATTCTTGTCCTTGAGATCCAGACTGCTTCTTTAACTCATATATTTTCTCATCATGGGAATTCCCATACAAAGTGTTAGTTGCAGAAAACCCATTTTGGTTGACCTGGTCCTGGGCAGGTTGCCATCCTTGCTGTTCAACACTACTCAAGTAATCTTGTCCTTCAGAACCTAACTGATTGTTTAACTGATCCTGCCCCCCGTATGTAGTCTGATCGTTTCCATAATAAGTAGTACTGGTTGCAGAATACCCGTTTTGGTTGACCTGAGAATTATATGCATCTAAAGAGCACCATTCTTGAGTGTTCATGTCATAATACCAACCAGGGTATTGGGGATCAAAAACCATATGTGGGGGATACCCGTTGTTCTCTTGTGATAAACTCTCGGTAGTCTGTGAAGCATGATTCCAAGTTGTGACGCTTTCAGTCGTGCCTTTCTCTGTTACCGCACCCACAACAGATTGCACGGTTTGTTGTGAATAAGAGACCTCAGAAGCAGTATTCGAGTCTTGTACATTTGCTGCTGCATCCACTTGATACCATTGCCCGGTGTTTGCATCATACTTCCATCCTGGATAAAGATTCTCCCAGTACTCGGTGCTGTTCTGATCTTGGCCGCCTGTACTTTGTTCCCCAGCTGTAGCATAAGCCTGGACATCTTGAGATTGATCAACATTCTTCCTATGCATGGAATCATCTACTACACTGGATACAATATTATGTTCCTGACTAACCAAGCTACCTTCTTTCCCTATCTGATCCACCGAACTATCTTCAAATTCAGTGAAAAAGTCACTGTAGGATCCAAACCCATTACCACCACTATCAACAGGTTCAGTAGAGAAAGCAGCCCACTGCACCTCCTTAACACCTCCAGATCCATGATCCCAACCAGCAGTAGAATCCAATCGCTCTTCCAAACCAGTTACCTCAGGATTAGGTTCTTCACCCAGGCTATCAAATGCAAATGAATTTGAAGACACCAACGGATGACCAGGGTCTATACACGTTTCAGTTGACGAATGTTTGATATTCCCATTAGTCGAAGAAGAAGCTTCTTCTTCTTTCCCTACACCTACTTTCCCCAAATCTTCGAGTCCAGCTCCAACATCACTGATACCTAAATTAGCAAAAGCTTTAGCATCATCAGAATCGTTCCCATCAGCTAATTTGGTCGTTTCTGAGGGTAATGGAGTGACCTTATAATCATCATCGTCGTCGTCGACCAATTTATCAAAGAAATCTTCATCAGTATCCTCCACCTGAAATGGAGGATTTGAAGCCATCTATAGCAGTCAAAACCAAACCTAAAAAACCTCTCTCGATCTCAATTGGGTCCAGAACCACGTTACAGATCCGGAACCAGAACTCCTAATAAATCTGGGAAAACCCCTAAATTGATATATATCGGATAAGAAACATGAAAGATCCAGCTAGGGTTTTACGGATCACCAAACCAAAATTCACAAAACCATGAATTGCATCATCCTAATCCCAGAGCAAAATTTTACCTTTCAACTGTCTTAGCGCATCAAATTCGAACAAGATTGATCCCCAAAAGACATCAATATATTAAGAAATTAACTTAGATGCAAATATGACGATTTGAAGAAAATCGCATTACGTATACAAATCTATATGTATACGGAGAGAGAGAGAGAGAGAGAGAGAGAGAGAGAGAGAGAGAGAGAGAGAGAGAAGAGACAAGCCCTCGATCTCAAACCAGGTGACTCAACAAGCCACCAACGCGTCGATTATATTGTTCTTTTTTCTTTTCACCATCTTCTTAATTACTTTTGTTAAAATAGCTTATTTCATTTAAGAGGGTAAAAACAGAACAGCATCTTTTATTTGTTTTTTAAATAATATTTTTTTTGAATGCGTTAGATGATTGCATTTACAGAAGACGTTATATTTTGACTATTTTGTTGACTTGTTAATCGGTTTAACGGATAAGTTTTGCTGAGATACGGCTATATAACATGTATGACAAAACATTGATTAAGGTAATTGATACCGATATATTTTTTGTTTGTCTAATTTAGATTCATCAAACTTCATTATTGTACTTACAAAAACATTCAAATATATGGGATTTCATGAAAACCCATCATATATCAAATATAACGGTTTGTTAAATTAATTTTGTTTTTACTCAACTCCTCATAAACTTACAACAATATTTACCATTTGGTTATTATTTTAAGTTTTTTGAATGTGTTGGTCTACTTTCATGTTTAGAAATATGATCGTATAATCATTAAAATTAAATTTAGTAAGTAACTTTTATTTTAGATCAACCTTCACATCGCACGAATATTTTATGAATGTTCTTTTATCAAATTTGGTTATTTCTAAAAAAATGTTTAAGCATTTCAAACGACGTTATCAGTATATGTATACTCAAGAGTCTTAAATGCTGTAGAGAGTGGAGTAATTATAAAAGGAGCTGATCCGTACACAACATATTTTTGTCATACACAACAATATCATGTTTTTTATGCATATTGTACAACCCATGTAAAGCATAAATTGTTGTGTATGGTAAAAAACCAGCTCCCAGTTATAAATGACATGGGAGGGGTACAATATTGACTAAAACTAACGGTCAATTTTGACTTTAAGATGTAGATTATATTAAAAAACGGTAATGCTGAATATGGTTGTACCTCATGTAATGGGTCAAAGGTCAAGCCTCACTTGTCATGTCTGCTATGATTATGCTTTCACAGTTTATTTCTTTTTTTCCTTAATATCTTGTGATAGTGATTTAATTCTCATCCTTCATCTTCAACAGAGTTTTTTCATATTTTGTTGCAATTTGTATGATCACTCTGTATCATTTGAGAGAATAGATTTTTTTGCTAATTTTTATAGATTATTCAATATATGTTGAATCAATATATTAGTATAGTTTTAACAACTAATATTTTTTAATATTATTTTATTTTACTTTCTTATTTATATTTTAGCTTCAAAACAATCTATTGTATTATGTTTAATTATCCAAATATTAATGTTTAGTAATAATATTTATTAAAATGTTAATGTCTAGTGGTAATATTTATTAAAATGTTGTGTAGTAAAATATAATGTGTTTAAAAAACGATTAATTAAACAACAGATTTTATAGGATATATTAAATAAATGAAGGCAAATTAGTTAAATTCATAAATAAAAAAAACTATAGAAAATGTTAACCATTAAATATGTCATTTAACCAGATGTCAAAGTTAATAGAATAATGAGTCATTATAAGTTTATCATTGAAGATGCTCTTATTATTATATTTATATCAATAAGAATATTTTTTTAATGATACATTTAGCCGGACCCCCCCCCCTCTTTTACATTTGGTTAATATGATTGTAATATCGTTATAATTGGTACTAACAAATTATTTATGATTTATAAATATTAGTTTAATTCTTTAACTAAACAACGTTATTGTTTAATTGTCAAAGCATAGCAATGTAATTAGATTATGAACGCCCATAATTATTCCATGGTTCCAACACTTATAGCATTAACCATGTCAACTATGGTTAAATTTTTAGTCATTGTTGATGGTATATATAATCCAATTTAGATGCATCATGCTTAAGAGCTTATCATCATATTGTTTAAACGTAATGTTTGAGTCTAATAATAATCATAACCGATTCTTGAGTGTTTAAGATACGAAAGTTACAACAATTAATCTTAGATTCATAATCAATTTATACATTATAATTATATTGTATTTTTTAATTGATTTATTTTATTTTGATTGTATACTATTATTCATTGTTTATATCTTAGTTTTTTTCCTTTTTTTGAAAACAAAACAAACCCTGGTTGTACCTTTTATTGAAATAATAATGAAAATCAATCTTGTTGGACTCAACTCTCCCCTTGCTATCTACAAACATGAAAAATAGGATTTTAATTTTGTTGGGTCCGAGACGCACCAAAATTTGGGGTGGTTGTCAAGTGTCTTAGATTTATTTTTTCTAATTTCACAACTCTTTGCTTTTTTTCTTTTGTTCTTCTTTTTATATAGTACTAATTTTTTGACTTATTATATGACCCAGTTGAATCGTACATGTAAACTTCAATACAATCATGAGATTGGAGAGACAACTAAAGGGGTTGTAAAAAGAGACAATAAGGAAACATCGTCCACTTCTTAAATATTCTTAATCAGACTTTGTGTTCGATCTATTTGACCTTATTAGTGATCCAAAAATATAAATCATGACAAATGCGGAATAACTTTATGGGAATTGGTTACCCAAAATTGAAATAAATGACCACTAATTATGCACCCAATATCCACATAATGTTCCTTTTAAACTAAAACCTTACATAGTTCATTTACTTCCCCTAATTTTCATGATCTTATAGGTAAAGATCCTAACAAACATATTATAGGAATTTCATGTGGTTTCTTTAAGAATGAAACCATATAACATTACGGAAGAGTAAATAAAGTTGTATGTCTTTCCTAGTTTGTTAGTTGACAAAGATAAAAGTTGGTTCTACTATGTACCTTTAGGGCATATAACCACATGGGATGACATGAAGAAGTAATTCCTTGAAAAAACTCATGTACTTCACGTATTGTAAATATTAAGAAATATTTTCAAGATATGACTACGAGTACAGGGATAGATTTAAAAAACGTTAGTGATAATTGTCCTCGATACTAAATTAGTGATTAGCTTCTCATACATCTTTTGTGAAGGTTTGTTAAATACGAACAATAATATTATTGATTTTACAAGTGGAGGATCATTGGTATACGAAACTCACATGGTTGTCAATCCTTAACAATTCAAAATGATCCAATATATCTAAAAAATATAGTTGGTGACATAGATGCTTCTTATGATAGATATATAGGTTATCTCAATTCTCTTATGGGAAATTGGTTGTAGGAAAACAATAGTGACGAATGGCTAGCTAATGAGCAATCTAGGATGAAGAATAGGAGTTTAGAAACTTACTTTAAAGTCTTATTGAGGCATTATAAAACAATGGGTTCTCATTCTTCCCAAAATTAAATCTCCTACAATCTTTCTATCAACTTTATCACTAAAAAGAGCTCGTTTAAAGTGGTATAAGGGCATAACCTAAACACACCAAACAATTAGCTGCAACACTTGTCATTAACAAAGTAAATAAGGAAGGCGATAATCACACAAAGCAAATTAATGAGACATGCAAGCAAGTTTTATAAACAATTTACATGTATCAATAACTGTTACACAAAACAAGCAATTTGAAATGGTAACTGTGTCACTTTTCAAGAAGTCGATATTGTATGGATATATGAATGGTCATTTTCATGTTATCCAGATGATTAGGGATAACGCTTAACAAATTGTACTCATTAGATACTATAATGTACATATCTTAAGGCTAGAAAGAACACGCTGAGTTACAAAAAGGCTCGAAGACAGTGCAACATATGTAATATTTGTTTACTAAGTGGATACTAAGGTATTTTTGGTGGTGTAATTATGTAAAATATGTCATTGGGGTGTTTGGAAAAAATTCATAGTTGTGTATCAAGTAAGCAAAATTGTAATTATAATTAATTAATAAACAAAATTGTAAGAAGGAGATGTTAATTGATTGAAGGGTCATAAGTGACAGTATTTGGTAGTTAATGATGGATAATAGGCAAACAAATAAACTTAAAACTCTTAAGTTCACATGCAACCTAAAGGATCTATGTTTTCTCTATTGAACATATAAATAAGAACATCTAAAGGAAACCATAGGAATAATTAAAATTACTAAAGAGGGTTTATAGATTACATACCTTATTGTTATTATAGGAAATAACAATTATTCATTGTCTCGTTGTTCTCTCGGAAGTAAGCACCACAAGTGTCGTGCCTCTAATGGTTAACACCCAAAATTCCAAGCAAATGTTAATTATCTTATTAAGAAAAGCTCGCTATAAAACCTTAGAGAATGATTATAGATTCTACTTGAGAGAGAATATAAAATTCCAGAGAGAACTGTCTACAGGAATGGGGTAGAGAATAAAGTACTATGGGAGGCGTATTTATAGTTTCAAAGGGTGATAAGGATAAACCTTATTTGAATTCAAATGAGATAAACATTTTATCTTCAAACCCTTTCCGGCTATACGCGATGTGCGCGTCGCGGCACTCCTTTCCCACGACGTGCGTGTTACTTCGACCAGAAGTTTCTATTATTCAACTATTGAATAATTACAATCCAGCCCCTGCACTTTCAATTAAACCCAAATTAATTCCAATTAATTCTAATTAATTCCAAAATAGTTTCTAATTAATTTATTATCACATAACAAATTAATAAACTATTTATTTCTCTCTCTCTATCAACCTTAATACCAGTTAGACTACTGAGGGTAACCCAAAAAGACTTTGCTACTATCAATTCAAGTGTATACCAATTATAGTTATGGGCTTAGACACCTAATCCAACAGTTAGAAGGGGAAAACTTTTAAAAGAGAAACAAGCTTCATAAAGTTGTTGTGTGGTTTTTTAATGGAGAGTACGTTCCTGGAATTTTTAAATTCGAAGATATTGAAAATGGATAGAGAAAGAGAAACGACGAGTTGAGAGGAGTGATGGAATTATTTCGGTAATTAAGGTTAGGTAGATATGATTTCTGGTGGATTGTAGTTTGGCCATAATATTTCGACGAGAGTTTAAAGTTTCTTAAAGATGTTGGTTCAATTGAAGAAAAATGGTCTCCTATGGTGATCTCATGAGTCGCGGACAATGGTAGAGAGAAAAGGGGGAAGTTAGAGATAAAGTAATGGGAAAACACAAAGAATATATGAGTTCTGAAAAGTACAGATGAAGATCGAAGAAAATTAATATGGTTGTTGAGATTTAGATATTTGATGGAATTCAATAACATAGAGGTGAAGTCGGTAAGCTTTCCAATAATATGCTCTAGCAAACCTATTGAAATAAAACAAATGGATTTAAGTGTTCTAGTTTTTTTCTTTTTAAATGACGAAATATGATTTAGGTTCTAGTTAATTGTTACATCGAGGACTAACTAAATGCCTAAATTCATGCATAGAAGGAAAGAGACACATACACATATTTTATTGTGTGTGTGTGCGTGAGAAATTACATTGTCGCATTTTTTACTTGGATTGTGGTAGGAAGACTTGGTTGGTACAGATCAATAAAGTTAGGTGAGGTTGAGGTTTCCTCAGTTTCCTGCCAAGAGATCAAGTCTAGGAATCAGATAATCGGTGGAGACTCGGTCAATGGCAAGGACATTTATATATGAGTTGGGTAACTTTCTATTACTAAAAGTTTGCATATAAAAGTGAGATGATATTCCTCCATTTGTGTTTTGTCGATCAAGCAATGGTATGAAAGAAGAATGTTTCGTGATCTTGAAGCTTTTAAAGTACATGACAAGAGTAACTCTTAGTGTATAGGGGTTTGAAATCATCCAAATCACCAGGAGGTTTCTTACACCAAAAATCAAAAGAGTTTTGGTGCTGAATTGTTTAATAAAGTTCATAATTTAGATGATGATGAGTGAAGGTGTTTGAAGGCCATTATGATAGCCTTCATCAAGAATTTAGAAGGAAACAATAACTAGAATAAATAAGCATGAGAAAGGTGGTAAGCTTATCATAAGTTTTCACATATTTGAGATGACACATGATGGAGCAAAAGCATGTATTTTAAAATTTTACTAAACTCCACTCTTAAGTAATGGTCTAATTGAGATTTGGAATTTGGAAGAGGGAAAGGTGTCCCTTACTTTTCTCGTAGTTGTCACTAATGAATTTAAGCATGAAAGGGTTACAAGTGACTTTATCAGGTATATCTTTATTATTTATGTTAATCGAGTTGGTTATTCATTGTAATGAAATGGTCATGAGAACATACATGTAATATATATATATATATATATATATATATATATATATATATATATATATATATTGAAAGTAGGGAACATAATTCATGGGTTGGAATGCTTGATAATATTTGAATAGTAAAGTATGGATGTGGACCCATTTAACCAAATCAAATTATTAATTAGGCTTGTGGTGAGGTTATGGGCTCTTGAAAAATATTTGGGCTACTATATGACGAATTATATGATTTAAATTGGATTAAACTATATCATCAATTAATGTATGGGCCAAGTTTTAAGATAAGTGTATTGGCGAATGGTCAGGAGTCAGGACTAGGAGGGACTCAATTGATTTGGACCGATTAACTAAAAGGATATAAACAGCATTGGGCTAAAATGACAAGCACGATGATAATTGAACCCAATAATTAAATAAAAATGAGATTATTTAGAGGTTATATTTATAGTTATATTTTTTGCATATTGGATCATAAATTTTGAATCATTTTGTCGTTGTTTGTTTTTTTTAACTCGTTTTGAATCATAACGGGTTTTGGATATTGGATCATAACGAATTTTGAATATTGGATCATAATTGAATATTGGATAATAAGTTTTTAATCATAAAACATATTTTGGTTTTTTTATTTTTGAATTATGTATATTTTTTGTTATTTTGATGAGTTTTTTACTTAAAAATATAAAAATTAACACGAAAAAAACATTTTTTCAAAAAATTATTTTTGCAAGCTTACTAATATAATATCTACAATGATCCCTAAAATTTTCATAATTTTTGGATTTTTTTAATTTTTTATTTTTTATAAAAATAAAAAATAAAAAATATTTTTTTTTTAAATTTTCATAATGGTGCTTGTTTTGTAGAGAATTAAATTTTAAAAACTTTGGTTTTTCAGAACTTTTTTTTACAAAGAAAAAAAAAGTTATGGCTAAAATACAAACTGGGTGGAAAAATAAATAAAACCCAGCCAATTAAAAACTGACACGTGGCATGGGGAGAGTGGGGCGCGTGGCTTCTCATTTGGGCTGAAAATGTGCGACGAGTGAAATGGGCAAATGACTAAAATGTCCTTTGAAATTTCTCTTTCCCTCCCTCTTAGTTTCTGATTTACAAAAACAACTCCTGAATTTTAATAGATGATCATTATTTGCACATTGAATCTAATCCATCCATTTTTCAAGAATTAAATGTTCAGTTTTGTCCTCACAGTTCTTACCGGAATTTGGGTTCTTACACGATCCTTATATATATATATATATATATATATATATATATATATATATATATATATATATATATATATATATATATATATATATATATATATATATATATATATATATATATATATATATATTCACACTTTTATTGGTATCATAACACTTTCTTTAAAAAAGTTAAATGGCATTTTTCTATTATCATCTTTATGTGTAAAATTAATATTATTTTTGTATAATAATTACCTTTTGTTGTATACTAAAAACATTTTGATACGTGGGATAAAGTAAAAATAAATTAAAAGATATGGGACGAAGGTACTTCCGGTGAAAGAAAAATTGCAATACAAGGCATTATCTCTGAAATCTTTTCGAAATATCTATCTTTTTCTTTCTTAAAGTGGACTAAATTCCCCAAAATACCCCACATCAGGCTTCAACCCAAATAAGAAAATTAATGGAATCGAGATGAAAAAGGGATAGATGTGTAATTCTGACATCACTTGGTCAAAGATTGCAACGGGGAATGGTAAAATTCAGCATCAGAGACGGCAGAGTTTTCTTCATCTTCCGTTGGTGCTGGCAAGTTAAGATCTATAATTACCAAATCACCCTGGACTTTGGTGGAATTCACCAAACTGACACTTGCATCGCCTTTACCACCTAAAGAGTCTGATGCAGTTCTTGTTGATGAACTCAATACATGTGACCTCTTATGCCCACCCAATGCTTGACCCGACCCGAACACCCGGTAGCAGTATGGACATTCATGTAATTTCCCATCATCCTGTACAACATTTTTCCTATACTTGTTGCCGGTGAAGGCGAAATCGTTCTCCATTTTCCGGTGACTCGTTTTATGACCGCCCAGTGCTTGGAGCGAGTCGAACACTTTGTCACACGTCTCGCACTGGTACTTGGAGCGATTCTGGATAGGATTCGACTCGTCTGAGTTAATGAAGCTCCAAACATCACGTGAAAGCATCATCAAACACAGAGCAACATCCTCCTCGGCGGAAATTTGATCAGATACCGAACTCATCACCGGTTCCAACTCCAACTCGGTACTCAAACTGGGTTTCTTGACCAAGCGCGCAACCCTTGCTCTCTTCGATCTCTTCCGAGTCGGATTTATCTTCCGAGTCACCTCCGTCTCACTTTCTCTGTCTTCCTGAACTACAAAGCCGGACCCTCCGTGGTCCTGAAACTCCGGATCCGCCATTTTGAAGCTTCTCTTCGGATTCTCCCTTAATCCGTACATCAAAATCTTCTCCTGGCAACTTTCTCTCTCGTCATCCGAGTGATCACAAGACATCGAACCTGAAGTTGTTGAGTCGGTTGTGGCGCGACTGAGTTGCAGCTGAATTGGTTTCTTCCATGGAATGGGTAAGGTTACTAAATGAGATCTCATATGACCACCCAAAGCTCTGCCATTAGAGAAGACCTTATTACATATCTTGCACATTCTTCCCTCATGGAAGAGATCCTACACGTAGTGTGTGTGTGTCTCTTTGTACAGAGGTGCGATCCTTGTTTCTCTCTCTAGCGGTGTAGCATGAGATTGATGAAGGGGAGGAGTAGGTGACAAGCATTCCTCCGCTAAAAAGGAGGCATTTAATTATATAAAAGTACAACTTTCACCCTCCAGGTTTGGTAAGACTGTTGAAACTACCCTTCTTTATGTTAAGAGTAAAGTACCCTTTAACAATTGTAGCCCTTGTAGCTTTTTAAAAACTAAAGAATGGGTCCCTGGAAAGTAATATTTTATGATATTTAAAATGGATGTGTTAAGATTAACCTTGTTAACCCCTACTATGTGGCATTCACATGAAGACATTTTTGTATTTAAGGAAGACGTCCTTCAAGATGATTTTTATTAAGATCTAGTGTTTACTGTTATAAGTTTCTGAAAATACATCCAAAATTTTGTTGCTAAGATTATATCTTTTTTACTAACTTTGTACCTAATTATATGATTATAATCATCACAAGCTAATAAACAATAGAGAGGTTCTATATCCTCCTAAAATATCATTCTAATTTTCTTCCTAATCACATGATCAAGACAAGTGTCAAAATCAAGAGAAGAAATTAAGAGAGAGAAATAATGGATTCCACATGTCAAAATTTAGTAGCTTAGGAGGATGAATTAGGAGGATAAAGTAGGAAGAAATATAATTTTCCTAAACAATATTGTGTTTGAGCTTGAAGTCGTCTATGTCGAATCTGAAACATTAGCATTGTTTTCACAATTAGCACCCTAAATGAAAGTATTGTCCGCATCCATGTAATTTTCATGATTTCTAACTATCATTGTAGTAATCATATTGTATGTGACCAAAAGGTGACAATACAATATAGAAAACATAAATGAATATTATGTTATATTCATTACACCTTTCCATTTCACGTTCTTCTTTTAAGGGATATATATATATATATATATATATATATATATATATATATATATATACATATACATATACATATACATATACATATACATATACATATACATATATATATATATATATATATATATATATATATATATATATATATATATATATATATATATATTGCTATACTATAATAATAATAATACATAAATGCCTATCATTTTCATTGCAATCAAGCCATAAATGAATGATGCACACCAAATCTTGAATGAGAGTCTTTTTACATTTAATAAGACTAAGGGGTTGTTTATACATTTAAAAGGTCTAGGGTAGATTGAGCAAATTTTTGTTGCCTTTTTCTCAGGGAAGGAAATTTTTTTTATAATAATGAAACATATACGATGTGAAGCATAATTCGTGCTTAAAGAAGGACATGTCTCATGCAAACCTTGCCTATTTTTGCGATTATTATTTTTTATTAACATTATAATGATTGGATCTCATACCAATATAATAATAAGTTGGATATATGCTATTATTATATAACTTTTATTAGATTATATCATGTTTATTATTATTATAATATCGTTACTTTTATAAATCTGTTTTCTGTAATAATATTGTTCGTATTTTGGGTAATATGTTATAATTATAAGGATCTTTCAGAAAACAATGTTATAATAAAAAACACATAATCTTATGATAAGAAATTAATTTATACCCATAGCTATTTAACATTTAACCATACAACAATTAAAAACAATATATATATATATATATATATATATATATATATATATATATATATATATATATATATATATATATATATATATATATATATATATATATATATATCATTATTATATATAATCGCCGATATGTTTAGAATTTTAGCAAATGGACTCAAGGAATTGGAAGAGGCGTGCTATTAGAAGAGCGTGTGATCTCTTTTATGAGCGCGTGTTTTATAGAATTTTTTAAGAATTTTTGAGAAATTTTCTATTGCGATAACAATAAACACAACTGTCATCCACATCAACCTAAAACGTATGCGTGAAGAGAAAGCTTGTTCCACCGCCTTCACAAATGTCTGGTTTGGATAAGTCATTCTCCATTTCAACACGTTTCAGGATTCAGATTTGGAAGCTGTGATGGACCTTCGTTTCCTGTATCTCAAATACGTACAACTTTTGATTGAGCCACCTCATAATACTTAATAAGGAACTCTCGATTTTTATCCCCCTCATGGATCGATTGGGAGCTCAAAAGAACGGATCCAAATCAGTGACCTAGCTAGGTCTACAATGGGAAATTCAAACGCCAGGTGCTTATCTCAAAGCTATGTTTCTACGAATGTTTGCATTCTTTCAGAAGATTGTTGTTCCCAAAAGAAGCGATGACATGACCAACTATGGTTGGTGCTGTTTCCGTGATTTTGGAATTCAATTATTAAATTCAACTCTGTCCGACATCATCTATCGACCCAATTTGATCATGGAAATTATCCAAGCACCCACTACACATTTCTTTGTCTTTCATCCTCTTCCATCTTTACCCTTTTTCTTCTTTGTGATTCTCGTCGTCTGTTGGTATCAAGAAGACAAGGTAAGTATATTTTTTAATTTTTCTTGTTTGTCTATTCTTTTTGGCAGATTCACCTCTTGCTTTTGGATTCATCAATTTTAAGTCACGTTATATCAACCTTCCAACATTTAAAAAACTTGATGCTCTGCTCTTAGTATGACCAAATCATCTATTTTCTTCTGTTTACTAGCTTTATTTAGGTATTGATTATATGATATTTGAGTCAATTTGTGTTGCTTTTTAAAATATAGGAAAGATTATTTTTCCAAATGTAAGTGCCGATTATCTTATTTCTACTTTATTTGTAATAAACGAAATGTCCCTCGAGAAAGCATACAATTTTTGGTCGATCCCTATCTGGAAACAAAGGAACTCTTTTTTCACATATTGAAATATGAGGTTTTTTTTCTTTCTAATTTTGTGTTTTTATCTTCCCTTTCTTTGCAGAAAAAAAAAAGCGATAACTCTCTAAAGATCATGTGCTTTTAACACATACAGGCGCTCTAATTAACAAGAAAGAAACATGTATTTTTTTATCTTCTTATACTAATACTTATTATGTCCAAACAGCCCTTTATTAGATACACCGGTGTATCTTTATGGATTGATTTACTCGAAATTAATTTTTATCTCCATTAGATGTTTTCGTTTCTAAATAAACTCCAGTGATTGCAGTAATAAATTTTAAACGAGTGAGAATGGTTGCATTAAGGACTTTAAATTTGTGAAGAATAGCCTTGTTGGAGGTTGTTTTGATATATCACAATGTCTAAAGACTACAAGCGAGGTCAATGCTACAATCCAAAAAGGTATGTTTTTTGTAACCAAAAGCAACGATTGAAATAAACTTCCAAGCAGTTAGAAACATTGAAAATAACAAAAAATATAAGAGCAAAATTTACATTATTACAAAACTACATGACAAAATCACAAATAATAATCGTCAGTTTGGGTCCCATACAAACGCATGTGATGTTTAGACTTTGGATTGTTTATTTTGTCATATATTTTGGTTATCCTGAATTTTAATCCACTTTTAGTTTTGCGTTGCTTTGAATTTGAAACTAAGTTCGAATTTTAAATTTTTGTGGTGCTATTCTTCTAATTTTTATTGCATTAAATCTTATTTGTCACATGTATGTGTGTATGATGAGATCTATTTGGTAATGTTTTCACTCTTTAATGTAGAGTGCTTCATTTCTTTTGACTTCTGTAGAGGAAATGAGTTGTTTGATGATCAATGGTATCAATGAAGGTTGAGATTATTTTTTAACATATTTATGGTTATTTGATAGTATTATCTCCTTTTGTACTAATGTTCACGTGTATCTATTTTTATGCAGACTCGTTCATTGACTATAATTTTCTCCAACTTAGCAATGTTAATTTGTTTCCCCTCATGGATATTTCCAGCAAATGACTCCTATATAGTAGGGTTTATTGCAACAAATAACATTGTACTTTCATTGATTTGTTGTTTATAGCGTCATACTTTTATTATTTCTTATAATCTCATGAAGTGTGAAGAACGTTTAATTAACCGTTTTTCTCAAAGCATTTTGTGTGTTATGTCATTCTACTTCTATATTACCTTTTCCTGTTAAAGCATTGTTCATTTTAATTTGTTTTCTTTAATCTTCTTGCTTATGGACACATCATACGTTCAAATGTTTATATTCGACTATATTTAGAGGATACACAAATTGATATTCGTGGGCCGTGCTTATCACAGTTGTCTAATGTACCTAGTATATATATATATATATATATATATATATATATATATATATATATATATATAAATTGTATTTCTGTTTGTTTTTATTATTGAAAGGCAGGTCATCCTTGAAGCATATGGATTTGAACCTAAAACTCATTTTTCCTTAGAATGTTTTTATCACTATCATTTGGCCAGATTGATGCCACTGTAATTATATTTCTTATCGAAACACAAAAAATGTTAAATTCTCTCTCTTTCGGTAGCTGGGAATATGTCATAAAATAGCCATCAATAACATTTTATTTTCTCTTTAAATCATTAAATTTCTAAGGGTATCTAACTTACCAACAAACTTTGTTTTTTTGGTTTTATTATACCATCGACTTTGTTTTTTTTATTGGGGATAACCCATTCCCTGCCTACATGGACTATATGTCACCAATTATGTCCATGTGGTTACTTGTATAATAAAACCAAAAAGAAAAATTGATGGTCAGTTGGATACAAATAGAAGTTTAGAGACTTATAGAACAAATTAAATGTTATTGGTTGTCACAATATGCCATTTTCCATTTAAATAAATAGCTAGCCATAAAAATATTACATCTTTATCATTAAGAAACTTTTACTAACTTGAAACTAACAAACATATGCACACAACATTCAAATTTAGAACCTTTAAATTATCATGAGAAAGTTTTACTCATTTGAATAATATTTTTTTTGAATAAATGTCGATTTTGTAGGTATCAAAATTAATGATAGACACTTAGGGGAAGTTAGGCTATAGTAAAAAAAACTTGTATTGCACACATTAGTGATGTAGAAAGATGAAGGGTGTCTAATACACCATATGAGCAAATTGGAGTCGTTGTTTGGCACCAAAAACTTAAATATTATCTTTTAAAGAATACATGCTTGTTTTGATGTCATGTTGTAGGAAAAATCATATGCCAAAAGTGTGCACTTAAGAGCATTTTGGTAGAGTTCCATGACAACACATAGAAGGGTGTCATAATATACACAATTTAAAATATTTATTGGTGGACCCTTCGTTATGGGTTTTATAAATTATAAAATATTGATTCGCCAAATAATGACAATTTTCTAACAAATGTTATAAGGATGGCCAAATGATGATAACAATAAACAAATTATGAAACTTTTGTGATTAGGTTTGAGCATCTTTGATGGAGTGGTATGAGAGATATGTTTTTTGACGTTTAACATACTTATTTGGGTACCGTGAGAAATGCTTTTGTTTTACATTTTTACTTACGTTTTTTCATAATTAAACACCACAAGGGAAAAAATGTTTGTCATCACTTTTGCAAAGAAAAATTACAAATGTTACAAATAATAATTATAAATTCTAAAAAGATAAGTCTTAACTGATGTATTTTGTTTTATAAAAAATAACATTTTTATGGTATTTATATTAGTTATTTTCAATTTCGATCTAAAAGTAATTTACTTAAATAAGTACGTTAAACACAAAAGACGTAAGTAGGTATGTAAATGAGTTGGGAAAAAGTTGTAAGAAGAGTTTAAAATTTTTGTAAAAAAAGTTGTTAAAGAAACGTAAAAAAAACAAACAAAAAGAGTTTAATGATAAAACATGTATACAAAATAATTTAGTAACTAAATATGTACATATTATATAATTTATTGCTTTGTCAAATCACTAACTCAATCCAAATAATATCCATATAATAAATTCTTTTCTCAAATAAACAAAATAACACATATAACCTAAAATATTATAATTATAATTTTGAATAACTAAATAATATATAATAAAAAATCATACTTACATTATCCAAGGACCCTAAAAAGCTAAGATATCGTTTAACATGCAGTAATCAAATAGTGAATAAAATGAAACATTATAGTGGAATGAAATATCATATTTGGTTGCATGAAAGAAGTGAATGAAACATTACTTAACGAATATGATTCATTCTCTTGAGTTAATTTTCATTCCATAAGAAATAAATTTTTTTTTCATTCATTCAATGAATGAAATGATATGTAAGTATATAATTGATTAAATTACATTTATTTGTATGATCCTTAATAAATATTAACCATTTTAAACTTCATTTGAATGAAAAAAATCAAAATAAATAAAGTTTATTTATCATTGTTTATATTTTAATATATTAAGATATCCAATTTTTTTTATTTTGTATTTTTTAACTATCTGCAAAACATATAATATGCATTTTAAACGAATGATATATGCTTATATTTAATCTATTTAATAATATACATATACCTTTATTTGATAAAATATTTTTTTATTTAGAAATTTTTTTATTTTTTATTTTTATATATTAATAACAAATAATATATTTAAATAATCTATTCTATTTATTTGAACCAATATAAAATATAATGATTATTGTATTGTAAAAGTTTAAAAACACGGCCCGGTTAAAGGAACCCGTACCCGTATACCATCCCATATTCAGGGAAACAACAGGCGATGAATTTAGGGTGTCCGTAAAATCACCTGCGATAGCAATCGGGCCTTTTGGTTGGCGGCAAAATTCAGTTTTATAGTTATCCAAAACCCTAGCAAGAACCCTGCAGTTTTCAGAGCGAATATTGGGCGTCCCATTTCAGGTTTTCTTCGTATCTACTACACCATTGCTCTTCAGCATCTTCGAGTCTCTATGACCGCTACTTTCTTATTTGATTACAACAAAAATCGAAATTTGATGTCTTTTTGACATTAAGCCGAACTTGATATAGGAGTTGGAGTTGATTGTGGTGTTTATTGGCTGTAAAAAGAGTTGAAGGATGGTGCAGCACAAGGCTCAGTTGAAGAAGCAGCAAAAGCGCGGTGTAGACTTCAAAGTAAGTCTCATCGTCAATGTTTCCATGGAGGAATTTGTAAATGACGTTGCTTTACGAAGTTTTCACTGCAACTGTATTTTGATATCCTGCAGAAAATAAAGCGAAAGATCGGAAGGAAATTGCCGCCACCAAAGAATACCACGAACACTGAAGTCAAATCCAAAGGTGATGTAGATAAATTGATCTCGATTTACATTTGAATGAGCTACTTGTGTTTCAATCTGCTGCACCTGCTTCCATATATCGAGTGTGCTTTCTGATATTTTTTTCTGTAAATTTGCATTGCTCTAAAGATAAAACCTTAATTCATTATTTGATGTACAAATACTAGCCCTTAACCAAGGCTTGAAGATGTAAATAGGCTCATCATCCTGAGAAACGGCAGTTTGCCAAAAATGCAAGTTTATATTAATCTTTCGGAGGCAAAGTAGACAGTGTGATGAAGAAACTTTTTGAGACGCATATGTCGTCAGAAAGATTTACCATTCACGTGCTTATACTGTAACAACCACATGAACTGCATCATCTCTATCCAATTATCATGAAATAAACTAGCATAATCATCATCAACAGTTGAGATGGTTTTATTTCCCCCCCAAAAAATGTTGTTTCCATTACTTAAGCTGGTTTAATTGGTGAGGGTGCTTGATGTAAATGGTTTTATAATATTTTCCCAACATGTTATGTTATGTGCAGCAATCATATTACCGGAACAAAGTTTGGCATCAGAGAAGGCGGGTCTAGCTGTCAGCAAAAAAGGGTTGACTTTAAAAGAGCTGCTTCAACAGACATCTCATCACAATGCAAAAGTTCGTAGAGGTATCATTTCTTTATTAACATCTAAGGTGAAGTTTTTGGATGGACATGTTAAAGTGCTGTAGTGCTTATATGCATGGCAATACGTATGGCCAGTGGTAAGAATTTAGAATTGGGCGCCTTGACAATAGTGTTTGATGTATAGGATTTGAAGTTAAGTAGCCTGATTTGGTATTAACACCAGTTATTTATCTTTGAAGATGCATTGGTTGGTATTAGGGATATCTTCCTAAAACATCCAGCAGAACTGAGAATGCACAGACTCTCGGTTATAGAAAAACTGCGTGAGCGCATGAGTGATGAAGACAAAATGGTTCGTGAGACACTCTATCAACTTCTAAAGGCAGTCATATTTCCTGCCTGTAAAGAGGTGCGGTGCTTTCTCATTCTCTCTCTCTGATCTCTCAGGTGTTGTGTTTAAAATATTTTTATTTGATGTTTGTTTTTAACTTGTCCAGGATAACCAGGGGACTTTGATATCTTTGATGATGGCGTATGTTTTCAATGCAATGACACATTTGGCATTTGATGTTCGTTTGATGGCTTTCAAATTCTTTGACTTGGTTGTCCAGCACTACCCAATGTCATTCTCCATGTATCCCGAAAAGGTATTTGTATTTCTTTTTATGTGTACACAGATATATAACATATCTTGGAAATCTCAAGATCATTACCTTGGTTTGGTGCTATCTAAGTGCATGCTTATGCTTTCTTCATCTTTTGTTGGCTTGTGTATCTTGATTGAGTAAAGTGTTTTATACTGAAAGGTGGTTGTTTTCATGTACAGATCATCCAACATTACAAAGAGATATTGCAAAAGAACCAGTTTAATTTGCATGACAAGGGAAAGCTTAAGGGCGTCCTTGCTGGTTTGGCATACTGTCTCTCTCTGTTGCCATGCAATAATAAGTCCTCGACTGAAAATGTACTTTTTTTTATCCCTTAATCAAACAACTGTCACTACTCACAGCATCTAATGTCTAAAACTCTGTGTTTTTACAATTTGGCATAATTTGGTTTTGTTTTCCTTTGAGTCTTATCTTTTTCCCTCTTGGCAACAGGTTGTTGCTGACCGAAGAGTTTTGCATGCTTTTGAGTCTGAAGTGCATGAAGATGGTTGTGGTAAGTGAAAGATATGTTTGTAACCATCTGATATTATATGTGTAATATGTTTGTTTCTATACACGTTGGTTGTCTATCTTTGGTTTTGACATGTTCCTTTTTCAGTGACTGCAAAGGAATTGAAGGGGCTTGTGCCTATTTTAGTTGGTGGTCTCCAGGACTTTATGCCGTCAGTTCCTGCTTTGGAAACACAGTCATTTGATTGTGTGCTTTCTATATTGAAAAGTATACATGTTGTTGTGAAGTTTTTTGTTTATGGGAATGGTACAAGTGGACAACAGCTGAAAGCTTCCAACAGAAGAGATGAAGATGTGTTGCAGATGTTATTGAACAAGTTATTTGCTGTGTTTCCCCTGAACCGGACACATGAGTCATCAGAGAAGGTATAACATGGTATGGTTTTTGTGTTGAGCATGTAAGTAATTTGATTGTTAATGCAGGAAGACAATAGGTATTTCATCCTGAATGTGATAGTTTCAGAGATGTTTTTTTGCTTATATGATTGGTCTGGTCCCTCGTCTGGGTTTCTGGAGAAATTTCTGGTTTTCATTGTGGATGCATTGTCTGAGAAGGTATGTATGTACGTTTGTAATATTAAGTTTTTTTTTTTTAAATGAGATCCATTCTCATTAACTGCTGCAGGTCATGCATTCTGGGAAACCATTTTTCCAGAAGCATTCACTTCCACTCATTCCTTTCATTCCCAAACTGGTCATGCAACTGGATCATACTTGGAAATCACACATTCTTCAGGTTTTCCACATTCATCCCATTATTCCTTTAAAACTTTTGGAGCTTAAACATGTATGTGATGAATATATTTCAGGCTTTTACAGAGGTTTTTAACAAGTGTGATCCGGAGTCTTCAATGAAATTACTATGTCTTTCAGCAATCAAAGAAATGCTATTTCCAGTAAGCTCTTTCACCTATATACATACATATATACATGTGTGTGTTTGTTGGTTTTTTAAAAAAAAAAAATATAGTTTGATTTACAGAAAAAGACGGGAAGTGATTCAGAAATTGTAGAGTTTCAGATTAGGTGGATAAGAGAGATTCCTTTGTTGCTAAATGTGTTGGGTGATAAAAGTCCATGTTCATCCAAGGTATGCATGCAATGATTGGTTAATAATAATATATTTGGTGTTGAGGCTGACAATGGAGTTTGATGCAGGCTGTATTGCGTCTTCAACTTGAGTTGGGACAATGTGGTATCATGCAGTACGAGTTTGACAGCATGCAGTTCTCATTCAGACAATTTTACAGTACATGCCATGATGGTATTATTATTATTATTATTATTATTATTATTATTAGATTATGGTTTATGTTATTGTTTTTGGCAGGAGATATATCATATGGGCCTTTTAGGAAGCTTCCAAGAGATATTCAGGAGCTTTCTATCTCTTGCCTCTATTACTTCTCCTTCCTGGACCCATCTCTGCTTCAGTCCCTAGCTGCTTGTTGCTTGTGTGGGTATTTTCTCTTTAATCCATCCTTTCTTTTCTTAAATTAATGCCTGATTATTGCAGGCGCTGATGTGGAGCCATTTCGCATCTTGGAAGTTGTGGATTGTGCGTATAGAGCTGGACATGTCCAGATACCTGACTATATCAGTTTCCTTATCACGTTACTCTCACGATACGGTGTTTTTTCTAATACCTTTTGCCAATACTTTTGTTATTGCCAATATTATTTAATAGTTTTTTTGTTTATCATCAGAGTCAAACTCTGATTTGTTCAGGTCTATCACGACTGCTGTTTGCTCTTGCCTATCTCAGATTGGGGATGATGCTCTTGTTTTTAAGATGCTAGAGGGAGCAGTTATTGATGAGATGGTAACATATATATATCTTAAACAATAGTGTAATTGTATTAATTATAATCTTAATCTTTTTTCAGTCAAATAAACTACCTATGGAGAACACATGTGCACTGCTTAGAATGATTATGACGCTTGATTCAAAGCCATCAAGACTTTCACAAGACAGCATTTGGAAACTAGGCAAAATCCTTCCAGGATACTTGATTCATGTTGTTTCTGTAAGTAGATATGATTAAAGTTTCCATGACTTGGAAGATATTTGACGATTTTGTATTAAATGCAGAATGTTGGGGAAATTGGGAGCAGAAGGCGTTACTATATATTGCCTTGTTTTGTTATGTTGTGTAGGAGTAGTAGAATGTTAAATCATGTGTTGAATGTGATGGCATCTTTCATCTCCTGTGAAAATGGGGATTTAATAAGTGCAGTTGTTGGTGTCCTCCTGCTAATGCATGGGGATGCTAGACTTTCCCAAATATTAGTATCGTGTAAGGAAGAGACTGCCTGCATACTGCACAACATACTTACGCTAATCGTAAGCCCTTTCCTCTCATCTGCTTCTGCTTCACAAATTAAATTATTAATTTAATATTTTATGTTTTTCTACAGTCGGATGAGGGATACAAGTTGAAGATCCAAGACAAACACAAACTACAATCTGCATATCACCGCTTACACCTCATCACTGCTACATAACGATAGCAACATGGAATACTATACTAGCATCCACTTTCGCTTTTCCAAAATTTTATCATTCTAAGTCTAGTGCCATTATAAATTTTGATTACTTTGTTATACACACTACCTTCTAAACAAACTCTCTAATTACTCCAATTTTGCTTTCAGCTAAAAAAATTATTTATTTCTTCTATTAGTAACAAGATGAACTTCATTTTCATGTATAAATAAATTGGTTAAAATGTCCCTTGTCCAGTTATGTTGGTAAAATAATTCTATTTGCTATTGCTTTTGCATTTTCCGCCACATCCAGAGGAGTGTTGGTGAAATAATTCAATGTGTCGAGAGGAATGTAATGAATATTTTTTGTCGTTTGTTATTGCCTTTGAATAGTTAGCTAATTGGATTACGTAGTGCGCTTACCATACAATATCATAAATGAATGACAACAAAGTTACCAGACAATCACTAAACTTTTGTCCTTAGACTGTGGGGTATGCCGCACGCGGCCCCCCCTGCGTTCTCCACGTAAGCGACGAAGACGCGCCAAACACCGCGCCCCCCCCCCCCCCCCCGCGTCCTCCAAGGCGTGCGTCCCGGCGTCGTCGTCTGGCGAACGGATGAAGACGGCTTAAATTTGCAAAATGTGACCGTTTGTAGCCGTTGCAAAAAAAAAAAAAAAAAAATTTAATTTTTTTTACATATATAAATACATACCACACACAACTACAATTTACACACACATCTACAATTTACACACACACAAACACAAATTTCTCTCTCAAATTTACTAACCAATTCAAGATGGAGAACGATCCGAACACCCCTCCGTCAAATCGGAACACGCCCCGCGGCGAATTCAACTACAACTTTTCCACGAATTGCACATTTACGAGTATACTTACGGGTTCGTCACAACAACCACACCCGTATCCATATCCACCACCGAACCAATACCAATATCCGCCACAACCTTACCCGTACGCATCCTTCCAACAACCGTTTCTATCACAATCGCCACCGCTTCCATCACCACCGCCACAAGCATCACCCGAAGAGGTCGTGATGGAAACACAAGCCCCCGCGTCTTCCTCCAAAAAGAAAAAGAAAAACAATAGACAAAAGAACAAAACACGAAACGCGCAAGAGGCGAAGGTGCCGTGGACGACCGACGAAGAGGTTCAAGTGGTTCGCTCGTGGCTAGCTATTTCCATGGATTCGCAAAAAGGAAATAGCCAAAGTTCCACATCGTTGTGGGAACGCATTTTAGACCACTACCACGCGGCGATGGGTCGTGGGGTGTACCGAAACAACGACGGTATTAACGGGAAGTGGCGGAAACTTCGTATCGAGTGCACCAAGTTCAACGGCATTTACAACAACTTGGTGAACATGCGACGAAGCGGCGAGAACGATTTTGGGATTTTCACAACGGCTATGGAACAATATGCGCGAGTTGTCGGGAAGCCGTTTAAACATATGCGAAGTTGGGAGTTGATGCGTACCGGTCCTAAATGGCTACTAACTCCCGATTCGCCTCACTCGAGCACGGGTTCCAAACGTGGGAGGACCCCGGATGACGATATTTCGGATGCTCGAGACCCGATCGACCTTGACGACGACACCGAACCACAAACCGAGATGCCTCCGCCTCGACGCCCCATCGGCCGCGACCGAGCGAAAAGAGCAACCCGAGATGCCTCCGGCTCGTCTTCGAAAGACGATGTCAAGGAAAAGGTCGACCGGCTCGTTGAACAATTCTACCGCCACAACGAAATTGCGGAACCGCGGTTGGATTACGTGTTGTTTAGCCGATCCGGGACCGAAGAGGACCTCGAGGCTATCCGATTGATGACGGAACAACGACGCAAGAAATATTTAAATAAGTAGTTTTTTTTTTTTAAATTTAGGGGTTGTCGTTTTTATGTTTTTTTTTTTCGTGCAATGTCGTTTTTATTTTTATTTTTATGTAATGTCTTTTATTTAATTTTAAATGTTTGGTTTTAATTAATTTTTAATGTTTGGTTTTAATTAAAAAAACGTAAAATATAAATGTGACGTGGAAATTAAAATGGTAGTCATGGGAGTCTTGCACACCCCTAGTGGGTGTCTTGGAAGTCTTTATGACGTGGCGATGACATGACGGTTGTCATGGGTGTCTTGCACACCCTTCAGCCTTAAAGATTTAAGACTATTGATTTTTATTTTCTTTTACTTTACAACTTCTATTATGCATAATTTGTTATTACAACTCCGTATCTTTGTATATGGCCATGAAATAATCTTAAGCCGGTTTTCTTTTTTCATTTATCTAATAAAATTTTATATTTTTGCTAGTAAATAATTGGACAACTAAAAAACTCCAGATTTAAAAGTGACCGTATCATATCCACATTTTACATTATTAGATTTAATCCCTAAACACATAGAGAGAAATAATTTAAATGGCAAACAAGCAACAAGTGGTTTAATGGTACCGACCGGGTGCCAAAATCATAACACCTTGTCTGATTCATGTAGAAATGACATCTTGTATGAATCCAAGAATTTGTTAATGTTTCAGAAATCGATGCGGGATTATTGTAGTTCCAACAAATGTTGCCTTCACCTAGATTTTAACAACTGCTTCATCTGTTTTCTGTATTTTCTTATTTTCACTTTCACCTCTCCTTATTAAAATTTACCTTTTAATTTATTTCAATACTATACTTACTACTGATCTGTGTTTCCTTTTATCTTATTTTCAATTTCACCTCTCCATAATTTCAACTATATCATATCATTTATCCAGACAGCAACAAACACAATAGGTAGGATTCCCAAATTCAGCCAGCAACTTAACTTCATTCACTGAAACTTAAAAATCTTAACAACGTCTTGGAACATTTAAAAACATAGTTGGAATTCAAATGCCTACCAAGATCCCTCAGCACCAACTGTCAGGATTCTCAAAAGCAGCAAAATTCCAGTAGGTCTTCAATGAGTACGGCTCAGAAACGCTCAAACCTTCATCTGTCTCTCTCTCTGTGTGAGAGATAATCGTCTCTTATTCACTTTCTCATTCCAGACTCGATCTCTCATGCCTCTAAAAGACGATCTCTCATTCCAGACTCGTCGTCGCAAAAGCTCTTGCCTACCTACACCACGACTGCCGGTCTAGAGTCCTCCACCTTGACGTCAAGCCGGAGAACATCCTCCTCGACGAAAACCACCGTGCCATTGTCTCCGACTTCAGATTATCTAAGCTAATGACACAAGATCAAAGCAGAGTTTTGACAACATTACGAGGGAGAAAAGGCTACTTGGCGCCGAAATGGTTGTTAGAACTTGGAGTAACGGAGAAATCTGACGTTTTCAGCTACGGAATGGTGCTGTTAGAGCTCATCGGCGGGAGACGGAACGTGACAGCATATTATCAGATGGGATTTCCGATCCAGGGATGGATAACTTGCCTCTTAAAATAGATTACACAAAAACCATTTCTTAATCTCCCAATTCAGTTCATACAGAGAAGAATCAGGGCAAAAGAAACAAAATCAGTAGAGGAGAACTCGCGAAATGCTGCAATCTGTATTGAGTTCCAAGAATTGAGTTAACCGTTGCAGTGTTTTTTGTAATTCTAGAGAGACAAAGAGAGAGGTGATCTTTCATGGTGATTTAGTCGATAAAGCTAACAATTTCTTCAAATCTGGGCTCTCTATTAGCTGTACTCTTTTGTTTTGTTTTCTTTCTTTCTACAACTCCTTCCCTCCATAAAAAACCACTTGAAAGCAAGTCTTTGTTCCGTAAGTTTCTCTCAGTTCAGTCGCCGGAGACAGAAGAGAAGATGATGCAGATGGACAGGAGACCGTTTTTGGAAGAGTATGAAAAGCTTGTTTTCCGTATGTGAAAGTGAATAAGAGACTCTGGAAACCCACACCAAGCCAATTACAAATTCAATCAGAACTCATTCGGCAATATACATCAGCCAATTATGCCTGTGAAACATTGCAACTTCCTGTAAAGCAATGGTCCATCTGTAAATCTTCATCAGAAAAATCTTAGGTAGGAGACGATTATCACAATTCATGGAGAGAGAGAGAGAGAGAGGGGTGGGGGTGGGGGTAAGTTTTTTTTAATTATTTTAATAATTTTTTTTTGATGATAGGAGTAAACATTACAATAACGAAACAAACGTATTACATAGAGACGTTGGGCAAACGGGCAACAAGCTGCGCCGCTAGCTCTTTTTGAATGGCAAAGCTGATACGCTTAAAAACAAAATCCAAAGATCTAAGGGACATGATGGTACTCTGCATAACCCGTTGAACTCTGTTGAGTAGCTCCACAGCTTCAGGTGCGAGAAAACCAAAGGTATCAAAAGCGAAAGGGATAAACACATATTGATTTTCACGACATGCCCTATCGTGTTTATCCACTTTGCATGCAGCTGCTTTCAAAGCCGCTTGCCTCCCTGTGAAACCTCCACTCCTCAAGCTCACAAGAGGGGAAACCCCGGTAAGGTCCACACATGCATGTTTACCTCCCATCCATCCGAAGACTAAAATGTCAGCAGGCCTGAGAGTAGATCTCCCGTCTGAAGGGTCAGTCAAAAAGTTAACAGGAGCTTCTTTACGTACCGAAACCCCGACACGTCGGCAGACGTCAAAAAGAACATCCCTAACTGTATCATGACGGTATTTGAAACCCGGGAGCTCCCGACAATGAACAGCATGATCCCCAAAAGAGTCCAAGCACGCCTTGCGACAAACCGGACATATATCGTCGCTCGGAAAAAGAGGAATCATAAGGTGGTACCTGTAACACCCGACTTATTAACAAAAGCACCCCAAAAATTTTTCATTTTTCAAACCGAATATTTTTCAAATAAAACCATAAGTATGGGGTTTTAGTTAATACAATACGAGTACAAGAGTATCACGAAGTACAATACATAAATATTATACATTCTTAAGCCGGGTCGTCACTTCAATACTAAGTCCTCAGTCACGGACTTTATCTTTTTCCTTGGCGGGATCACGCTCACCTGCAGGGACATATCAATAAAACCGTGAGCTATAAAGCCCAATGAGTAATCAAATCAATATAATATGTATAAGAATAAAATTCTCTATACTAAATCAATTATGCATTATCATGCAATATAAAATCATATATGGCTCACGGGTTATCTCGCTTTTGCCTAGACTCACGGCTCCGTTCTTGCCATCGCAATGACTCACGGCTTACCCGGTCTTGTCTATATAAGTTTGACTCACAGCTCCGTTCTTGTATATTATAGACTCACGGCTTATCTGGTATTGTCACGTCACAGTTTACATAGATATATTGACTCACAGCTCCGTTCTTGTCTATGGTAGACTCACGGCTTATCTGGTCTTGTCATATTTCAAATCATGTAATTTGTCATTTTCGTCCCCCAAAATCATATTCATCTGCAGCTGCTCATATAACATATATCACAACGGATAACAGTGAGATTACTCACCTGAAGGCTTGCTACAACTAGCGTTTGTTGTTCCTTGCTTTCCAATATAATCCGTAGGGTTTTGTCCCGTACCTATAATTCAATTTATTTTCAAAATGATTATAGGTTAATACCCATTCCAATTAACTCCAATACAATAGAGTTCAATACAATATCATTATAAACAATGCCTAGTTAATAAACTTTCCGTTTACTAACTTTTTATAAATTTTACTATTCACCGAGGCATTCGTATCTATCTACAGTGCCCCCGAGGGGTCGAAAACTCGATACAAAAATTTTCCCAAACTTTTCAGACCATAACGAGCCTACGGTTCAAGTTTGAGCTTAATCGAACAAGCCAAACAAAAGATAGCATTTTAAAATCCCTGTCTCAGGGGCGCACCGCGCCTAGCGGCTGTGCAGGTCTCCTGCCCAGTCGCGAATTGTGCACTGTAGCTTGCAGTTTTGGTCTATAAGTTCTTAATGCTGTTCTTAACCGTTTGGGGTTTATTCCTAGGCTAAAACCTTACATTTTAACAAGGTTTTTAACCCTCAAAATCCACTCAATCAATCATATGAAGATTTAGGGTTCTTAGTTCTAACAACCCCAAAACTTCAAATTCCTCAAAAATAACAATCTACTTCCATTATCTTGAATTAAGCCCTTATTAGCATGACTCAATGGAAGTATTACATCAATTTAAACACATAATCATAACTGTAATTGCAGTTTTTGAGTTCTACAAACTCATCAAGAACACATAAACTAGAACTTGGAAAACTTACCTCCAAAACTTCCAATTCTACCCTTTGAAGCCAAGAATCAAGTTCCAATTTCAAACCTTCAAGAATTCTTCAAACCCTCTACAGAAATCGCACATAGAAAACCTCTCCCGTATGTGCCAAAAATCTGCACAAGTCCTACCTTTTATACCTCCAAAAATTTCATTTTGGTCCTTGAAGTTGCATTTCTAGAACTTTTGCCACAATTTACAAATTAAATGACAAAATCAGATTTTTATAACATTTTAAGTCCAAGACTCAAAATATTATTACAAACTTAATCCTTTTCTGTCCAAAAGACCAAATTACCCTTTTAAGGTAAAATGACCAATTTGCCCTTTTTTATTATAATTACATAATAAACATGTTTTGGCGTTACAGTACCGTAGAATAGCGCGATATTCCACAGGGGACATATGTAGACCGAGGCCGTCAATGGGGATAGCTAGCAAAAAATCCTGTGCATGAGGAGCTCGAAGACACTCCAATACGGCTTTCTGCCTGAACGTCATGTGAAAGTCGTTTTCCATATCTTTGACGATCTTACTAAAGAGAGCATTCGCCAATGTTTTTTGGAATTTAGGGGGGGGGGGGCGATGTCCTTATTAGTGAAACCGTTACAGTCAAAATCTGGAATTGTGCCACGCAGACGATCCAAAGCAGAATAATAATCAATGTCCATACCACATATGCCACTGTGGCGCAAGATGTGGTCTTGTAAGGCCCAAGATTGTGCCCTCGATGCTACAAAAGCGTACGATGAAGCCTCACTAGCCGAGTACAAACCCAAACCACCAAAACGTATTGGTAAGGAAACCATCCGCCACTGGAAGTCTCCAAAGAAAGGGCCACCACAAACCACAATGTCTTCGATGGAACCACGCAACCCTTTGTCAAAAAACAAAGCCGCCTCCTCCATGTGCACCGGTTGGCAAGTTCTTAAACCAAAGAAAAGTTTCGCAATGCCCATACAAGAACGTAGCAGAAGGAGCTGACTCTGCGGGTCACAAAGCTGGGGAAGAAGGCCCATCAAATCAACACCCTTGACAGCTCTCTTCAAGGCGAGCCCACTAATGAACCCAGCGTCTCTGCTAACAGCCCCCCCAAGGATCTTTACTCCCAAAGAAGGTCTACCGATATCTGCTGGGAAACAGCCGTCACGAAGTTTCCTACCATCACAAGAGGGCCAAAAACTCTCAGTTTTCTTAATATTCAGCTCCAGACCCAACCCTGGACCATCCTCCTGAATAATGACCATTATAGTGTTTTTTCAACAGTATGACCATTATTGCAACTTCGTGACAACCACATGGACCATTTTTGTAATTTACTCTAGGAAATGGTAACCCTTCACCAACCCCTCATTTTTTGTTTTAAATAAATAAAAATTAAACAAAACTAAAACAATTAATTTTTTTTAACTAAAACATTTCATTAATTTAAAAATTACAACCGGAAATTAAAACGACAAACGCTAGATTAAAAACGTAAACAAACCGATAACCTACAAATTAAAAAAAGACAACTAAAACGATAAAACGACAAACTAGAAACCATATTTCGCCATAATATCCCTTTCATTTTTAAAACCAACTCCCATTGTCGCCCCTCGAGATCCTCTTCCGGATTGGACGTCAAAAACTTAATATCTTTTAAACGTTGTTTTTCTTCACGGAGTTGTTGTTTTTTTCTCACGGGCTCGTTCATGTGCTTGTCGGGCTAGTGTTTTCTTTTCCAACGCCTTTCGATCCAATTCCATCCGCTCGGCGTAACTTAAATTGTAACGTTCGAATTCCAATCGCATAAGTGCAATGTCTTCGCTACTTTCCGAGCCACCTCCCGCACTCGACGAAGTCGCTTTTCCTTTCCTTTTTGCGGCATCTTGTCCCATCGGCCGGCGGAATTCGGGAAATTCGAGGTCATCGTCGTCGAGGTCATCATTTAAATCGACGTTGATACGAGCATCGGAGGAGGTAGTGTTGTTGCTTGACTCGGAAGTTTTCGAATGTTTTCTTGCCGGGGCCGGGATGTCGTCTTCGGCGTTTGAATCGTGCCATTTTTTGCATTTTTCAACGATACGCCAAAACTCAACGAATCGGAATGGCGTTCCTTTATTGTCCTCTTTGTAAATTTTTAGCGCTTCCTCAAAAATATGTTGCTCGGTTTGACTGCTTCTACGATGCGTACGTAGATTGTGTATCAATCCGTTAAATTTCATTGTCGCACGGTTGATGTCGCGGTATTTTGTTGTCAAACCGTCTTTCGTACGGTAACTCGCCCGGCCTAATTCTTGGTGAAAGCGGTCCGTGACTCGCATCCAAAAGTGTTCCGCCGCTTGGGCGTTTCCGGCCGCTGCATCCTCGGAAATGTCAATCGACGAATAGGCTAACGCGGTTTCCTCTTGGGTTGTCCATGGTTGTCGTGGCGCTTTTCCTCTCCTTTGTGCCGCGGGTTGGACTTCGGGTTGCATTTCCGGCACTAATTCCGGTGAACCTTGTGTTTCGGGAACGAAATCGGATAATGGGTTTGGAATTGTTGGGTTGGTGTGTCGGGAAATGCTTGAAAAGTATTGAATAAATTTTGCGGTTGTATTTGGGGGTAACCCGACATTTGGTATAGGAAAACGTTGGTTGAGAAAATCGGTTGGTCCATTTGTGGACGGTAAACATTCGTGTTGTAGAATTGATCGAAACCGAAAACGTTTGGTCGGTTTCGATTCGTTGGTGGCGTTTGATTGTTTGGAGAATATTGGTTAGACATGATTTTTGAAAGGATTAGAGAGAAATGAGTGTGAAATATGTGTGTAGAAGATTGATAATGTTGTTGACGTGGTTCGAAGGAGGGTGAACGTATTTCTCCGCTTTTTTTTTTCTATTTCTCCGTGTCTCGTTTCTCCCCTTTTCTCTATGATTAATAGGGAATTAATTAGGTATCTGAATGTCGTGTCTCCAAGAAAAGTATAACTGCAACATAAGCCCCAAAGTTTATAAATTTGCACTCGGTGCTTTCAAGTTTTGACTAAACTTATCTTGCAAAAACCTAATATTATAGGGACTTCTTAAGAAAACCGAGTACCTTTTTTAATTGACAAATAATAGGATGGGTAAAAACTGAACCGCAAATTAAAAAATCATAAAAATTCGAAATCAAATGAATAAACTGACGGTATGATTTTTTTTTTAAAGTCGATTAGTTGTGATGCGGTGCGGTTTTGCATTATATACCGTACTGCAAAAACCGCATCGCACCGTAAAACCGCGTCATATGATCTTTTAAATGTTTAATTAATATATATTGCATATTTAAGTTTTTTTTGAAATAAAGTTGACTAAAAAATGCTAAGAAACGGATTTCACTTTCAATACAAGTCTCAAACATAGATGAAGATTTAGTTTCAATACGTTAAATATGTATTTTTCACAACGTATGTAAGAACCCGCGAAAAAGTTAAAAAGGGTAAAATCGTCTTTTATCGTATTGTACGACTATTATATGTAATAATATGTATTGTAAAATAATATAATGAGAAATAATAGTTTATGTGAAATTTGGAGTTTTTATCTCGTGAATAGTGAAATTTGACCAAAAAGGGCAAAATGGTCATTTAACATGGAAATGACCAAAATGTCAAGAAAATGTCAAGTTGGAAGTTCATGGGACATTGTTGCAAGAATTTGGGTCTTAGGACCATTTATGTAAAGAAATTGATAGTTTAGGACTAAAATGTAAAGTTTTTATAAAATTAAATATTTAATATATATGAGAGTTATCCTCTCATAATCCAGAAATTCAGTAGAAGATTATAGAACTTACGGGAGAAAGCTAGAGAGAACGAGAGGAAGAAGAAGAAGGTCAAGGAATTTGCCAAGAAATCAAGAACAAAGTCTTGGAATTAGTGATTCCAAGCCATCAAGAGGTATGATCCAAGCTTTTGAACTAAATTTCTTGAACGGGAAATCAATCCCAACTTCTGATTTTTCAGAAGTCATGAATGTAGTGGGATTAACTTGCTCAAAATCATCCATTCAACATGTTCTAGCTATAGAATGTGTTGAAAATCAAGAAATGGTAATTTTGACCAAGAACCCTAAAAACGGGTTTTGCAAGATCAAAGCTGAATTTTATGGTTTTGTTAGGTCTAAATGATCACTTAGGATGTATTAAGACATTCCTAAGTGGTTAATTTCGAAAATTTGGATTTTTGGACTAAAAGAACAAAAACGGGATTTTGTAGAATTGGAATTGGAATCAATGATTCCATGGCTTAAAACTTGATGTAAAGCAAGGGTTTTAGTCATGGAATGATAGTAAAACAATTAAGATATGTATTAAGTGCTTAACAGGTCAAAATAGAGGTCTGTAGCACAAAAATCGAACTTAAAAACTGAGTCTGCAGATAGACACGGGTCGTGTGCTTACTGGAAAAGCTTCTGTCCAATTTTTGAGTTTTGAAATCGATGCTAGGCTTGTCCGTTTGGTCTATAACTTATACCATAGCCTTAAAATGGTATGAAAACATGAAAGAAACTTTCAAATTTGCAATCCGACCTTGCGGAAAAATCACTGTAGCGGCAGTGGCAAATTGCAAAGTATATTGTTAAAACTTGATTTTTGGGATTTAAGCTAAACTTGTCCGATTAATCCCAAATTTGGAACACAAGTCTTATATGGCTTAAGACTTCATGTAAAAGTGTCAAAACTGAAATACGACCTCTCGGGATCACTGTAGCAATATACGTGTATTTCGGGGACAAATTATAAAACGAGTCTATTAATGGTTATACATTTGTTATAACCTAGAATTGAGATATATGAGACCTTAGAACTGTAGAATATGTATTTATTTGAGTATTTATATATAATACTTATATAGGTGGTGCTTCAAACATGGTTGAGCACGGAAAAGGGAAAGGAATACGAGAAGCATAGAGACTTATAGCAACATAAAGGTGAGTATATGAGGATTTCTATAGTACATAGCAAAGTTATGATTTTTCAGAAAATAAGATTTTCAGTTATTTAAAATGTTGACAGTTTTTAAAGTAGCTCTTTATATATATGAGCTAAGTGTTTTAAACAGATTTTAAAGAAGTTTAGTTATAAAGTTAATTTGAAAGAAGCTTCACAAATGAGATAAAGATGTTGAAGCTAGTTTGATAGTATTTTAATTATAAATTAAAAGAGTTTATGAGTTTGAGTTTAAAATAATTTGTGTCCCACTTTGACCAATTCAAGAAGTAAAGTAAAGAAAGTAACGAGATAAGAAGTAAGAGCTAGTTGAGTAAGAGCTAGTTGTCCGGACTAGGATCACCCACATAATCGGGAGATCAGAAGACACTACTGGGATGGTACCTCCCGTCGCGAAGTAGTTGTCTAGCTTAGTATACCCTTGTGCTTGAATCCGTTCCAAGTTACATAGGGGAGACAGAATGAGCAAACCTAGCGGATGGATCTGTTCTGTCCCGCAAGGTGAGCTAGTAAAATGAACTAAAACAAATAAATACATGTGTTTTAGTTAGTCACAAGTAAAAGAAAAAGAAAGTATTTTTGAATAAAGAAAGTATTTTAAAAGAAAGAAAACTGTTTTAAATAAAGAAAGCAGTTTTAAGAAAAGAAGTAAGTTTGTGAAAAATGTTTGTAAGGTTTAATGATATCAGAAAAGAGATTTGAGATATGTTATGAAAAATATGTTCTTATAGTTTATTTATTTATAAATCAAGTTTGAGCAGAAAAGTTTTGGAAAAGTTTTGGGTCTAAAACCCATGTTACTCACGAGACTTTATGTCTCACGTACTATTTGTTTTTAAATGCTATGTACTTAGGTGAGTGGAGCAGGAGCTAGGTTACTTATTATGCCTTGAAGCTGGGACTGCGTAAATTACAGATAAGTTTAAATTATGGTTTCTGTATTGAGTCTGTAATACCCTTTCAGTATAGAACTTGTAAAAAAACAAATTTAGTGACTTTTAGTAGTCACATATTCTAAAATGTTTTGAATTAAAATTTATAAAAATTATGGTTTGAGAAAGGGGTGTTACAGTTTTGGTATCAGAGCCATAGTTTAAGCGAACTAGGTGTCAGTATTTGAACCTAGACTTAAACTGTGTAGGAGATTAGTTAGAGCACCCAATTGGGTATAATGTAGGGAGTAAGTAGAAATGGGATTAAAATCAAAACAGTGGAATATGAGTCTTAGTGGTAAAACTGGAAGCAAATGTGTATAGGTGGTTATAATAATATGGGCCCGTACTATCATAATCACAGGATATACATTTGAGTCTGGTAGAACCAC
The DNA here is from genome assembly GCA_023525715.1 of Cichorium intybus. Taxonomy (NCBI): domain Eukaryota; kingdom Viridiplantae; phylum Streptophyta; class Magnoliopsida; order Asterales; family Asteraceae; genus Cichorium; species Cichorium intybus. Next base: position 104,906,177 of record CM042015.1, read on the forward strand.
ACAGGAATCATGTGAAACTGTAAGAGATAAGTGTAAGAGGTTTGAGTGGTATAGATTCTGTATACCTATGGAAGGAAAATTCAGTATGACTGGAAATAATATAATAAAAAAAAATGTTAACGACAAAATAGCAAATATGAGATATATAAGGGAAAAAGCCCATACTCTATATAAGTCAATATAAAGTATATGTAATAAGACATAAGAAAATACGAATAAAGAGCACTGAAATTAAGATGACTAGAATGCTAAAGTAATGAAGGAGAAAAGTTTAAATTTGTGGTTGTGATGACCACTGTATAATATGAGAAATAATGTAAAGTATGGCAAGAATCAGTAAAAGATACATAGTCAGAAAGGATAAATGTATTGAAAATGTTAATAGAAGTAATGGAGTATATAGTACAAATATAAAAGAAAGAGTATAACTGAATATTTCAGTTGTCTAACAGAGATTGGAAAAAGAATGTGAGTACAGATATATGAATGAACTTCATAAAAAAAAATGAATGAAGTGATGAAATCATATAAGTAGAAAGAGTAAAAAGGGTAATGAGCTGGGTTTGTAATTGTAGACAAACCCAATAGAAGTATAAAAGAGTACATAGTAAATACTGAGAAGTAGTAAGACGTGTCGTTCATGGACAACCAAAAGATCTAAGAATATATACAAAAGTTGTGAGTAAATACGATAGTATAATAAGAGCAAAATACTTAACCAAGTATTAGAAGAGGAATCAAAGACAGAAATAAAAATATAAGAAACGGGAAGTTGTGACTTCCAAACTTGAAGGTAATATGACTAATAAAAGATATCTAATAATTGAAGCAAATAATTAAGTCTAAAATATATTATAGCGAGTAATAAAAAAAAATCGTTAACAACAATGAGCAAGTTGCATTGTTATAATGCAAGAGAATGAGTTGAGAAATAGATATTAAATGCCTAATCACGTGTTGGGCGAACAGTTAAAGATAAAACAGATAGTAATAATAATGAGAAGAATATAAAGACAGTTATCCAAGAAATGGTCATTTGAAATCAGATTTAGTGACCATATAAATATGAAATAAGAACGAAAAATAAAGAGACAGGAAGTTACTACCTCTAGCGGAAGTAACGGGTAAGAGTAGCCAAGGATAAAAAATATATATATATAGTCAGTATATGACTAGTAATTATGAAATAAAAATGTATAGCGTGTATCACTTTAAGATACATAAAAGTAAAGAAAATAAAGAAATGAAGCTTAAATGAAAGAACAGTGAAATGTGTTGGGTATATAACCTTATGATACATAAGGAGAAATGGTAAAAAGAATAATAAAAGAAATTTTGAGTATCAAACCTAAAATGTAAGAGACATAGAGACTGAATGTCTATAAAAAAAATATGGAAGTAATCTATATGAATTTGAAAATAATGTATGTTTAATAAGTATAACGAGATAAAACAAGAAATTATTGAGTCGGAAATGTCAATCTTTATTGAAATACGGTTATAATGCAGTCAGAATAAAAAAAAAAGAAGAGTAAAAGTTATTTTAGGGCATTAGCCATAGTAAGTAAAAAAAAAAGTGAACAAGAGGTAGAATGATAAACTAAGCAATGGTATGAGAAATAAGAAGTACAAGAAAATATTAAAACATAAGCAATAAGATGAGAACGGTACACGGGGTACCTAAGAAGATAAGAAGTGTACTCATAAGAGTACAGTAAGAAAGCTGCGAAATGAAATGGATAAGATTATGATAGAAAGTATAATGAGTAAAAGAGATTGAAATCTCATAAATTTGTCGAAAGGTGAAAATGATATAAGTAAAGAGTGATACAAGACATGTATTTATAAAAGTAATACATGCAAGTAACAAGATGATAAAAGAATGTATGAAAATTAGTAGTAAAGACAAAGAAAACCTTAGTAGAAATTATAGCAACATCTTTGATATAAAAGGTGTTACTTAAAAAAAAAAAAAACAAATAATAATAGAAAATTCTTCAAGAATTAAAAATGAAAGATAAGACAAAAGAAGCACGAACAACGATTGACTTTTGAAGAGTTAATTCTTCGAGTATATATATAGATATAAGAAGTTATAAAACCTCTAAAGGAATTGTATAAAGATAATATGAGATTTAAGTCTAACGACAAGAAAGAAGTAATTAGAAATATAGATTGACGGTTGGAAAGTCAAATTTCTATAATAAAGTATAAAGTGATAGAGCTTCTAAAATAAGAAAGAGAAAGTAAATTTAAAATATGAAATTTACTCAAGTAAGAAGAATAAGTAAAAGCTTTAATGATATTAAAAGAGACGTCAAGTAATGCGTCTGTCCTTATATTACCAGATGGGACAGAAGATTTTGAAGTATACAGTAATGCCTCACATAGAGGGCTTACCTGTGTGTAGATGCAAAAGAGTAAGAGTATAGTATATGTTCCCAAATAGCTGAAAACCATAGAAATAAAGTATATTACTTTTGATATAGAGCTAGTAGCAATAGTACTTGCCTTAAAAATTTGAGACATTACCTGTATGGAACAAAGCGCAAGCTATTCACTGATCACAAAAGTTTGCAGTATGTGTTCACTCAAATAGAGATGAACATAAGACAGAAAAGATAGTTAGAGTGATCAGTGATTATGTTTACGATATTGTATACATTCAGGCAAGCAAATGTAGCAGCAGATGTATTGAGTAGAAAAGTTCCAGAGAAAAGAATCAATGCAAGATTGATGCGTATAAAACTAATGTCCAATATTATAGAACAGATTAAAGTAGTCCAACAAAAATGTTGGAAAAAGCATAGACTTGAATGATGAAGAACGAGGAAGACATGCAGTTTGAGATAAGTAGACAAGAGTTAAAGACTTTAGAACCCGCACTTGAGTGCCGAAAGCAGGAGGTCTGAGAAAGCTGATTTTAGAAGTGTCACATAAGTCAAGGTATTCCATACGTCCAGGGGTACCAAGACTTATCAATATCTGAGAAGACAGTGTTGGTGGCCTATAATAAAGAAGAGGATAGTTAAGTACATCTCCAAGTGTATCATTTGTGTACAAGTTAAGGCGGAACAGCAAGTCCCGCATGGAGATGCTCAGCCATTGCACATTCCAGCTGAAAAGTGGGAAGACGTAACCATGGACTTTATTGTCGGGTTACCAAGAACGAGAGAAGGTTATGATAGTATATGGGTCATAGTGGACTGGTTGACCAAGAGTGCACTATTTCTAGTCATAAAAGAAACTACTCCATTGGAGCAATTAAATCAGTTGTATATAGATGAAGTGTTAAAAAGATATGATGCACCGTTGTCCACCGTATCAGACAGAGACCCTAGATTTACCTCTAATTGTTGGAGAATTTTACAAGAGAAATTGGGGACGGGGATCCAGTAAAGCAGAGCGTATCGTCCACAAACGGATGGTCAAAGTGAACGAACGATTTAGACAGTAGAAGATATACTACGATCATGCGTAATGGATTTTGGAGGCAGTTGGGATGAACACCTGCCCTTAGTGGAGTTTGTATATCACAATAGCTACCATTCTAGCATTAAAATGCCACATTTTGAGGCATTGTATAGTAGAAAGTGTAGAACTCCTTATGTTGATTGAGGGCGGGTGAGCCTAATTTGTCAGAACCAGAAATTAGTAGAATGACCAATGAGAAGATTTGAATGAGTCAGAATTGGTAAGAGAGGAAAGCTGAGTCCAAAATATATTGGACCTTTTTGAATTTTGAAGAGAGTGAAATTACAAGCGTTCAAACTAAAGTTACAACCTGAAGAAGTATTTTGGAAAAGAAGAGTTAGTGATACCGTATACAGATTTGAGGGTGGAGACTCCTAGCAGAATGATTGAAAAACCTGAAGCGATTCTAGTAATGCAGACTAAGAAGCTAAGGAACAAGAAGGTTGACTTGGTACTAGTCAAATGGAAACATTCCTTAAGGTCAAACGTGACCTGGGAAAAACATTAGAAAAGATGAAGAGAAGATATTCAGACTTCAAAGATTACGAAAAGATTCCGAGGACGGAATCCGCTTAAGGAGGGGTGACTGTAAGAACCCGCGAAAAAGTTAAAAAGGGTAAAATCGTCTTTTATCGTATTGTACGACTATTATATGTAATAATATGTATTGTAAAATAATATAATGAGAAATAATAGTTTATGTGAAATTTGGAGTTTTTATCTCGTGAATAGTGAAATTTGACCAAAAAGGGCAAAATGGTCATTTAACATGGAAATGACCAAAATGTCAAGAAAATGTCAAGTTGGAAGTTCATGGGACATTGTTGCAAGAATTTGGGTCTTAGGACCATTTATGTAAAGAAATTGATAGTTTAGGACTAAAATGTAAAGTTTTTATAAAATTAAATATTTAATATATATGAGAGTTATCCTCTCATAATCCAGAAATTCAGTAGAAGATTATAGAACTTACGGGAGAAAGCTAGAGAGAACGAGAGGAAGAAGAAGAAGGTCAAGGAATTTGCCAAGAAATCAAGAACAAAGTCTTGGAATTAGTGATTCCAAGCCATCAAGAGGTATGATCCAAGCTTTTGAACTAAATTTCTTGAACGGGAAATCAATCCCAACTTCTGATTTTTCAGAAGTCATGAATGTAGTGGGATTAACTTGCTCAAAATCATCCATTCAACATGTTCTAGCTATAGAATGTGTTGAAAATCAAGAAATGGTAATTTTGACCAAGAACCCTAAAAACGGGTTTTGCAAGATCAAAGCTGAATTTTATGGTTTTGTTAGGTCTAAATGATCACTTAGGATGTATTAAGACATTCCTAAGTGGTTAATTTCGAAAATTTGGATTTTTGGACTAAAAGAACAAAAACGGGATTTTGTAGAATTGGAATTGGAATCAATGATTCCATGGCTTAAAACTTGATGTAAAGCAAGGGTTTTAGTCATGGAATGATAGTAAAACAATTAAGATATGTATTAAGTGCTTAACAGGTCAAAATAGAGGTCTGTAGCACAAAAATCGAACTTAAAAACTGAGTCTGCAGATAGACACGGGTCGTGTGCTTACTGGAAAAGCTTCTGTCCAATTTTTGAGTTTTGAAATCGATGCTAGGCTTGTCCGTTTGGTCTATAACTTATACCATAGCCTTAAAATGGTATGAAAACATGAAAGAAACTTTCAAATTTGCAATCCGACCTTGCGGAAAAATCACTGTAGCGGCAGTGGCAAATTGCAAAGTATATTGTTAAAACTTGATTTTTGGGATTTAAGCTAAACTTGTCCGATTAATCCCAAATTTGGAACACAAGTCTTATATGGCTTAAGACTTCATGTAAAAGTGTCAAAACTGAAATACGACCTCTCGGGATCACTGTAGCAATATACGTGTATTTCAGGGACAAATTATAAAACGAGTCTATTAATGGTTATACATTTGTTATAACCTAGAATTGAGATATATGAGACCTTAGAACTGTAGAATATGTATTTATTTGAGTATTTATATATAATACTTATATAGGTGGTGCTTCAAACATGGTTGAGCACGGAAAAGGGAAAGGAATACGAGAAGCATAGAGACTTATAGCAACATAAAGGTGAGTATATGAGGATTTCTATAGTACATAGCAAAGTTATGATTTTTCAGAAAATAAGATTTTCAGTTATTTAAAATGTTGACAGTTTTTAAAGTAGCTCTTTATATATATGAGCTAAGTGTTTTAAACAGATTTTAAAGAAGTTTAGTTATAAAGTTAATTTGAAAGAAGCTTCACAAATGAGATAAAGATGTTGAAGCTAGTTTGATAGTATTTTAATTATAAATTAAAAGAGTTTATGAGTTTGAGTTTAAAATAATTTGTGTCCCACTTTGACCAATTCAAGAAGTAAAGTAAAGAAAGTAACGAGATAAGAAGTAAGAGCTAGTTGAGTAAGAGCTAGTTGTCCGGACTAGGATCACCCACATAATCGGGAGATCAGAAGACACTACTGGGATGGTACCTCCCGTCGCGAAGTAGTTGTCTGGCTTAGTATACCCTTGTGCTTGAATCCGTTCCAAGTTACATAGGGGAGACAGAATGAGCAAACCTAGCGGATGGATCTGTTCTGTCCCGCAAGGTGAGCTAGTAAAATGAACTAAAACAAATAAATACATGTGTTTTAGTTAGTCACAAGTAAAAGAAAAAGAAAGTATTTTTGAATAAAGAAAGTATTTTAAAAGAAAGAAAACTGTTTTAAATAAAGAAAGCAGTTTTAAGAAAAGAAGTAAGTTTGTGAAAAATGTTTGTAAGGTTTAATGATATCAGAAAAGAGATTTGAGATATGTTATGAAAAATATGTTCTTATAGTTTATTTATTTATAAATCAAGTTTGAGCAGAAAAGTTTTGGAAAAGTTTTGGGTCTAAAACCCATGTTACTCACGAGACTTTATGTCTCACGTACTATTTGTTTTTAAATGCTATGTACTTAGGTGAGTGGAGCAGGAGCTAGGTTACTTATTATGCCTTGAAGCTGGGACTGCGTAAATTACAGATAAGTTTAAATTATGGTTTCTGTATTGAGTCTGTAATACCCTTTCAGTATAGAACTTGTAAAAAAACAAATTTAGTGACTTTTAGTAGTCACATATTCTAAAATGTTTTGAATTAAAATTTATAAAAATTATGGTTTGAGAAAGGGGTGTTACAGTTTTGGTATCAGAGCCATAGTTTAAGCGAACTAGGTGTCAGTATTTGAACCTAGACTTAAACTGTGTAGGAGATTAGTTAGAGCACCCAATTGGGTATAATGTAGGGAGTAAGTAGAAATGGGATTAAAATCAAAACAGTGGAATATGAGTCTTAGTGGTAAAACTGGAAGCAAATGTGTATAGGTGGTTATAATAATATGGGCCCGTACTATCATAATCACAGGATATACATTTGAGTCTGGTAGAACCACACAGGAATCATGTGAAACTGTAAGAGATAAGTATAAGAGGTTTGAGTGGTATAGATTCTGTATACCTATGGAAGGAAAATTCAGTATGACTGGAAATAATATAATAAAAAAAAATGTTAACGACAAAATAGCAAATATGAGATATATAAGGGAAAAAGCCCATACTCTATATAAGTCAATATAAAGTATATGTAATAAGACATAAGAAAATACGAATAAAGAGCACTGAAATTAAGATGACTAGAATGCTAAAGTAATGAAGGAGAAAAGTTTAAATTTGTGGTTGTGATGACCACTGTATAATATGAGAAATAATGTAAAGTATGGCAAGAATCAGTAAAAGATACATAGTCAGAAAGGATAAATGTATTGAAAATGTTAATAGAAGTAATGGAGTATATAGTACAAATATAAAAGAAAGAGTATAACTGAATATTTCAGTTGTCTAACAGAGATTGGAAAAAGAATGTGAGTACAGATATATGAATGAACTTCATAAAAAAAAATGAATGAAGTGATGAAATCATATAAGTAGAAAGAGTAAAAAGGGTAATGAGCTGGGTTTGTAATTGTAGACAAACCCAATAGAAGTATAAAAGAGTACATAGTAAATACTGAGAAGTAGTAAGACGTGTCGTTCATGGACAACCAAAAGATCTAAGAATATATACAAAAGTTGTGAGTAAATACGATAGTATAATAAGAGCAAAATACTTAACCAAGTATTAGAAGAGGAATCAAAGACAGAAATAAAAATATAAGAAACGGGAAGTTGTGACTTCCAAACTTGAAGGTAATATGACTAATAAAAGATATCTAATAATTGAAGCAAATAATTAAGTCTAAAATATATTATAGCGAGTAATAAAAAAAAATCGTTAACAACAATGAGCAAGTTGCATTGTTATAATGCAAGAGAATGAGTTGAGAAATAGATATTAAATGCCTAATCACGTGTTGGGCGAACAGTTAAAGATAAAACAGATAGTAATAATAATGAGAAGAATATAAAGACAGTTATCCAAGAAATGGTCATTTGAAATCAGATTTAGTGACCATATAAATATGAAATAAGAACGAAAAATAAAGAGACAGGAAGTTACTACCTCTAAGCGGAAGTAACGGGTAAAAGTAGCCAAGGATAAAAAATATATATATATAGTCAGTATATGACTAGTAATTATGAAATAAAAATGTATAGCGTGTATCACTTTAAGATACATAAAAGTAAAGAAAATAAAGAAATGAAGCTTAAATGAAAGAACAGTGAAATGTGTTGGGTATATAACCTTATGATACATAAGGAGAAATGGTAAAAAGAATAATAAAAGAAATTTTGAGTATCAAACCTAAAATGTAAGAGACATAGAGACTGAATGTCTATAAAAAAAAATATGGAAGTAATCTATATGAATTTGAAAATAATGTATGTTTAATAAGTATAACGAGATAAAACAAGAAATTATTGAGTCGGAAATGTCAATCTTTATTGAAATACGGTTATAATGCAGTCAGAATAAAAAAAAAAAGAAGAGTAAAAGTTATTTTAGGGCATTAGCCATAGTAAGTAAAAAAAAAAAAGTGAACAAGAGATAGAATGATAAACTAAGCAATGGTATGAGAAATAAGAAGTACAAGAAAATATTAAAACATAAGCAATAAGATGAGAACGGTACACGGGGTACCTAAGAAGATAAGAAGTGTACTCATAAGAGTACAGTAAGAAAGCTGCGAAATGAAATGGATAAGATTATGATAGAAAGTATAATGAGTAAAAGAGATTGAAATCTCATAAATTTGTCGAAAGGTGAAAATGATATAAGTAAAGAGTGATACAAGACATGTATTTATAAAAGTAATACATGCAAGTAACAAGATGATAAAAGAATGTATGAAAATTAGTAGTAAAGACAAAGAAAACCTTAGTAGAAATTATAGCAACATCTTTGATATAAAAGGTGTTACTTAAAAAAAAAAAAACAAATAATAATAGAAAATTCTTCAAGAATTAAAAATGAAAGATAAGACAAAAGAAGCACGAACAACGATTGACTTTTGAAGAGTTAATTCTTCGAGTATATATATAGATATAAGAAGTTATAAAACCTCTAAAGGAATTGTATAAAGATAATATGAGATTTAAGTCTAACGACAAGAAAGAAGTAATTAGAAATATAGATTGACGGTTGGAAAGTCAAATTTCTATAATAAAGTATAAAGTGATAGAGCTTCTAAAATAAGAAAGAGAAAGTAAATTTAAAATATGAAATTTACTCAAGTAAGAAGAATAAGTAAAAGCTTTAATGATATTAAAAGAGACGTCAAGTAATGCGTCTGTCCTTATATTACCAGATGGGACAGAAGATTTTGAAGTATACAGTAATGCCTCACATAGAGGGCTTACCTGTGTGTAGATGCAAAAGAGTAAGAGTATAGTATATGTTCCCAAATAGCTGAAAACCATAGAAATAAAGTATATTACTTTTGATATAGAGCTAGTAGCAATAGTACTTGCCTTAAAAATTTGAGACATTACCTGTATGGAACAAAGCGCAAGCTATTCACTGATCACAAAAGTTTGCAGTATGTGTTCACTCAAATAAAGATGAACATAAGACAGAAAAGATAGTTAGAGTGATCAGTGATTATGTTTACGATATTGTATACATTCAGGCAAGCAAATGTAGCAGCAGATGTATTGAGTAAAAAAGTTCCAGAGAAAAGAATCAATGCAAGATTGATGCGTATAAAACTAATGTCCAGTATTATAGAACAGATTAAAGTAGTCCAACAAAAATGTTGGAAAAAGCATAGACTTGAATGATGAAGAACGAGGAAGACATGCAGTTTGAGATAAGTAGACAAGAGTTAAAGACTTTAGAACCCGCACTTGAGTGCCGAAAGCAGGAGGTCTGAGAAAGCTGATTTTAGAAGTGTCACATAAGTCAAGGTATTCCATACGTCCAGGGGTACCAAGACTTATCAATATCTGAGAAGACAGTGTTGGTGGCCTATAATAAAGAAGAGGATAGTTAAGTACATCTCCAAGTGTATCATTTGTGTACAAGTTAAGGCGGAACAGCAAGTCCCGCATGGAGATGCTCAGCCATTGCACATTCCAGCTGAAAAGTGGGAAGACGTAACCATGGACTTTATTGTCGGGTTACCAAGAACGAGAGAAGGTTATGATAGTATATGGGTCATAGTGGACTGGTTGACCAAGAGTGCACTATTTCTAGTCATAAAAGAAACTACTCCATTGGAGCAATTAAATCAGTTGTATATAGATGAAGTGTTAAAAAGATATGATGCACCGTTGTCCACCGTATCAGACAGAGACCCTAGATTTACCTCTAATTGTTGGAGAATTTTACAAGAGAAATTGGGGACGGGGATCCAGTAAAGCAGAGCGTATCGTCCACAAACGGATGGTCAAAGTGAACGAACGATTTAGACAGTAGAAGATATACTACGATCATGCGTAATGGATTTTGGAGGCAGTTGGGATGAACACCTGCCCTTAGTGGAGTTTGTATATCACAATAGCTACCATTCTAGCATTAAAATGCCACCTTTTGAGGCATTGTATAGTAGAAAGTGTAGAACTCCTTATGTTGATTGAGGGCGGGTGAGCCTAATTTGTCAGAACCAGAAATTAGTAGAATGACCAATGAGAAGATTTGAATGAGTCAGAATTGGTAAGAGAGGAAAGCTGAGTCCAAAATATATTGGACCTTTTTGAATTTTGAAGAGAGTGAAATTACAAGCGTTCAAACTAAAGTTACAACCTGAAGAAGTATTTTGGAAAAGAAGAGTTAGTGATACCGTATACAGATTTGAGGGTGGAGACTCCTAGCAGAATGATTGAAAAACCTGAAGCGATTCTAGTAATGCAGACTAAGAAGCTAAGGAACAAGAAGGTTGACTTGGTACTAGTCAAATGGAAACATTCCTTAAGGTCAAACGTGACCTGGGAAAAACATTAGAAAAGATGAAGAGAAGATATTCAGACTTCAAAGATTACGAAAAGATTCCGAGGACGGAATCCGCTTAAGGAGGGGTGACTGTAAGAACCCGCGAAAAAGTTAAAAAGGGTAAAATCGTCTTTTATCGTATTGTACGACTATTATATGTAATAATATGTATTGTAAAATAATATAATGAGAAATAATAGTTTATGTGAAATTTGGAGTTTTTATCTCGTGAATAGTGAAATTTGACCAAAAAGGGCAAAATGGTCATTTAACATGGAAATGACCAAAATGTCAAGAAAATGTCAAGTTGGAAGTTCATGGGACATTGTTGCAAGAATTTGGGTCTTAGGACCATTTATGTAAAGAAATTGATAGTTTAGGACTAAAATGTAAAGTTTTTATAAAATTAAATATTTAATATATATGAGAGTTATCCTCTCATAATCCAGAAATTCAGTAGAAGATTATAGAACTTACGGGAGAAAGCTAGAGAGAACGAGAGGAAGAAGAAGAAGGTCAAGGAATTTGCCAAGAAATCAAGAACAAAGTCTTGGAATTAGTGATTCCAAGCCATCAAGAGGTATGATCCAAGCTTTTGAACTAAATTTCTTGAACGGGAAATCAATCCCAACTTCTGATTTTTCAGAAGTCATGAATGTAGTGGGATTAACTTGCTCAAAATCATCCATTCAACATGTTCTAGCTATAGAATGTGTTGAAAATCAAGAAATGGTAATTTTGACCAAGAACCCTAAAAACGCGTTTTGCAAGATCAAAGCTGAATTTTATGGTTTTGTTAGGTCTAAATGATCACTTAGGATGTATTAAGACATTCCTAAGTGGTTAATTTCGAAAATTTGGATTTTTGGACTAAAAGAACAAAAACGGGATTTTGTAGAATTGGAATTGGAATCAATGATTCCATGGCTTAAAACTTGATGTAAAGCAAGGGTTTTAGTCATGGAATGATAGTAAAACAATTAAGATATGTATTAAGTGCTTAACAGGTCAAAATAGAGGTCTGTAGCACAAAAATCGAACTTAAAAACTGAGTCTGCAGATAGACACGGGTCGTGTGCTTACTGGAAAAGCTTCTGTCCAATTTTTGAGTTTTGAAATCGATGCTAGGCTTGTCCGTTTGGTCTATAACTTATACCATAGCCTTAAAATGGTATGAAAACATGAAAGAAACTTTCAAATTTGCAATCCGACCTTGCGGAAAAATCACTGTAGCGGCAGTGGCAAATTGCAAAGTATATTGTTAAAACTTGATTTTTGGGATTTAAGCTAAACTTGTCCGATTAATCCCAAATTTGGAACACAAGTCTTATATGGCTTAAGACTTCATGTAAAAGTGTCAAAACTGAAATACGACCTCTCGGGATCACTGTAGCAATATACGTGTATTTCGGGGACAAATTATAAAACGAGTCTATTAATGGTTATACATTTGTTATAACCTAGAATTGAGATATATGAGACCTTAGAACTGTAGAATATGTATTTATTTGAGTATTTATATATAATACTTATATAGGTGGTGCTTCAAACATGGTTGAGCACGGAAAAGGGAAAGGAATACGAGAAGCATAGAGACTTATAGCAACATAAAGGTGAGTATATGAGGATTTCTATAGTACATAGCAAAGTTATGATTTTTCAGAAAATAAGATTTTCAGTTATTTAAAATGTTGACAGTTTTTAAAGTAGCTCTTTATATATATGAGCTAAGTGTTTTAAACAGATTTTAAAGAAGTTTAGTTATAAAGTTAATTTGAAAGAAGCTTCACAAATGAGATAAAGATGTTGAAGCTAGTTTGATAGTATTTTAATTATAAATTAAAAGAGTTTATGAGTTTGAGTTTAAAATAATTTGTGTCCCACTTTGACCAATTCAAGAAGTAAAGTAAAGAAAGTAACGAGATAAGAAGTAAGAGCTAGTTGAGTAAGAGCTAGTTGTCCGGACTAGGATCACCCACATAATCGGGAGATCAGAAGACACTACTGGGATGGTACCTCCCGTCGCGAAGTAGTTGTCTAGCTTAGTATACCCTTGTGCTTGAATCCGTTCCAAGTTACATAGGGGAGACAGAATGAGCAAACCTAGCGGATGGATCTGTTCTGTCCCGCAAGGTGAGCTAGTAAAATGAACTAAAACAAATAAATACATGTGTTTTAGTTAGTCACAAGTAAAAGAAAAAGAAAGTATTTTTGAATAAAGAAAGTATTTTAAAAGAAAGAAAACTGTTTTAAATAAAGAAAGCAGTTTTAAGAAAAGAAGTAAGTTTGTGAAAAATGTTTGTAAGGTTTAATGATATCAGAAAAGAGATTTGAGATATGTTATGAAAAATATGTTCTTATAGTTTATTTATTTATAAATCAAGTTTGAGCAGAAAAGTTTTGGAAAAGTTTTGGGTCTAAAACCCATGTTACTCACGAGACTTTATGTCTCACGTACTATTTGTTTTTAAATGCTATGTACTTAGGTGAGTGGAGCAGGAGCTAGGTTACTTATTATGCCTTGAAGCTGGGACTGCGTAAATTACAGATAAGTTTAAATTATGGTTTCTGTATTGAGTCTGTAATACCCTTTCAGTATAGAACTTGTAAAAAAACAAATTTAGTGACTTTTAGTAGTCACATATTCTAAAATGTTTTGAATTAAAATTTATAAAAATTATGGTTTGAGAAAGGGGTGTTACAACGTAAATATTATTTTAAGTCTTATATATGCTTTAGCCATAATTTTGATCTTTTTTAGCACTTTAACAACTAACTCATCATAAAGTCGTTTTTATATTTGTGTTCGATTTATTATAAGTCTAAAAAATATGATTATAATCTATCGGTTTTGCGGATTTAAAACCACCCTAATGCAAAACTGCATCGCAACTATTGCAGTTTATAAACCGAATCGAACCATATAAAACCCAAATCACACTCGAAGCCCCAAACTGCACTAAATACAAAAACCCCATGGTGCGGTTTTAACAATCTAAAACTCAATCTATGCGGTTTTCGGTACGGTTTTAGCCTAAAACCTTACCAAACTGCACCATCATCACCCCTAACAAATAACACGAGGTACTTTATACATTTTAGTTAAAGAAAATTACAGAAATCGTTTTGTGATTTGGTCAATATTATACTTTTAGTCTCTATCTTCCTTTTTGGCATTTGGACCGATTTTGTGGTTTTGGCTTTGTTGCGGGTTTAGTCCTTATCAAAAGTGAATGATCTTATAATTGTAATTTTCCTTTAGGAAGAACATCACATCAAACATTGTTTTCGACGTTTTAGTTATGTTTGACAGACTAGCTGAAAAGTTAGTTGGTAGCTGAAAAGTTAATTGATAGCTGATAGAAAATGACGTTTGGTAAAAACTAGCCAGTAAGCTAGCTAGAAAATTAAAATGTCATAAAAGGGTATGTAGAAAAATGAGTTTTCTATAATTATTAAGGTATACTTGGAAAAAAATTAATAAGTTCAATGAGCTCGTTGAAACGTTAGTCTAAGGTTATGTTTGGCAAACTAACTGAAAAGCTAGCGGCTAGCTAGAAAGTTAGTGACTAGCTGATAATACATGACGTTCGGTAAATGCTAGTTGTATAAACTAGCTAGAAACGTAAAATGACATACACAAAATTTATCAATACGTGTATATATATATATATATCCAGTTATATTTTGAAGGGTAAATTTGGAAGATTTTGAAAACGCTATTTTAGATGTTACTCATACTAGCATTTTAAAACACTAGCTTATATGCTACTTTATACGCTAGTTTTTGGTACGCCAAACATGTAAAATGAAAAAAAAAACTCGAAAAAAAGCTAGCTTACAAGCTAGGTGTGGCGTGCCAAACATAGTCTAAATAGTTTTTTAGAAATCTAGCTTATAAGTTACTTTTTGATTTGTCAAATATAACAACAAAAAAAAAAAAAAACTCGAAAAATAAATTAGTTTATCAGCTAGCTGCGACGCATCAAACATAACCTTAGTATAAGTGTCTTCAACTGTCATGGTTCTTTATATAAGTTTAAAATACAACACAATAATTATAGTTTCAAATATGTTGTGTTCTTTAAAGATTTGTACAATTATGATCCGAAAATTCTAAAATAATAAAACTTTAAAACTATTAAGATTTGATTTAAAAACTAGACAATGGATGCATTGATGGAGAGGGAAACAGGAATAAAATAAGCAGATTGCTCCAAAATTCGTAAACAAGTCACCCAAAGACCGGGAAATGTTTTCTTATGCATATAAACCCAAAGCCAATCAATGGCTAAGCACATATATGAATTAACCTTATATTTTTATAAAAAAAAAGTCACACGAAAAATATTTCTTTGCTTATTATTTCCATTGCAGACATTCAGGGTTTACATTTAGTATAAGGCATTTAAAATATTGATAAATAATAATGTGAAATTAAATATGATACATTTGATGATAAAGAGGAAATATTGATATTAGTTTGATGTCGGTCCATAATGTGGCTTTTAAGCATGTAGTTGTGCTCATCTTTATAGGGACAAAGTGAAGGGAGCCGTGATTTAACTTTTAGGGTGGCGACAAATAAGAGCAGCTTAATTTATGGGGGGACAAGAATTTACAAGCACAAGAGTCAAGTCTTATGTTTATGGTAACCATCATGTGTCTCCACTGACCCATCCCCACCCCCCCACCCGACGGTATATATACAGTTGGAGACAAGTGTAAAGCTTTGGAGTTGGCAAATACATGTTTCTAAGGTCGGTGCAACGACAACCCCAACAACATGGCTTTGTCTCATTTCATTATTTGTGTAGCATTAAACTCATTTTTTTTTCTTGCATAAACGGAGAATAAACACATAAATAGGGTATGAAGACTCGATTGTTTCGCGTATTTGTGTCCTAATTTTTTTGTTTTTTTGTATAAGGTATTTTTTTGAGGAAGAAAAAGAGGGGAGAATGGAAAGTGGGAATAAATGGAGATGTGAGAATCCAGGAAAAGGATACATAGAAATGAGTATAGGAGCAGGGAATGTAGGTTTGATTGGGCAACCAGAAACACCAACGGAGCCGATGGAATTCTTGTCGAGATCCTGGAGTGTCTCTGCGGATGAAATTTCAAAAGCCTTGGCACAAAAATCTAAAAACAATATGAGCCAATCAACATTTGTCCCACAACCTCAACCTCAACCTGTGAGTTGATGCTTTCCGGATATCAAAGTATATTCAGACTAACCTAATTTGGTTTTAATTTGTAAGGTAAATGTTGAAAGAAGAAAAGGTAAATGGTTTAATCAGAAGAAAGATAAAGGCCGTGCAGAAAGAGCACAGACCCATGCTGCACTGTGTGTGGCAGGGCTGGCCACCGCTTTGGCTTCCATCACAAGAAGAAGAAGCCTTGAGGATTCAAGAATGAGCAGTGCCGTTGTGTCCGCTACTGAGCTGTTGGCAACACATTGTTCTGAGTTGGCCGAGTCGGCTGGAGCTGACCATCATCTCGTGCTTTCTATCGTCCAATCAGCCATCAACATCCAAACTCCAACCCAGCTACTCACTCTCACAGCTGCAGCCGCAACAGGTATATATATATATTCATCAACTATCCATACAGATGTCAACTTAAACAACTTTTCTATTTAACAGCTTTGCGAGGTGAAGCAGCACTGAAAGCTAGATTTCAAAACAAGAATGCGACTGTAATCCCATATGAAAATGGAATGGGACTTCATACTCAGGACATGCTGCAACAAGTATACCAAGGTTCCTTTCTATTTCTAACACACAACTTGCATCTAAAAATACTCATGTATTTTTAATTCTCCAGGAGGGCTACACTGGAAGCAAGTATCCATCCACATAAATAACAAGTCCCAGGTAAATCAACAACAACTGTTGTATGAATAACACAACATAATAATATTTTTGCATCACAGGTTATAATCAAGCTCAAAAGCAATCATGTTGGAGGAGCCTTTTCCACAAAGAATAAAGGCAAGCTAAAAATTTATGATTTCGTGACACCTCTCTTCCTAGTTAGTAGTTACATATCAGATATTGATTTGATGAAACTTGAATCAGGTGTTGTGTATGGTGTGTGCAATGAGAAAGGGTCTTGGCCATTCTGCAAAGAAAGGGAAAACGCAGATGCATATTTTGGTGTTAAAACAGCAAAGGGTCTTCTGGAGTTCAAGTGCAAGACCAACATCCACAAACAGAAATGGGTAGATGCAATTCAATACCTTCTCCTCAAAACATTATAAATTAGTTGAGCCTACTTTCTAGCACTCGGTTTCTGTATCTATTCTAGTTTTGTATGTGGATTCGTAACCCTTGAGCCTTTTCTCATTTGTTATTTTGTGGATACATATTTTTCTTTACTTGCAATCTTTTTGTATATAATATCAATGAGAAATGAAATCCACAAATTAGTTCAAAAAGTCGAGCAGCCTTGGTTTGGATTAGATAAAAAAATATAATGTGAAAATTGAAATGCAATTATAATATAAAAACATTTCAAAATACAACAGTCCTGTTGTCTTGATAAGGCAGAACCCGTAACTCACAATATGACTTGATTGCCTTGAAAAGACATTGTTTTTCAAGATTCTCAGATTTCTGAATAAAACTCAGCAAATTATCCTTGTGCGAGACTCTCTCAACCTGAAACCCAAACAACAAAATTGGTTCAAGTGCTTATTTTATTTTTTAAGAGAAGAGCATGTATACCATCTGCTCAATGATTGGGCCTCCATCAAGCTCCTCGGTCACAAAATGGCTTGTGGCACCAATCAACTTCACACCAGCTTCAAAAGCCTGCCATTCACCAAGTAAAAGTAAATATAATAAGTGGTGGAGCATGGAGCTGGACTGAATAAGTAGGAAAAAGACAAATAAGACAGAACCTGCCTAGATGGATTTCCTCCCTTGAATGATGGCAACAAGCCATGATGAATGTTAATCACATCCTTCCCATATCTTTTCAAAAACTTCCCAGATAACACCTTAACAAATTATAGACATCAATTTATTATGTTTTCTTTTTCTCTTTTCCTACAATACAAGAGAAACTAAATTACCTGCATGTATCTGGCAAGGACCAAGAAATCTGTATCTTGAACCAACCCCAGGATCTCATCTTCTACATTCTTTTCTTTTGACTTGGACAGATAGTGATATGGAATCTCATGTCTTTCAAGGAACCGTATGACATGGGTATTGGGGACTCGAGCATGATTACTGTTCAAATACAAAATATACAAGTAATAATAAATAAATGTCAAATACAAAGAATTAAATACCTACCTGATTACACAGCTTATATGAACCGGAAGTTTTCCATCTTGCCATGCATGCAGCAGGTCAACAAGACAGTGGTCCTGTAGCAGCAAGTGAAAGCTCCTTGATATTTTAATGGTACTGAGAAAACTGAAGAAGAATAATAAAATGAATGGGCAAACCTGCTTAGAAGCAAGAACAGCAATTTTATATTTAGGGTCTACACAAGGCACTCTAACAACAGACTTGACTGCATTGAACATCTTTGATAGGTCAAGGAAGTCCTCCTTCATTTGCTTCCGCTTCCATTTAATTGGGTCGAACACAAATTCACTGCCATCAATTTACATTACTAATTAACCCAACCCAACCCCTCTGGGAAAAATCATTCTGCAATTTTGGCAGCTACTTATCAACTAATAACCACTTTTAGTCTGTGCTTCACTTCACTTTATTTATACAAACTAGTATTCAATAAAACTATTGTATTTTTGCTTCTCCTTCCACTTTTGGGAAACATAGTTGGGATATGTTATTGATGGACTTTACTTTTTATAATCAATTTATCTTTCCTTTTGTTATGACCTATACTTTTTTATATATGAAGCTCCTTTAAACAATCAAATAATAAGGCATGATACTTCATCTCCAAACTCCATATCCTAAATGCTATCATCCTTGTAGTTTCAAGTAAATGTACAACTCTACACATATTTCTAATATAACACAACATCCCAAACACTTGAATGAAAAGCCAAATTAATCAAAATATAAGCAGCTAACCTTCTTGAGTAGAAGACATTTTTGTTGTGAGGCACAAATATATCGGCTACCAATATGTTCCCACCCCTTGATGCAATACACTCAGATATTTTTGCCACAATTCCAACTTGATCCTATCAAGAATGCAATAAACTTAAAATCATCCCTCAAATATTGATATCTCGGTTTGTCCAAAACAAAGTCAATATATCCCAACTCATAGAGAGGGTATTGACCCTGAAAAATAGTGACATATGTGATCAAAAAGGGGATGCCATGTGGAAAAAGGACCTCTTAATTACATCTTAGGGTTTTTACACAAGGTTTTGTTATTTTCTAATAAATCTTCTCTCTGGTATTTTCTGTGGTTTCATCAATGCCTTCCGCTCAAAACCTAGAATTCTATTCAGACAAACTCTTTGATTTTACAATGGTAACCTACTGAAAAACAATCAGCCGCTTCCAATCCAGTGTATGTATGTATGTGTAGAATTAATATATCAGCATCAGTCAATTGATACTGCCCAAACACTTTTGCATCCATAAATATTGTTCCAAAACAACCTATTGTAACGACTTTACGATAACATCCCCTACCTTTAAAGAAGAAAAGCAAAATCGATTTCAGTAAATGTATGTGTAAAATATCATCAATTTGAGTAAATCTTTCACAAATCCTCTACGAGATGAAGCGGAGACTTACAGGGCAATGGAAAACGTGAATTCCCTGAGCAGGGGAGGGGGGAGGATCGACGGGGATATCAGCAGAGACTCTGAGGGAGTTAAATGATCTTTTCATGGTTGCCATAACAATAGGGCAACTTGACGAAGCTCTTCGAAGAACGTTCATCGTGTTTCTCTCTACACTGTTGCAGCATCCACTCAAACTATCGCCATTACCATTACCAGCAATTTAGAATTTGGGAGTCCACATCCATCCATGTTAAATCGCAATACCGGATTACCGGGTGAACGGGTTAGAAATTATTTTTTGTTTATTCAAGACAATTAATCTATTGTTGTAAATTTCTTTATTCATGCGTATCGGTGATTGCGAAAAAGATATTTTGATTATATGTTATCTTACATAATACTCATTAAAGATAATTTTATATATATCTTAAATAAATAGAAAAATATAATATTTGTCTTATCAAAAATTTAAATATCACGTTCATCCTAAATAAGTATCCAAAATATCATATTTGTCTAAAAAAAAATTTAACATTTTTTATACATTTTTAATCATTACTTTTTATCAAATAACTATTGTACCCTTATTATAAAATTTAGGTTTAAAATATCATATATATATATATATATATATATATATATATATATATATATATATATATATATATATATATATATATATATATATATATATATATATATATATATCCTTTAATTAAAATCAATTGTTTTTATCGAAAACTAAACCACAATACCATAAGCAACAGAGAATCTAACATAAGCAACAGAGAAGTTCGTAATCAGGAAAAGTATAATCAGTACCAGAGAAAGAAGTTCGTAATCAGGAAAAGTATAATCTGTACCAGATAAGTTCTTAGTAAGTTTTGTGTACCAAATCAGCAGACAAGTTCTTGCTAAGTTCTGTGTACCAAATCAGCAAACAAGGTGTTATTAGTACCGAGTCTAATACAAGGGTTGCAATACATAGGTTGAAATCAGCAAAACAAGGTGTTATCAGTACCGATTCCAATACAGAGGTTCCGATACATAAATTGAAATCAGCAAAACAAGTTTTAATAAACAAAATCATTAAGAACACATTGTTGAAACCAACAAAATTAATAACCAAAATCAGCAAACCGATATATTTAAGAAATCAGCAAACTGGTTACGAGAAATCAGAAACTGGATCAAGAAACCGATTTCAATACAACATATCCAAGAAATCAACAAATCGATTGCAAGAAATCGGTAACCTAAACAAGAAACCAACTCCAATAACAAAGGTTCCAAGAAATCATGATAAGGATTGGCAGATGAAGAAAATCGGGACATATAAGGATTGACAGATGAAGAAATCGGGAACCTATCAAAAATCACGAACTTGATCAGGAAATCGGTACTTATCGAAAACTGTCAACAACAGCAGGCTTCGGTCGCTGAGGATGGAGCTACCGACGACAACCGCCAGTGAGCATGGAGTACCGACGACAAAAGGCTTCACGCCGATGATGAGTGTCGGGTCGATTGGCTTTCTCGTGAAATCGGGATTTTTCTTTATCATGAAATCAGGAATCATATGTCGTGGATATTGATATTTGTATATTGAACCAAGGGTATTATGGTCGATGTTATTTGTTTTGATTAAAATATTTTTTAATAATTAGAATTAAAATTAAAATATGATTTTAAATGATTATCAAATATAAAAATATAGATTTTGGGCATATATGATATTTTGAATATTTATTTAAGGCAAATATGATATTTAAGTTATAGATAGGGAAAATATGATATTTACCTATTTATTTCTTATATCTTATAAAGGAAGCATTATTTCTTTCACCACATGCATTTGAAACCTCCATGACCTTTCAAATTCCCACTTAATATAATCAATCTATTAATTTAAATATTTTATCACATTAATTTAAGATTTTTTCTTTATCTCACATTGCTTCACATACATATATGACCTCTTCTCTTTCTCTTATATAATACAATTCATTTGTTTTCATTATCCATCAAACTTGATCTTTCAAGTTTATTATTAATTTATGATCATTTTATCATAGAAACCTTCTTTTATCGCAAGTTTTAAAAGATTTTTACTATTTAGTTTCAACTCTAAAAAGTATTGAAACTCAAAAGTAAAAATTAAAATTAGTTAAAACTTTTAAAAAGTTAACTAGGTTGGAAGTTTATAGTACGTCGTTTTTAAAAAGTGACATCGGTGTGAACATTTTTCGATTCACCAATATGTATATGCGTAGTTAGTTCCTTAATTAAAACTTTTAAAAACTTGACTAAGTTTAAAGTTTATAGTGTGTCGTTTGTAAAAGGTGACACCGGTGTAAACATTTGTCGATTTACCAATATGTATATACGTAGAAATTTTATTAAAACTCAAAAATGAAGATGAATATTACTAAAAAAATTTGAACTTTATATATAATCTAAACGTATAATATATTAAACATAAATTGTTATCATAATAGATATCATGTTTGCATCCAAAACTCGAAAAAGTTACATAACAACTTTTTTAAATTCAATTATAAATATATAGTCAAACATTAAAACCTAGAAACATGTTATTAAAATCTATTATTAATTAGTGGTCAATTTATCATAAAAAATATATTTTTATCTCAAAGTTTTAACAATTATCCTATTTCAAAATCATCAAAACTAAAAAGATGAATATTTAAATGAGTTAAAAACTATTAAAATACCAATTGAGTTGCACGTTCATATTAAGTCGTGGCCACAGTTCAATGTGTGATGACAATGTTGTAAACATTTTATTTCGCTTTCATAATATTTATGCACACGAACTTTCAAAAAATAATCCTTCAAAGTTCAAACAAATATGTTTATATCTATAAATATTATAATAGACGTCATTTAATCAATATAGTTTAAGATGAATTTTTATCATGTACCACATTAATTTTAATTTATTAGAAAAAATAGATCGAAGTGGACATCGGTTAATACCCGTCCAACTTTTACGAAAATGATCCTAAAACTAATACCAAAGGTTCATGGAATGTTACAACCGATTCCTAATCTGGTTACAATCAAGAACACAAAAGAACAAACATATGAGAGAAATGATTTTAACATCTCTACTTATAGATGTTTTCTTTCCTTGAAATTTGTTTCTTAAGTTATGTGGGATGAAAATTATATTAGTCTCTTTACTTATAGATGTTTGATTTCTCTTCAATTGTGTTTTTAAGCAATATGGGATAACAAAATGACACAAAATAACACACTATGAAGGAAATTTTGATCCTACATCGTCATGATAAACCAACTCAAGAAGTTTTTTTATTCTATAAATAGAGGTCCCCCTCAAGTTAAAACAATTATATAAATCATTTGATATTTTTTTACTCTTGGAAATATTTCCAAATATTAAACTTCAAGGAAATATATAGTTAAAGTTTTCTTATCTTAAACCAAATTTATGTATTATCATATAGTTAAAAATAATGAAGAGATTTTTCTTTATATATGTATTTTAATTTGGTATAAGAATAAATGCATTTGTTTATATTCTAACTAATAACAAATTATCCTGCGCAAAGCGCGTGCATTCGCCTAGTTTAGGGTATAAATGTGAACATAAATTGGAGGCTCTTAGTAATCGTTGGACATGTATGTTAGTGTTGCTATGAGTTGTTGATATGACTTTTTCAACATTTGCAGAAGTTCCTTTGATCACCATATATAAAGAGAGGCTAGATCTCTATATATTTTACATGGTTACTAATAATCCATAAGGTACTGAAAAAAGATTTTAGAACATAAATAATGCGACATGTGTAGTGAAAACAGGGGTATTAAATGACAAGGATCATCATTAAATATAGTATCACTCTTTCAACAATTACATCATTTATACATGTGAAATGAGCTATTTAACCTAACAAAAACTAATAGTTTAATGCAAACATTAAGTTAAGCCTCTTCATTACTTCCATCCATGAATAATATGCTAAAAATTGTGATTTACAAACAATAGAAATCCATTTTCATTATTAATGTGAACGAACTAGAGACCAATACAACCTATTGTGGTATGGAAATTTACGCAAACAAACACACTACCAATAAAGCCTAAAATCTCAACAAATGTTGCTATTTAAACTTATTATCCAACTTAGTCCGCTAAAAGGTTGTGTTATTGCTAAATATGCTTTATAACATTTTAATAAGGTTAATCATGTAAATGAAAAGGAAAACGACGACCCCACTTGCTCATAAACTATATTTACTTTGTTGTTTAAAGCTTGATTGTAGAAACTCGTTTTCATTAAGTGAGATTAACTATTTGTGTGCTTGTGATAGACCTGAACCATTCACATCCTGGGTTTGGTTGTTGGTTATCTAGCAGGTAAGTTTTGATATTATATGTTAGTTTGATCAGCAGTGTATATATAATTAAGGCGATTATGTTGGTTGCAAAGTTTTGAAGCTCTGTAGATCAATCCATGGTGTTAAAAGGAAGGTTGTGATAGGTGCCTTCCACCTAATCAATCCCCAAACCATGAGACAACTTCCAATCTTGGCCATCTCAATAAACCATCCATCCAAGTCTATTTCTTATTAGCATTCATAAGATGGTTGTCTTACCTCTTACATGGATGATATTTTTAGGCCCTGATCCATGGTTTGAACAGGAAGAATTAATTGGAAGAGAAGATGCTACTGAACCTTTACAAGAAGAAGTGGGAACGATTTGATACACATTCTAAAACTAATGAGCAGAATGTCCAATAAAATAATCTATCTGGTTTATGTTTTAGAAATCTAAAAATTAATAATGCTAACTCTAGCTATTAAATACAACAAAGCGGTTCAGGAAGAGGACCAACTGCCACCAGAGAAGCTGGCAATTGCAAACAAGCATCCGGAAAAGCATGTCTCTGACTTGATGTCCTCCAACATCATTTAGACTTTGTCATTGTCTTTTAAACTTTAAGCACCATCTATATCTTAGTAGTTTTCATATTTGTTCGACTATCATCTGTTTACCTTTA
The DNA here is from genome assembly GCA_023525715.1 of Cichorium intybus. Taxonomy (NCBI): domain Eukaryota; kingdom Viridiplantae; phylum Streptophyta; class Magnoliopsida; order Asterales; family Asteraceae; genus Cichorium; species Cichorium intybus. Next base: position 104,930,860 of record CM042015.1, read on the forward strand.
CAAATTTTATGTGTACATTTTCTTCTGTTCTCCTTATGAGCTGTGCTCGATTATCGCGACAAAGAAAAGCTAATTTTTTTACCAACAAATATCTTATTTTACAACAAGCTACTTTCATAAATGGGTGATCGTATAATAACTGAATTCTTTTAAGATAATATTTCTTCTTAGGACAATTTGTTTTATGTAAACGCATAAATAGAAAACAACCCCTATTTATGCTCTTTGTAGCAACTACCACATGCCACAGCTGGCTCACCCATTGACAAAATTCCAACAACTTAGGATAACAAAACTATATATTCAATGCAAATGTAGCAAAGCAGAGCCAAGGAAACTACGCAACTACTTGAAGTAGGAAGCATGAGTTGGCAGATTAGGCTCTTTAGTATTTATAACTAGGAGACTTGCAACATGGATTGGATCATTGACTTGGCTATTTTCATGGCTTTTGAAGATCAAGCATGTAATAAGAAAACCCCTTTAATAAATTTGTTGAAACAAAATCAACTATGTATCATCATACATCTCTACGGATCACTATCTAATTTATAGGTGGTACACCTCATCAGTAGACGATCCAAACTAGTCTGCGACTCTCATGGATTGTGCTGTTGACATATTTTTATTATAAAAGTTGTAGTTACGGATTAAGAAGTTGTAGTTACGGATTAAGAACATACACCCGACAGAGTTGTCTCCTTTGCTAAATGCATGACCAATCCGTCGCTAATGTTGTATTTCGTCTGTTGCCTTGGGTAGATCTCTTGATCCCATGAAATTTAAAATAAAAACAGAAAGATTTGCGACTTGTAGGAAGTGTAAAACCAAAGAATTAGATATCTTATATCCTTTCAAGGATAATATGCATTTTAATTGTAACGCCCCAAATTCCATAATAAAATTTTCGTTTTCAAAAGTGGTTCAAATACATAAAATGAGTTGGAAAAATAAAATCGTTTGATCCAAATTCGGTAATTAAAACATTTAAAACCATAATTATCAAAACAATTACAAACATTATCTAACAGAAGACTTGAACACCGAAATATCAAATGCGGTACAGTCGCTTCGTGCTACAAAGCTCAATCCAAAGAGTACCTGAAAGCAGTACCACCTGTCAGGACCCTCGGTCGTAAGAACGGATCATACGACTAACACATAGCAGCATAGAAGCCTAAGCATACAGTTTGACTCAACGGATCCCTAAGATTAACCATGCAGTCAAATTACGTAAGGCATGCCCATCTAAACAGGCGATACTACACATAAAAAGTAAGGCTACCTACGCATGTAACATCACCCATAGTATAGTGAGAAAACTCACCTGATCCGCAACCTCAAGCCACACGCTTCCGATATCCTCCCGCACTAAGCAGTACGGACTCCTAACTTATCATAAAGTTGTAAATCAATAACCCGAAGGACCTAAAACAGATCCTACGGTCCAACTCTCTAATCCATCCAAGTTGAACCAAAAGTCAACTGGTCAAAGTCAACGATCAACACTGAGATAGCGCCGCTATCTGCTCAAGATCATCAAAACAGATCGGGGTCTTCGCGATGGATAGCGTCGCTATCTCCATAGATAGCGTTGCTATCTACGAACTTTTCCAAAACTTCATTAAGCACTTAATCTTTTAAGACAAGGGCTAATACTCTCCAGAACATGTCCAACAAGTCTGAAACTTCATAAAAATCCAAACTTTCTTGACATGCATGACCCATGCATGTCAAATCTCACACTAAGGTCCAAAAGTGAAACAATGCATGCTTAATCACTCAAGGGAGCTTGGCTTACTCCCAAAATCAGTTCAAAAGCTCCAAAGAAGGTTCTAAGGACATAAAGTTTAGACATTTTTTCATTCCAATCCATAGACAACACCACAAAGGGACCTTTACTCCATTTAATGCCATAATATGCAATCCAACCAACAAGATCAAGCTTTTAATCATAAAAGGTGGAGACTTTGCACCTACAAGGTCCTAAACAGAATGTCTTTCTTATTCCCACAAGTAGAAAAGCTTCCTTGTACCAACACCACTGTATTCTTCTTCAAGAAATCTTCCGAGGAGAGTTATGGAGCTTGAAATCGCCAAAGGAGGCTAGGGTTTAGAGAGAGAGGGTTCTAGAGGCTGTAAATGGAGGAAATGACGACTACTAGGGTTTGGAGCCCTTAAATATGTCCCAAAAACTGAGATCTAGGGTTTTGTGCATACAGCGACAGATAACGTCATTATCCCTTAAGATAGCGTCGCTAAACTTCAAAAACGCGTTTTTGCTAGATAGCGTCGCTATCTCCAGGTTTTCCCAAAACCAACTTCTTTAAATCCAAACTTGATCATTCCTGGAACAGAGTCTTACACTAATTGTCCGAAAATTCTAAAAATAACACCAAATCTAGCTTTGTAAGTCTTCAACATGTGGGAAGTAAAACCAAAGAAATCAAGTTAAACAAAAAAAGGTAACCGTACTGGGCCACTCGTCACCGGCTCATTACCCTGTGGAACTTGTTAGATGGAACTCAAGAAAAAGCTCCATAGAAGTCTACAAGTTGGTCGCTAATATCTACAACAATGATGGTCGTCTATAGCCTTTGTTGCAGTATGTTGCAGTCTTCTCTGAAAACGAACAGATTAAGAAACAACGTTGTTCTTCTAATATTATTTTCATCCTATCCTACAACGATGACATGTGTAGCTGAAATTGAAAATTTCAAAATACGTTGTAAAACCCCTTGTCAAGTACCTTAGTTTCTTAAGCAATGTACTTCAATGTATAAATTGGTTGAACTCGTCTAGGCTCTAGAATTTGTTGCGTGGTGCACCAGTGCTTTTTAATGATTAAGTAGAGGGTTATTGTTTCAAGGTTTAATTATATATCTACATGACAAACTATGTACCGAATACTATTAAATATAATTTTACTATATTCTTTTTTTGATTTCTGATGTTGTTTCTAGAATTACCCTCGGAAACTTGAAATATTGGTAAATCTCATACTTCCGATGAACCTTGGTGTTGCATACAATGCATTTACTTTTGAATAGATTTAAGTATGTTGAATTTATAAGTTACTTTCTCATCTTTTTTTTTTTTGCTGTCATAAGGCATCTGGTTATTCCAATTTCGGCATAATAGATTCATTATAGGGCAAATTTCATAAAAGACACTAACTTTTCAAAAAATTTCGATTTTGACACTGTGTTATTTTTTTTTTCAATTAAGTCACTAAGTTTTCAATTTTTTTTCAATTAAGTCATTATGTTTTCAATTTGGTTTCAATTTTGACCATTTGACCGGTCAACCCGGTAGTCAGCTGACGTGGCATGATGACGTGTCAGTCTTTGATGATGCGACGCTGAAGTGGCATGCTGACGTGGCACCCGAGTGTCAAAATTGAAACAAAATTGAAAACATAGTGACTTAATTGGAAAAAATTGAAAACGAGTGTTTTAATTGAAAAAAAATAACACAGTGTCAAAATCAATTTTTTTTTGAAAAGTTAGTGTCTTTTTTGGAATTTTTCCTACATTTTTTAAAATGATAAATTCGTCTTTTTAAGTTTTTGGAATGTATAAATATATTTTTTTACAAGTATAAAGACGTATTTTTATACTTTTAGAAGCATACATACATTTTCATACGTATATATACTATATACGTATTTATACTTCTAAAGACGTAAAAAACGTATTTATTCTTCTAAAGACATAAAAAAATGTATTTATACTTCTAAAAATGTATTATACTTCTAAAATATAATAATATGCATTTATACTTCTAAAGACGTAAAAAACATATTTATACTTCTTAAAATGTATTATACTTCTAACCGAACGAACTTAAACCAACATAAAAATATATTTATATTTCTAAAAACATAAAAATATGTATTTATACTTCTAAAGACGTAAAAACTTATTTATACAACTAAAATGTATTATAATTCTAACCGAACGAACATAAACCAACATAAAAATATGTATTTATACTTCTCAATGAAAAAACAGAAATTAACGAATAAATACTTATTTTTACGTTTTTAGAAATATAAAATACGTTCGTTTTGTATATAATCACATATCGTATCAATTTTGTAAAAATATAAAATACGTTTGTTTTATATATACTTATGACAATGTATCTATGTTTCTAAAAATATAAAAATACGTATTTATACTTGTAAAAAAATATATTTATACGTTCTAAAAATATAAAAAGACAAATTTATCATTTTAAAAAATATAGGAAAAATTCCAAAAAAGACACTAACTTTTCAAAAAAAATTGATTTTGACACTGTGTTATTTTTTTTTCAATTAAAACACTAAGTTTTCAATTTTTTCCAATTAAGTCACTATGTTTTCAATTTTGTTTCAATTTTGACACTCGGGTGCCACGTCAGCATGCCAAGTCAGCGTCGCATCATCAAAGACTGACACGTCATCATGCCATGTCAGCTGACTACCGGGTTGACCGGTCAAATGGTCAAAATTGAAACCAAATTGAAAACATAGTGACTTAATTGAAAAAAATTGAAAACTTAGTGACTTAATTGAAAAAAAAATAACACAGTGTCAAAATCGATTTTTTTTTAAAAGTTAGTGTCTTTTATGAAATTTGCCCTTCTTTATATACCAAAGTACAACTATGACAATCATGTACTCTGACAATCAGTCTTTTCCAGAGGACATCAAGTTAGAGACGGTCTCTTTCTTTCCTCGAATTGTTTATTAAGTATGAACAAGTACAATTTGATAATCAATTTTGTTGTAAATGGTATACAACTAAGCATTAATATTGATTATTTAACCTCTAAATAGCCATATGATAAGAAGCATAATCCATTTAATTAAACATTGTAAACTGACGAATTACAACTTAGTTTTAACTAATCAAATCAAGATAAATAAAAAATAAAGAAGATCAGGCGACAAAGTAGATAGTAAAAAGATAGTTTTTCCTTTATAGAAGGAGGCATGACTAGAGTTTTTCTTACGATAATGTTAATTCGGACTGTTTATGTGACCAACATCATGATGTTTCATAATTGAGAGACAAAGTGCATATACAAGTTTCATAATAGAATAACATAAGTGCAATTTGATATAATGTAGTCCAACGACCGAAAGTATATAACATATTCTGCATGCAAATAGAGGAGATAATGTTAAAGAATTGAAATGTTTTGGACCTCTTTATGATTTCCCTTTATACAACAAGTACAAAATCGTACAGATGATGTACAAGTTGTTTATAATTTTAATTCATTCTGAAGAACATGGTACGACTTATGGTATATGTATAGATCACATTGGACATCTTTCTTAATTATTCAAACTTGAACGAAAACGGGGTACGGACTGAGTAGCTACTAGAAACCCAAGTCATATGGCCTTGACCGTAATGAACATTCACCTTAGCCAGAGGATCTCGAGAAAACGTTATATTGTATGTTAACTTGTGGTGCATTGCTGTGAAGCTGAGCTGTTGAGAAAGACCACCAACCACAGCTTTTACACCGTGTGGTACATGAATTTCCCCGACGGTGTATGTTGAATTTGGCATACCAACATTAGTAACCATCCTTGAGTATGTTTTGCTATCACCTCTTTTTAGGGAAACCACAAAAGAAGGATAGTTTAGCTGTGCCTCTGCTATTGTTTTTAAGCATGAGACTTTCTTTTTAGTGATTAATTCGATTTGTTTCGGTGTATAGCCTAACCCACACAGATACGGAATGTACTCACTAGGTTGGATGTCAAACACGAGCCCTGGATCGTTGGATTTTGATGGGTCCACATGACCTGAGCCAATGGCAAACACATCCGCAGGGAGCAGTGTTTGGTCTACAATGGCATGTTTGTTTAGGTTTACTTGAGTCGCGGTCGTCATTATCGCAGACTTGATAACAGCAGGAGACCAATCTGGGTGGTCGCTTTTTAGCAGTGCTGCTACTCCCGCAAGATGAGGACAAGCCATGGACGTGCCCGAGATGACTTGAAATTTTGTATTGTTATCAACCGACTCTGACCAAGCAGCAAGAATGTTAACCCCCGGTCCAATAATATCCGGCTTTAGGATTCCAGGACTTGCAGTGTTGGGCCCTCTTGAAGAGAAAAAAGCCACTTCTGGAGTCGTATTTATGCCGAGTACAGTTCCACGAAAAAGGATACTTGCTATAGGGTAATAAGTCGAATTGAAATACTTTTTGATCTCAATTCCTTCCCTGTAACCAACATTTGATGCCGGAATAACATTTGCCTCTGCTATCGTAGTCGCGCCTGACACTTTATCGTTAGCAAGAATCACAGCAGCTCCTCCAGCGGCCTTCACTACCTCACTCTTTTCAACTCCTGAACTCCAACCCATATCACACAATACCACCTTCCCCTTCACATCAATTTGTTCCAGTGATCCTTCCAAGCAGTTTGCTGCATTTGTGTCGCCATCTTTTCCAGGGTAAACAAGAGGCCGAAACTTATGATTAAAATCTTTGGGCTGGTATAACGACTCTCCATCGTATAGCTTCTTGTTTCCAAGATAAACCGACGTTCTTATTCTTCTATCAATCGTGCTAGCCCCAACTGTAAGGATCCATGGGGCTTCATTCGATAATGTTGCATTAGTAGGCCCGGAATTACCTGCCGAACAACTCACAAAGATCCCTTTCTGGGTGGCAGCAAAAGAGGCTATATCAATAATATCGTTGTACAACTGGCGATAACCTCCACCAATTGAGATTGAAAGAACATCAACACCGTCTTCAATAGCTGCATCAAAGCCTGCTGCTAGGGCACTCTCCGTACAGATTCCGTCGCACACTCTATACATGGCCAAGTGTGCCAACGGTGCTATCCCAGTGGCAGTGCCATTGGCATTTCCAAATACATTTGCGTCATCTACGGGACTCCCTGCAGCGGTACTTGAAGTGTGAGTTCCATGGCCGTCCTCGTCAACCGGAGTAGTAGCTCCAGGAAAAAAGTTCTTCACTCCGATCAGCTTGTTATTGCATCCTGCCACTTCACATTTGCCTTTCCATCTCGCTGGTGGAGGTGGCATACCTTCATCATTAAATGAAGGATGCCCAGGAGTAATTCCGCTGTCTAGAAGCCCAATAATGATTCCCTTCCCATAGTTTGAAGCCTTCCAAAACCCTGTGTTTTGGCGCAAGCCCAAAAAGTGTGGGGAACGAGTTGTATGCAACTCAAACACACCCTCAGGCCTTACAGATAAAACTCCCTCCATATTCTCCATCCCCTTTGCTTGCTGCACCGACATTTTTGCAGCAAATCCTGTAATCACGTGGTGGTACATATGAACCATGCTCGGTTTCTCATTGGAGATGGAAGCACTTTCAAACAGAATTGACTTGTACCACCCTTCAAGGTCTTTTGGCTGACAAAACTCTAGGCCTTCGGGTAAAGTTAGCTGAACAATATAGGTTTTGAGTTCATTATTGGCTTTGGTAGGGGAGACATTGAAAATGGCGGTGCAAGTGAGAGCTAACACATAAGCAATAACCGACAACATTCTTATCTCTTGCTGCTATGAATGATTGGCAAAGAGTTTGAGGATGTCTCTCTTTGGTCATTCCTAGCACGTATATATAGAGCATGGAGGGGTGCATGTGGGAGGGAGAGAGCTTCATCTATGATCACACTCACTGAGGCATCGCAATTACCCATCGAAAGTGACATTTTCATTGGAAGTTGTTAAGGAATAATTGATTTCTAACAACTCAATTAGAATGATTAAATGACAAAATGAAATCGCCTCGTTACTCCATCGCCTACAGATAGGAAATATGGCTTAGTAGAGCAAGGTTTGCCGTGATGGAGATATTTCTGGCCCCACTGTTACGGATTTGCCGTTACCATTAAAAGTTAAAACATACAAGTTCATACTTCATAACAAACTATAACATAATTGACTCATTGCCTCATATTATCTTAATTAATCACTTGCTTCCAGACTTATAAAATTGCTTCATATTGCTTCCTCACGATACATCTTTTATCATCATTTTGCATACATCTCTTAATATATCTTATACTTGTGGGTTATTTTTTCAATTTTATGTTATACCATCCATAATCATAATTTTTGTATGACTGAATTTATTTGAAATAGAATACTTTGAACAAGTTATATCTTCATAAATATGCCGTCAATATTTTTAAACTAGCATCAATATTAAATATAATTGGTATTTACTATTTAACCTAGCTTATTACAAAATAATTTAACGTAACAAAAAATATTAAGTGTAGATAAAAATAAACATTAGTAAATCAATAGATAATTTTCTTATTCAAAAATATGAATTATAATAAGAACATTGCAATCCTGAGAAGTTACAAAGACACAAAAAGATTTATAATTTATCAAAGATAAAATCATAAAACTGCTGATAAAGTTTCAGTTTATGTAATATCTTTATTATTATTTTTAATTATTCAAAAGAATTACAAATTTATGTAACTGGAAGTGTATTTTAGTTAGGTTTATTAACCTAATTCAAATTAAAACATGATAAGAGTAAAAAAAAAATTAAAATAAAGAAGATATAACTAAAAACTACCATATAAACTTTACAAGTAAAAAAGAAGGTAAATAAAAACCGAGTGTTAGTCGCTTTTTCTCTTGTAGGCATTTTTTTTGCTTTTTATTACCCTCAACCATGTTTAGCGAAGGGTTTTGGATAAGACCCATCTTTCTACAAAATACTCGATATAAGTTGATAGGAACGTCCAACGAGATCTTCAAGAACTATGGACGAAATAGCTACAAGTCTTATTTTTTATCAATATGAGATTTTTGCATAAGAGAGTGTTTGGGATTGCTTATTTAAAAGATACTTCTTTTTATTATTAAAAGTGCTTATTAGCTTATCCGTTATGAAAACTGAGTTTTAAAAAAAGTGTTGCGTAATAAGTCTGTTATGAATAAATTATATCGACAATAAAATAAAATAATAATACGATAAAGAAAAATAAATGTGGACACAAAGCAGAATACATGGCAATTTCTGAAGCTTGTAAGGAAGCTATTTGGTTAAGAAATTTATACGGTGAACTTTGTGGAGACACATCTCCCACAAAGATTTTTTGTGATAGTCAAAGTGCTATTTATCTCACAAAAGATCAAATGTTTCATGAGAGGACGAAACATATTGATGTACGTTATCACTTTATTCGAGATGTTATTTCCAAATGTGATATTCAAGTTCAAAAGATTAGCACTCATGACAATCCGGCGGATATGATGACGAAGCCGGTTCCAGCAACTAAGTTTGAGCTTTGCTCAAGCTTGGTTGGTATGACAATCTAATTCCAAGGATTGTCGGCACACGATGATTTTATAATGAGGAGTTCTACAAGAGGAAATTCGTCTCAAGGTGGAGATGTTTGATTCCTTATTGCTTTTAAAGTCAAGGTGGAGATTGTGAATAAATGAATTCAAAAGGAAAAAAGCAAAAGCAACACAAATAATTCATGTGGGTCCCACATGAATAGTAATAATCAAAATCAAATTCCAATTTGAGGTTTGAACGTTGAATGTTTGAACGACGAATGTTAATACGGCGTCTCAATTTGTTTTCAACATTTGCAGCAAAAAAAAACGCGGCTAATCATCCCTATAAAAGGGGATGTTCTTATATGCAATCAACATATACAAAATACACAAAAACATAGAGGGATAAATATATATACATAGATATATATTGTGAGGTTCTGTGTATTAAAGAAAAGAGAGAGATATATATTTTTCAGTTCCAAATCTTGTAACCTCCTCATTTTTCTCATATAGTGATTATCATCGGTTGTGCCCGTGGTTTTTTTCCCGAAAGGGTTTTTCCACGTTAAATCCTTGTGTCCACATTTATTTTTCTTTATCGTATTATTATTTTATTTTATTGTCGATATAATTTATTTATAACAAAGTCAATAAGTTGTTTTTTAGTATTTGGCAAACGATGTTTATGTGTGTAATACGAAAATGACTTATCAAAATCTGCTTAAATAAGTTAATAAGTATGGATGCAGTAACTTATCAAAAACTGCTTATTTAAGCAAATAAGTGTTTATAAAATATGTTCATACAAACACTTAAAATTGCTTATTACCGGTGTCAAATCGTAATAAGTCAATAAGCATGTCAAATAACCAATCCCAAACACACTAATTAGAGATGCATTTTGTCTTAGGCCAATGTTGAAGGTTTTTTGTGTCTACAAGTTTGTTTTGCAAGAAGACGAAATTCCCGAGAAACTTATTCGTGAGTTGGACTATGCCGGAAGAAGATTATAACCAGTTTTCTTAAGCTTTTTGCTTCCTTCTTCTTGTAGAAAATTGTTAGGGCCCAATAATATTTTGTTACCAACAACTTTTTTCCCATCTTTGGTACCCTTTTCTCTACTATAATAGTTAATTTATTGTCTCTTTATCATATTTTATCTCGTTGCAAGAAATACTCTCGAAATCAACCAACTAATCAGTAAATCACATTTTTTTTCATGAATCTCAACTATGTGATCCACTATTTTCTTTTAATCATTTGATACCCTATTGCATTTTTTTAGTTAGGCGGAGGCTCTGTTGTGTACAGTTTTGATATCCCTGTTCCTGTAGGCTGTATGGCAGTCGGCAGATACATGATATAGAAGATGGGGGCCCATCGCCTCCAAACTTACTACATACATAATATTCTAATGGGCTTAAAAAAATTTCTTCTGATAATGGGCATCCTATGGTTTATTTGAGCATTGAGCATTTGATCCTATTAAAGAATAATATTTTCAAAATCTTGTATAAAAACACCGACGTCGTCGACTCTACGTGCCCGCATAGTGCTTTTTTACTCATCTACCCCTTTTCATCGACCTCTTTCCAATTCTATTCCATTCTTTTCATAAAGTTGCACACGGTTCAACCGGTCTGAAAAAGCCCAACCCGGCTAACATGAATAAAATATGTCTGCCCGGTTAAAGAGAGTACTGGTGTGGTGGTTTGGACCTGGCCAGTGAAAAACATTTTCTTCTTTCTTTAAATTAAATACTAATATTAAATTATACAAAAAAACAAAAACAACCATAGGTTTAATATTTTAATATGATAAATATTCCAATCTATGGGTGGACCTTTCGATATACATAAATCCAGCCATCCAAGGAGCCTTTTCCTATACCTTAGACACTTTTAAGGCAATTCATCCCCGACCAAGTTTTTTTTTTTTTTTTTTTTTTTGCCTTACAGCAAACAACTTAATTCAATATAGAGTAGATTAGTAGTTGACATTTAGTTTATGGATCATTTAACGTAATAAGATGCTTGCATTTATCATATGCTTGCATTAATCAGTTTGATTGGATTCTTGGTAATGTGTTTTTCAAAACCTTACATGTGTTTTTCAATACAAAGTGATATTCCTACATATTATACACCCCCAAATTTGCAAGTGATTATAATGAAGAATAAAAAACCAGGTGGAAAGAATCACAAGCAAACCAAATAAAAGAGTACAATGACGAATATAATGTCATGTGCACGAATTAAGAGTTTACTCACATAAGGCATAATAAAAGGAAATTATAATCTAAGATCCAAATAAAACCCCATTTAAGAGAGCACAACATAATATAAGTTATGTACACAAAAGTAGGATTGTACCCACCTTAGTTGTGCAGGTTATTATCCAAAATGCTCCCTGAAATCCAAGAAGACTAGTGAGTACCTACTGGGCTACCTTCGATAATTAATCATATGACTATTACTAAATAATCTTAATCATTCTAATATGTACATCAATAACCCCACTAATCTCAAAAGTTGCATAAACACTCTTACTGTGCATAAGGAACTACTAGAAGCAACCATATGACCACCAAACTCAAAACACAAAAATTACACTTTCTTAGTGACCCAAATCATTTAAACGGTTGGTCATGAGATTTATACGGCCGTGTAAACCTTCAGGTCTATACAAATCTAACTAAATCTTCTACAACCTCATCTATTTCGATTCTAACACTTTGGGATGGACTTTTAATGATCCAGTATGGGCATAATGTATTGGAAACTTTGTTTGGACACATAAATCATCTTATAACAAACAACATGTTTGAATTAATGAAATGGGTTTATTGGATCAAACTCCATATTCAACAACAAAACTCAATACTAGAGAGCGACTTAGAGTGGGGTTTTGTTTGGGTGGAATCATATATTTACGGGACCTAAGATCACCAAAGCAAAGCTAGGTTCATCTGTAATTCGGATGAGCTCAGGATTATGCTTTGATGTTAAAGTCAAATTGTGGAGTCTCAATAAAGTTTTCCATGAATAATGCATGATAATGGACTCGGCCCTCGGGTACATTATTGGGATGAGCATGGGATTACGTCTAAAATTATCTATTACGTCTCTGTAGTGACATGCATGGAAGGATGTACCCGAGTCCAATATCCAGGACTCCGAGGAACAGGTCTCAAAATCAAATGCCTAAGATCCGAAATGGGGGAGAATACAGCAGCAGAGAATTTGTTGATTATTGTGCTGAGCATGGGATCCGGATGTTGAAGACGGTCCCTAAAACCCCTCACCAGAATGGCGTTGGAGAGAGGATGAACAGAACACTGAATGAAAGGGTGAAGAGCATGAAGCTGCATGCTGGCTTACCCAATATGTTCTAGGTAGATGCCGTAAATACCACAGCCTATTTAATCAACCAGGACCCTCGATTCCCCTGGGGTTCAAGATTCCTGAAGAGGAACAAAGAGGTCACGAGATTTCCCTCAACCACTTAAGAGCTTTCAGATGTGTCTCATATGTCAAGGTGAAGGATGGTGGGTGAGATAAGCTAGAGGAAAAATCGAAGAAGTGCTTCTTTATCGGGTAAGGGTTGGTTGACATGGCTTACCGATGTTGGGATAGCCAAAGAATAAGGGTTATCAGAAGTTGGGACATGACATTCAATGAGAGTGCCATGTATAAAGACAATCTTTCAAGTATTAATGACCGAAGCAAGTCGTCCGAAGCTAAGGAGCAAGTGGAGTTTAAAGGGTCATCTGAAGATGACATCGTGAAGCCTTCCGGAGAAGAGTCGGGAGAAGACTTCGGTAGCAGTGGGAGTAATGAATAAGCATATGGAAGTATCAGAGATAGTGGGATCTCGTCCGAGGAGGAAGGTAACACCTCAGAACGAAGCAAAGCTAAAGAATGAAGAGCTGCAGCTCCAGGTATTCTCAGGATATCTACTAGAGAGAAAAGACCTACGGTACGTTACCCCTCGTTAGCAAGTTACCTATTGCTGACCAAGAATGGTGAGCCAGAGTATTATCCTGAAGCCTTGAGGATGAAAGACTTCGTACAGTGGAAGAAGGCGATGAAGGATGAGATAAGCTCACTTAACAAGAATGAGACTTGGTCTCTTGTCAAGTTACCAGCAAAGAAGAAGGCATTGTCAAACAAGTGGGTGTTTCAAGTCAAGGACGAAGTTGATGGGAATAAGAGGTACAAAGCACGATTGTTGGTAAAGGGATTCCAATAGAAGGACGGTGTTGACTACAACAAGATTTTCTTTCCAGTTTTGAAGATGACCATAATCAGGACTGTGCTTAGGATTGTTGCATCCGAAGATCTCTACCTTGAACAACTTGATGTCAAGACTCCATTCTTGCACGATGACCTGGAAGAAGACATCCACATGGCACAACTAGAAGGTTTTGAGATTGCTAGGAAAGAAAACCTGGTGTGCAAACTGAAGAAAATCCTGTACGAATTAACGCAAGCTCCAAGACAGTGGTACTTGAAGTTTGACGACTTTATGAGGAGAAATGGATTCCGGAAGAATGATAGTGATCACTGCCGCTACCGAAAGCAACTCAAATCCTTGTATATCATCCTGCTTCTCTACGTTGATGATATGTTGGTTGCGGGTGCCGACATACAGGAGATCAACAGGCTGAAACAACAGTTGTCTAAGGAATTCGAGATGAAGGACCTCAAACCTGCTAGGCATATATTGGGCATGAGCATTGTCAGAGATTGAGCTTCAGGCGAGATTAAACTTTCTCAGGAGAAGTATATCCTGGAAGTTTTGGAGTAGTTCAAAATGACAAGTGCTAAGGTTCGTAGTACCCCACTTGAAAGCCATCTGAAGCTTTCAAAAAAGTAATCCCCAAAGACAGATGAGACAAAAAAGAAATGGCTAAGGTTCCTTATGCATCCACAGTTGGCAGTTTGATATATGTAATGGTGTGTAAGAGGCAAGAAATTGTGCATGTAGTGGGAGTCATTAGTAGATTTATGTCAAATCCAGGAAAGGAGCATTGAGAAGATGTTAAGTGGCTGCTCCGCCACTTAAAGGAAACCTTGGACGCAAGTTTAAGTTTTAAAAGGCAAACGGTGGTCCTTGAAGGTTTCACTGATGCAGATTTGGGGGGTTGTATGGTTTAAGGGAATAGTAGTACCGGTTATGTTTTCACAATTGGAGGAGCCCGAGTCAGCTGGATGTCCAGATTACAGAAGAGTGTAGCTCTTTCAACCACCAAAGCAGAGTATATGGCCTTGGCAGAAGCCATTAAGGAGTTACTGTGGTTGAATAACTTCGTATCAAAGTTAGGGCAAGAGCAGAAGGACCGCGTGTTGCATTGTGATAATAAAACTGCAATCCACTTGGCGAAGAATCCAGTGTTTCACAGCAGAACGAAACACATGAAGATGACATACCATTCCATCCATGAAAAGATATCTAAAGGCACCTTTATATTGAGGAAAATCCTTTGTGCAAAGAATCCAACAGATATGTTTACCAAGGTAGTTCCATTGGAAAAGTTGAGGCTGTGTATGACCTCAACTGGTCTTACGCAGAAGTAGGCGAAGACGAGAAGCTAGAGAGAGAAAGTCTTAGTTGGTTACAACTTGGTAGACAGGAGAATCAACTCTAATTAGTCTCCAAGTGGGAGATTGTTAAGTATGTGGAGACTAATTCGACCGAAGGAGATCAATGGTGCGAAGCAACTAGGAAACGAGGCAAGAAAGCCAGTACGGTTGGAGGATGAGCTTCGTTTAGATCAGTTACCTTCGTCCGAGGATGTGAAGCTCGTCTGCAGCAGAAGTAAGCAGGACTGAGGAGCATACTTCGCTCCGGTCCGGACATTGTAGGAGGATCTCCACAGGGGTCAGATGGAGAAAGTCGAAATGTTGTTTAAAGGGATAAGCTACTTCAAAAGCGAAGTGTCTCCTTGGCACAAGTTCCAAGTTCTGCTATTGTGAGAAAGTTAGTTTGCCCAGCATGCTGCATACATTGTCACATCAGACGACCAATTGCTGAAAGCAATAAGTCTAGAAGATTTGCAATCATTTCAAAGAACTCCTCTTGCCCAGTATAAAAGTCAGTCTCCATGTAATTTTTGTGTGTGTGTGTGTGTGTGTGTTGTGTGTGCAATTGTGTAGATTTTAGTGCAGTTATACTTGTAGATGTGTATAACATTCATACATACATAAAATCTCTCTAGTTCCGCAGTGGATGTAGCTTGATTTAACGATCGGGTGAACCACTTAATTCTAAATGTTGATATTGCTTGTGTGTTTAGTTCTTTTTGTGCATTTCTTGTCAAAGTATTCATTTGGCAGTCCTTGATCTTGAGAGGTTGAAGATTATCGATCTCGCTTGTTGCTACCTAACAAAAGACACTCGGAACTACAGAGGATAGTAACAAAGACCGTGCAGGTTCTACAAGACATCAAAGAAATTATTAGACACCAATATCCGATTGAGTTTAGCACACGAAACCTCGTATATTTACGACCACCATTTCAAATTTTTTGATAAACCTGCTAAAGCAATGAAAGAGTTGAAAGACACAACTCCAACATTACTAAATAAACTCCATGTCTTTCGGGTCCAATCTTTACTCTATTAAACCTTCATGAAGTACCCAAGTAATGGCTTGATCCCTGATACAATAGTCTGCAAATTCGACCACAAAACTTTCTTTTGACCAATGTTTTGAGGGGAATAAACACTAATTAATCCAAATTTTATTGCTGATCCCGACCAAGAGACAATAACCAAAATTCACCTTCTATAACATATTCTTTTATAAAAACTCTGGGATCCCAAATAGTAATGAGTCCCCTATATTTCCCCCTCGATTTCTGATATACATAGTCAAAGTTATAGTTCCCCCAAAAATCTTTGACTAAATGCTCATTCACCTCAGCCACCATAGTTTCTTGAAGGCTTAGGATGTTGGCTTTATTTAGGATGAAAATTTCTCAAATTCTATTTTGCTTTAGGTCACTTTCCACCCCCTTATATTGTTTGATAGTAAATTCATTTGGGAAACTCAGAATCACCAATGTTGCTAACTATTTTTCTTGCCTACGGTTCAAAAGCTTCCATGCGAAATCCAACATGAGTCCCCACTTCGATTGTGTTTTAAGCCTCAGCCGACATGCTATTCTCCTGTTGAATTTTTGAATATGGTGAAAGACTTCTAGCTCTCCAAGCCTGCATCCTATTTCTGAATACGATGAAAGACTTCTAGCTCTCCTAGCCTGCATCCTGGTTTTGCTCCTTGGGGTCATGAATGAGAAATTAGGGTTCCCTGATCTGGAAAGTAGAATTGTTTTATTTAAGTTTATCGAGCCATCAGATGTTGTAATCAGATCCGTGGGAAATAATTGTCACTTGGAACAAGGGGATCATTATTAAGGGGAGAAATAAATTTTAAATTATCTTCCTTTATCACCTACTCAGTAATTCTGGTGGCCTTGAAGAGGGAGGATGGGCAAAATCTGCTAGAGTGTCGAAGATATACTCATCTTCCTCAGCGTCTTCCGATTCAGAGAAATCCTGCTGACACGTCGCAGTCGTTGATGTAGTCAAAGTCAAATATAAAACTTTATGTTCCACTAGTAGCGGTAAGCAAGGGTCGAAGAGTGGAGTTCGTGGTTGGCACTTCGTGTCGATAAATAAACCAACTATAGTGCCACTTTATAGTCGGTGGATATCACTACACTTTGATCCCAAAAACAACTCAATAACTTGTAAACCATAAAACAAACATAGATCTACGCATGAACAATAGATCAAACAAAAATGTAACTAAAAACCAACTTTCTCAAAAAAATAATCCAAATAATCAATCGTTCATAAACCAAATATGAAATCAGAGCCTAATGATTTCTCAAATCAGAAACTAAAAACTTTGTGATCAAAGAAATTCTAGAAACATAATACTTGAAACACACGAGCAATTACAAACTAAAAACGTGCAAAGAAAATAAATCTAACCAAATATGATCATGTAACTGAAATAACTACGAAATATGAGTCAAAGAAGCTAGAGTTTCACTCAATGGGTCAATCTTCGCTCCCAAAATCTGACCTAGGAGCCTTTATTTTGTAGTTGAGAATTCTGCCGGTTCGCGCCGCGTATAGGCATTATCCGCGTCGCGAGTCAATCCTTATCCCCACTTTATCGCTTTCTGAAATTATAACCGCTTTGGATTACGATTCTATCCCATTTCCCTGCGGCGCGTAGAGGTCTTCATCATGTCGTGAGTGTCTCTTTGTTCTTATCCTCGTTTTCATCTCCAACTTCACTAAAAGTGAGCGATATTAGTGTTTTTATAATAATAAATTAACTAAAACCTGGTCCAATAATTCGTAAAATGTCGAACATTACTGCATGTTATTACTTGCGAGCTTTGAGAACTATCCTCTGATCCGTACGAATCACTTAAGTTGGTGGACAGAAACTTTGGCATATGTTTTCAAGATTCCACTAGCTCTTTTGTGATACAAATTTTGTAGATAACACCATTGATCCATACGAATCACTTAGGTTGGTGAAGTAAGAATCGCCACTTTCCCAGCCACCAAATTCATATTATCCGGGCCGCAAACTTCTGAGATGATCAACTTACCCAGATCTTTGGTGATTTATTGATATGCATTCGGGGACATGCATGGTGTGTGTATGGGGGGGGGGGAAGTCAGATACAACAAGAGCTACAATCCTGGATTTCAGATTATCTTCTACATACCAAAACTTAAGTTCTTTGAACCACTTAGACCACGACTCATTGGCTTCTTCTAAAAACGTCTTAGCATCTACTAGTGAAACAAACTCCAACAGAACTGAAAGCCCTCCCATGTAACACAACTTTAAATCACCACACCCATCAACTTCAATGAATCTTCCCAAACTAGGTAGAAACTCATATGAGGATACCTTGCTAATGAGATTCCTACTTAACCATGATTTCACTATATCTGATGACTCAATATTACTGATTTGTATTTCTTTCTCTCTTTGATTCCCTTTTAAAGCATCTGCGTAACTGAAGCTTTCCATCACCCTTGAATTCGTTTCCTTGAAAGCATTTTTCTTCATCTTTGGTTGAGGAGCTATCTTCCCAGATCTTTCGAATCTTGAAAGGTTTACCTTGGCTTTAAAAGCCCCCATTCTTATGCCATCTAGTTCCATCTCAAATGATTTAGCATCAACAACATTTTGAAATCTAGCAAAACAAAATTTCCTCCCAGATTTAGACTTTTTACGGGCAATATAGATATCAACCAACTTTCCATGATGCATAAACTCCTTCCAGATGTTTGATTCATTCCAAGAATCCATGAATTGTTTGTGAAAAAAAAATAAGAAGTAGCACGTCCATTAGCATTGAAATATTTATCGTTCAGACTTCGAATCCTAGCCTGCCTTCGATCTTCTTGCTGATGACGATGTTGAAGTCTTGAGCGTCTCTCAGTCTCCTCCTTTCTCCTTATTTTTCCATCTAATTGATTGTATTGACAAATACAATTACTAACTTGTCCATTAGCTGATAGATGCAGAAACATTTTCTTAGCCTTTAGATCAAATTGATTGTATAAATGTGATTTGTTCTCACGTTCTTAATATTTTTAGTATTCTCAACCGAACACACACAATATATATATATATATATATATATATATATATATATATATATATATATATATATATATATATATATAGAAAAGTTTAACAAGAGACTAATATAAACCATGGTACCAAGAGACTAATATCATCCACACGATTATACAACTTACGGTGGACGTGCATCTACCGGATTATAAAAAACCGACTTCGTATTTTAAAATTTTAGTGCTTATTTTTTATCGAAAAAAAACTGAATATATAGAAATTTATAACTTTTTATCATCTACAAATAGACATCCATATTGATATACAAAAAATGATTTTTTTTTCAAAATTTTCGCTAGTTGAGATTCACATGTGAATCTTATTATTCTGTTATTCACTCTTGCATTCACAATTGCATATGATATTGTCATATGAATTTTTGTGTTAATGTGAATGGAATTAACTTATTGTCATATGAATTTTTGCATATGATATTGTCATATTTTCATATGAATCTGAATGAATTTTTGTGTTAATGTGAATGGAATTAACTTATAAATCATAGCAAATTATTATAAATGATTAAAATTTTGAAGTGTTAAAACTTTTCTAAGTAAAAATTAATCATATTCATATTTCGGAGTATATTTAAAATATCATATGATATTGATATGTAAATCTGAGTAAATTGTTGTGTAAATGTAAGTAAATTCAATTGTGAATCAGAGTAAATTCATTATAAATGGTTAAAATGTTGAAGTATTAAAATACTTCTAAGTAAATTCTTAATATTATATGATATTGGTATGTGAATATGAGTAAATTTTTGTGTAAATATGAGTAAATTCACTTGTAAATCAAGTACATTACTTATAAATTATTATAATATTGAAGTAGTAAAAGTTCTAAAAGTAAAAATAATTAATCATATTCAAATTTTTATAGTTCAGATTCACATTATAAATCTAGACGAGCTTTAATTATGAAAAAATATATATTTTTATATATCAATATGGATGTCTATTTGTAGAGGACAAAAATTATGAATTTTTTTATATTCGGTTTTTATTTTTGAAAAAGAATAATGTCGAAAAATTAAAAAACAAAAAAATGAAGTGAGTTTTTTTGTTATAATCCTCTACATGTGCGTCGACGTAAGAAGTTTACAACATTTTTTTTAGCCGTTGATGATTTTTATTCCGACAATCGAGATTAGTACATTGGTATAATGGATAATTTTACTCCCTTATTGAACCCAACTATATATATATATATATATATATATATATATATATATATATATATATATATATATATATATATATATATATATATATATATATATATATATATATATATATATATATATATATATATATATATATATATATATATAGACACACACACACATACATACAAACATACATACATACATAAGATCAGTACAGAACACAATTATTGGAGAGTATTAAATAACTTTTTTTCCCTTCAAATCTTTCAATACATACACCACAAATACATTAGTTGTGTATCGTTCAAGAGGACCATAGCTAAAAATGAAAAAAAAAAACTCATAATTTGGATGAGTACTATGCATACGAAGAATATACATGTGTATATCCACTAGTGCACTGCATGTGTATATGCATATACGAAGAATATGCATATGTACATATTACGAAGTTGTGTGCTTTTCTTTGGTTTTCTTTGAGTGATTCACTTAAAAGGTGTGCACACATGCCATATGCGGTGTTTGAATTTTAAAAAACTGAAAGGACAAACAGATTTTTTAACTTTTGACCTTTTTTAGTTTTTGACATTTTTGATAATTTGTTTTTGAAAATTAAAGGTTAATCATAAGTAAGTAAAATTTTAATGAATAATTAAGTTATTAATAAACTAATAAAAATTGTAAATTGAATTAGTATGGATATTAAATATATGAGAAATTTGTCAAAAAGTCACTATATTTTGGTTTTATTTAGGAAAAAGTCTTCACTGAATTTTATTTTGTGATTTAACCGTCTAAATCTACAAAAATTTGTGAAAAAACTATTTTCACCTGATTTAACAAGTCAGGGGTTAATGCGCAAGTAAACGATTTTACAGAGACTTTTTTGCAAATAACTTAGCAACGTAGTAATTAGTATTACAAGTTTGTTCTACAGACTTTTTCCTGAGTATGTTAAGATCTTTTGCTACAATCCCTTAAACGTGAGCACAAACTCTTTTATGTCATTTTTTAGTTATTTTCAAACATTCATATCTCCTTCGTTATAACTCCAATTAACCTAATTAACCTGAATCTTTTTCCTATGTTTTTTTATTTCAATTAATATAATTTCCATACTGATGGTATTTCCTCATTCCTCATAGATTTTAAGATATATAAATATAAACACCGTATCCATAATAATTCAACATTCCATGTGCTTCAGCACTTATTTTCATATGAACATATCTTTTGCTATACAGATCCATTTCAATTCATTCTTTTTCCTTTGTACTCTTTGGAATATATACGAAAACTTTCATATAGAAAGTTTCTTGTTAATAGTTTCAGATCTTGACTTATTCATCTTCAAACATGGCCTCAGATAAACCTGTTGAATTTTGAGACATATAGCTATAAACATAGCTTCAAATCTTAATAACTTCAGATCTTGACTTTTGATATACACATCTATTTCACTTGATTCTTTTTCTTATCTTTTGCTAAACACATACATTTCAAGTAATGCTTATAGAAAATAAGTGTTATCAAAAGGCCATGTTTGGAGATAAATAACTCAAGATCTAAAACTATTAAGAAGACACTTTTTAAATGAAAGTTTTAGTATATATTTCAAAGAGTACATAGAAAAAAGAATCAAGTCAAATTAACGTGTATAAAAATATATGTTTATTTGAAAATGGGTGTTCATATACATGAAATATTTAATTATTCTGAGATGCAATGTTTATAACAATATATCTCAAAATCTATGAGGAATTGGAAAAAAGTCATCATTTTGAAAAATGTATTATTCGAAATACTAAAAACATAGGAATAAGATTCGAGTTAATTGGAGTTATAACAAAGAAGATATGAATGTTTGAAAATAACTAAAAAGTGACATAAATGAGTTTGTGCTCACGTTTAAGGGTTATAGCAAAATATCTGAATATATTCAGACAAAATTCTGTAAAAAAGTTGTAGTACTACTTACCCCGTTTCTAAGGATATAAAGTTTGTAGAATTTGGACATCGTATGTAAAAGTTATGCCACTTACAAAAATGAAGAAAAAATCATTTTATTTGCAAAAAAGTCCCTAAAAAATTCTTTTACCTGCGAGTTTAACCCTGACCTGCTAAATCGGGTGAAAGGGTTTTTTCACAAATTTTTGCAGGTTTAGAGGATTAAATCACAAAATAAAATTCACAGAGGACTTTTTCTTAAATAGAGCCAAAATATAATGACTTTTTGACAAATTTCCGTAAATATAATATTTGAATTTTTTTTCCAAATTTGATTAGTTTAAACCTAACAAAATGGCGACATCTTCTTTTACAACACTCGTGGGTTTCAGACACTTTTAAGTTTTACCATATCGATTTCCATCCTCCCCGAAAATGATGAAGAAGAGGGTTATGGAGGCAATCGAGGATCGGTTGCAACCTCAAAGAATAATATAGTGGTTTTGGGTGTGCCTTCTAGTAATATGGATCTGTGTGGGAGCGAAACGATGAGATCTGATCTGGTTAAGATTTAAAACCAAAAAGTAAATCGAAGGATATGAAGAAGGTCGTGAAGGCAGTTTTAGAAACACAAGAACTGGTCGTGGAGAAGATTGTCGAGAAATCGAGTGGCCCTCGGGCGTGCTTACCTTTCAGATGTTTTGGAGTATTTACATAACGTTAAGGTGTGTAGCGTTTCACCTTTTGAAGTTTTCTTTTATTGATTTTAAATATTAATTTCTTTTGAGTTAGGTTGATTCACCGATGGATTCATCTGCTAACTTTATGGTTTAGTTTCCTTTAACAACGCAATTGTTTGTTTACTCAAAGAACATATTGTTGATTTACAATCATCCAACTGTTATTAGTTTCCAAATCCTAATTTATAATTCAACAATAACAGTTACTGCGACCATTTCCACCACCTAAATCACCCCATCCCTTACCCCCGGTTCCACTTCCTCCCTAGATTATGGATCATCGAGCGAAAATAAAGTCTGTGGTGCACTTCTAATGTTTACCCACACATTAACATCCTTTTATTTTGATTTAAAATTTCCTATAAATGTCTAAATTTCCAAACATTTTGGTGACTTACCAAGGGTAATTTATTCATCGATATGCTCCGCCAACCCTCAATGAAAGTACACCAAATGACTTGGTAGTGAAGCATGAACTTTGCCTAATTGGTAGTGTTTTGTTGTTGGATATGAGTCTTGATTGATGTTTTTGGTCTTTTTTTATAGAAATAGGAAGTGGTTGGAGTATATCTCAGCATGTTCTGATGAACTTTTGTGTGTTTCTGTGTAGTATGCTTAATTTTGGGGGTTGTGAATTGGGGTTTGACATATAACTATCTAAGTTGTTATTTTGTTATAGCTTATTTGTCTGTTTTGATTACCATATCGCACTTGTGGGTTTAAACATATTGAAGGATCAAATTGACTGAAGGAGGAATGGATGCAATGAAGTTAGATTGGGGTGTGCCGTCAAGGAATGAGAAATGATTGCGTTGGGTATTGTAGTTCTAAGATCATCAAGTATGGGTACCACGAGGTCCTTTCGTGGCCACCATGGCACCCAACCACATTATGAACACCAAAATGTGTGTTATGTGGTCTTTAATGGTCATGCCCACTAGAACCCAAATCCAATCAAATTCATTTACTGTATGCAAATAAAGAGGGGAGAGAGAAAGGAGGGAGATGAGGTCGTGTGGTAGGTATACCAAACTCATATGGAGTTGTGTGTTGATGAGGTGGAGTGGAGGTGACATGGCACCCCATCACATGTGGTGGGGTGGTAAGTATACCTAATGGCCTAAGTGTACGAGCCTATACATAATATTAGTCATACTTATTTATATGTTTAAAGACGGTTATTCACACATATGAGGTGTTAGTAAACACTCCAATTTCTTTCTTGTAGTGTGAGAACTAACACCAAACCAATCACTAGGAAAATTTAGTTTTATGGAATTTAATGTAATGAAGAGAATACACATAAACAAGTATTGACGTGTCACTACCACGTAAATGTAATGAAACATATTTGATATGGTTAACTGGTTACCTAATGATCTATGTGATACATTTTTGTAAATCCACACTTTTTTAGCCGGGTCGACTTTCAGCAAACTTAATAAACTTATCTTATCTTCCTAGGAGCCTAGTAGTCGAGGTGCGGAGGTTCTAAAACCTGACACGCCTAAAATGTTGGTAGTGCATCGTGATTTACTCTTCACATAATGGGACTTGGGGCGGGTTCGGCGTGGGATGTCCGAATGGTTTGGTTTTACCTCTTTTTTACAAACTTATCTTCATAAATCTTCTCCAATGCAAAACCTACTTCAAAAGCTTTTTTCAACGATTAAACATCTATATTTAGTTGGTCCTTTTTTAAGCCCATTTCATATTTTTTCAAAAACAAATATTATTTTACACTAGCATTTAAATAAATAAAACCAATACAATATTGATCCTTTTTAATATTTGAGATTTGTGTCATTTTGTTCTTCTTGACAAATGCTTTTCAATTATATTTTTGTTTATGCAATTATTCATTTTTTGTATATCTAATAGAATTGATTACTTAGCCACACTAATAGATATTAAAAACTTAAATATGGTAAGGGATTAAAATGAAAATATTTTTTTTGAGATAAGGGTAAAATGAAAATAAAAATACAAAGTCGATAAGCTGCCATAAGTGGTTGGAGAAAATCTTATAAAATAGTATTATCCTCTATGAGCTTTATAAATGGGTTGGCGAAAAAGTCATAAGCTTTGTAGAAAGCTTCAATTGGAGGTGGGCTGATAAAAGTTGGATGAGCGTGGGACAAATGAAAAAATAGGTTGCTAATTTATAATATTAAGCCCTCAATGAAATTTGCTAGCTAAAAATATATGAAATAACTTAAACATGCAAATATGTGGCCAATGCTACGTTTTTTAAGCAAAAGATAGAACCATAGTCTTGCAAAAATAGGGAACGGAAACATGCTTGCATTATAAACCTAAAATGTTGAGGTCTACATTATTTTTCCCCATTATATGGCTTACATAAAAGAGTATAGGTGTTGTACACGTTGGGGGAAAATTTAATGATGGTATGAAGCTTGTTTGTCATCCAAACTTGAACAAAAATGGGGTTCTAACGGAGTATTTTCCTGAAACCCAAGTCATATATCCTTGACCATATGGCGCTTTTAACTTATCCATGACGTCTCGAGTAAATGTTATTTTGTATGTCAACTTCTGGTGCATCGCCATGAATCTCATCCCTTGAGAAGGACAATGAACCACCATACGTACAGCCTGAGGAACAGAAACATTCCCGATGGCGTATATTGAGGTTGGCATACCAACATTAGTCACTGTCCTTGAGTATGTCCGGCTATCACCTCTTTTTAATGTAACCACAAAAGAAGGATAGTTTAGGTCCGCCTCTGGTATGCTTTTTATGCAGGAAAAGGGCTTTTTAACGATCATTCTAATTTGTTTGGTTGTATAGCCTAACCCACACAAATACGGAATGTAGTCATCGGGTTGGATGTCAAAAACAAGCCCTGGATGGTTGGCTTTTGATGGGTTCACATGACCTGCGCCAATGGCAAACATGTCTGCAGGAATATTATCTCTTTCATCTACGATGGGTTTCCCATATAAGCTTATTTGAGTTGCTGTGGTCATCATAGCAGACTTGATTGCAGCAGGAGACCATTCTGGGTGTGTGCTCTTCAACAGTGCTGCTACGCCTGCTAGATGAGGACAAGACATTGACGTGCCAGATAAGATCTCAAATGTTGGTTTGGTTGGCCAAGCTGCAAGAATGTCAACTCCAGGTCCGATAATGTCTGGTTTTAGGATTCCAGGGCTTGCAAGGTTAGGCCCTCTGGAAGAGAAACAAGCCACCTCCGGAGCTGATTTTACACCGAGTACAGTTCCACGGAGAAGGATGGTTGCTACAGGAGATGAATTAGTGGTACTCAAATACTTTCTGATCTCAACTCCTTCCTTGTAACCAACATTTGACGTCGGAAGAACGTGCGCCTCTGGCACTGTAGTCTCCGGACAAACAATTCCGTTCCGGAGAATCATGGCAGTTCCTCCCGCGTCCTTGACTACTTTGCCTTTGTCAACTGTTCCGATCATACCTCCCAAATCACACAACACTACCTTCCCTTTCACATCAATGTCATTCAATGATCCACTGCTACACGTTGCTGCATTGTAATCGCCGTTTTTACCAGGGTAAACAAGAGGCTTAAGCTTTTGACTGAAATTTTTTGGTTGGTATAAGGATTGACCATCAAGTAATTTGTTGTTTCCGAGATAAACGCTTGTCCTTATTCTTCTATCAATGTTACTAGCCCCAACTGTGAGGATCCATGGGACCGCGTTGGACAGCGTAGCATTGAGAGGCCCAGAATTACCTGCTGAACAGCTCACAAATATCCCTTTCTGTATGGCAGCAAAGGCGCTGATTGCCATAAAATCTCGATAGAAGGGTACGGAGTGTCCGCCAAATGAAATCGAAAGCACATCAACCCCGTCTCCAATAGCTGCGTCCATTCCTGCTATACTGTCGCTTTCAGAGCAATATTGGCGATGACATACTTTATACATGGCCAAGTGTGCCAGTGGTGCCATCCCGGTTGCAGTCCCATTCAAATTTCCAAATATATTTGCATTATCTACAAAATTCCCTGCTGCAGTACTTGAAGTGTGGGTCCCATGCCCTTGTTCGTCTACCGGAGAACTTTTGCTGACAAAGTTTCTCATCCCGATTAGTTTGTTGTTACATCTTCTTACTTCACATTTGCCTTTCCATCTTTCCGGTGGAGGTGGGACGCCGGAATCATGAAACGAAGGATGTTGAGGAGTGGTCCCGGTGTCAAGAACCCCGATTATGATTCCTTTCCCGTAGTTGGAATCTTTCCACAAACCTGAAGTGTGGCTCAATCCTAAAAACTGCGGTGAATGAGTAGTATGCAACTGGAAGTGAGTTTCAGGACTTACAGATACAACTCCACTCATATTCTCTAACGCATTTGCTTGCTCTGCCCACATTTCTGCAGCAAATCCTGTAATCGCATGGCGGTATGCGTGAATCATCCTTGGTTTCCCTTTTGAGTTGTAAGCGATTTTTGACAAAAACAAGTTATACCTTTCTTCAAGGTCGTGTGGCCTAGAAAATGCTTTACTTAAGTGAACAATGTAGGTTTTGAGTTCCTTGGATTTGGTAGGAAAGGTGGTGCAAGCGAGAACTAACATAAAGCTGATTCTTGCCAACATGTTGTTCCGTATATATGATGCTCTAAGAATTTCAGTCATGGGTTACTCCTTATGCGGATATATATGGTTGGTTTATTGAGGGACGTACGTACATGGGAGAGAAAGGAGTTTTGTTTTTGAATTGTGATCACCAGCTTTCCACCTCAAGAGTGGTCAATATTAAAATACAGAATGGGAATTTTATATTAGCTTAGTACCAAATTAGCTAGCTTTTATAGAGCTACATATGGACCGGTTTCCTCATTGTTACAAGTTCCCGTCATCTAAAATAGAGTTTCAACTCCATGAAAAGCCTTCCAGATTGCCTTGCTTTAAGACTTGGCAACTACTTCATCACAAATTTTGCCTTTATAACTTGCGTCACCACTTGGAACATAATCATGCCATTTTCTTATTTCTCTACACGTTTATTGCGTGTTAGCTATTTTATATATCTAATGGATTTAGTGAAGGACTCATTTAACTAGGTGACGGGTGACCCTATACATGCATGAAATTCTAGAGAAATTCAAAAAATAAGATATGTTTCCTCATTAAATTCTAATTAATTCTTCATAAAATTCCCATTATTTATTTTCAAGTTCATTTCCCCAAATCTAACCTCCATTTCTATACCGTTTTCATCTAAGTAATTCATTATTTAAAAATTTAGAATTATTCATGTATACTATATACTTATACAATTAATTTTTTATTTTTTGTATATATTACAAATATAAAAATGTATGCAATTAATAATATCAACTACTTTTATTTATGTTTCTTACACCTTTATAATTAATATCGAATTTCTAAGACACTCACCACAAGAAAACAGACCTTCAATGATATATTGTAGCAAAATTGTCTTACATAGCCGGCACGTGATTTCAATTAAATAACTTGATTTAATATATTAGTAATTTTTGTCACCGCAATAATTTGGTAATAAAGTTGTATTTATTATTTATATCCAATATTATACAAATATATATTATTATATCAAATACTTTTTTGAGTACTTAAAAGGTTATAATCCTTTTCTCATTTAAAATTTATATCCAAACGATTTATCAAACATAGATTCATTTTACATTTAACATTATACCAAACAAACTGGTAAAATGTTATACAATTTTTTAAGATTGTTCATTCAGCTAAAAAGAACAAAATTGTTATTATTATTATTGGTTGTGTACGATATGATTGAGATGGTTGTTAGGATTAGCCGCTACAAGTGAATAGTTTAAACTCGTTAGATGTATGCATGTGTGTTAGTTATATGTATCATTCTGTTAGTTATAGGTTTTATTCTTGTGTCCAGAAACAGTTACTTTCTGAAGAAGTGCATCATTTTGCATGTAGATTAATATAATAACTATGGATTTGCATCCTTTGTTGCTTAATGAATTATGATGAAGTATAAATGGTATATGAAAAAAATGTCATCTTATGAAGATCTCTTTAAATCGTTTTTTTTTTTTTTTTTTTTTTTTTTGCTATTAGAATTCAATGTAATGGTGAGTGGGTTGGTTTGAGTAATATCTAAGTCTTATGTTTCTTCGTTAACTATCTTTTTCAAATCTCTTATTATACTTCGTTAAGATATGCGTGCTACATATCTTTAGAATTTGATTGTAGTTTGGAGATCTAAAAGATTTAGCTTGATACAGGACCAAGTGAGAAAAAGAGAAGTTGAATATTTAAATATTTATATTTTTGGAATATGATGGTGTTTGTTTGTGACTTAAAATAAGCTTAATAAATTAAGGTCGTGGGAGTTTATATATAGGGGTGTTATTCGGTCGGTGATTTCGATTATTGGTTAAATTGGTTGTAAATTAATATTAACCAAATTAAATAAGGTTCAGTTAAATATGTTTGTGTTTAATTGGTTTGGTTTATTGATTAAACCAAATAAAAAAACAAGTTCATTATAAGTTACCAAGACTCGGCAAAAAAATTGAATTGTGTCGAAACCTGGGTTGAACCGATTTAAAAATATTGTTATTCACATTTAGAGGCCGGTGGATTTCCACTACTCGTTGATGTC
The DNA here is from genome assembly GCA_023525715.1 of Cichorium intybus. Taxonomy (NCBI): domain Eukaryota; kingdom Viridiplantae; phylum Streptophyta; class Magnoliopsida; order Asterales; family Asteraceae; genus Cichorium; species Cichorium intybus. The sequence goes on from CM042015.1 coordinate 104,960,330, forward strand.
CTCATTTTTTATCGGTGAAGTCTTCGCATTTTTCTTGTATTCATCGATGTGGGATACCAAACACAACATATACATATATATCATTTATTTGTTTAATTCAAGTGTGTGTGTATGTGTGTGTGTGTGTGTGTATATATATATATATATATATATATATATATATATATATATATATATATATATATATATATATATATATATATATATATATATATATATGAATTAAATATATAAATATAAAATGTAAAAATAAATACTTGATTGCTTATTCGGTTGATTTGGTTTAACCAAACTAATAAAAATTTAACTTAAACCAAACCAAATAAAGTTATGCTTATTCGGTTAACCAAACAAATTAACCGAAAACCAAATAAACTAAACCGAATAACCCAAACATCATTGGGTTCGGTTTGATCATTCGGTTTCAGTTTTTTCTCACACCCCTACTTATATATGAGTGTTTGCTTATGGCTAATTTACTAGATGAAGAGGTTTGTTTTTACCAATTAAGCTGTTCTATTTTTCCATAATACTGTTAAATGTTATATGATTCTTTTTCTTAAAAAATTGTAATCCAAATCATTTAATAACAAAGTTGTATATTTATCATTTGCTTTAGATAGAGCTAATATATGATTTTTTTTATCCAGGTACAAACGAAATTGTAATCCAAAACATTTATGCATTAACATATTAAGAGATACAAGTTAATTAACTCATTATACAATAATTAAAACCACTGTAAATATGGTATACAGTTTTTGTGATCAGCCATGCTCCCATGAATTGGAATTATCAGCGCATGAGTTTGATGCAGGTTCCCACAGTTAAAATCAATCACGCATGAAGGAAATTACATCTATAAAACATTGTTGTTGCTTTCATAATCAGTTAAGCATATTATTGAAGATCAATAAGGATATCAACAATCATACCTGCAATCAAAGAAAACCCACTAAATTCATCGATTTCACAATCATGGAGCAACAATTAACTGAAATTATACCTGCCATCAAAGAAGACCCGGTGAAATCGGTGAATTCAGCAATCACGGAGCAGAAATTGAGTGAAATTGTTTATGACATCAAAGAACACCTATGGATTTCAGCAACGTTGGAGTACAACCAACTAAAAAGGAATAACACACAGGTGAAGGTAAATTTTTTATTCCTCAATTCTATAGCATTTGATTTTCTTCATGTTTGTATTCATAATTTATCACGATTATTGCAGAATTTGCAACCTTCTTATGAACATGAACATTCTGATACCGACTGCGTGGATATAGTCGAGTTCAACAAGGAATTTAGCCCTTAAAAATCCCAAATTGAGCGGGTAATTGCTAAAGAGGTATGTATGTATTACATTTCATAAGTAATAAAATTTTAAAACCATTGAGTATTTGTTGTAGATTCGTCAGTTGGAAAAAGGAAGCAAACGAATACTTTCTCTGGCCAAATGGAAATGGGATGAAGTGATTAATATTGAAAGTTCGGAATATAATGATTAGAGGGTGATTCGGAGGCTGAGTTCGAATATGATTTGGATGATGAGTCCGAGGGTGATTTGGAGGATGATTCGTCAAATATCGCAGTGTCACTAACCCCAGCCAAAAAGATTCCAAGAATAACCATTCATAATAGAAATCGAGTTCGCCACCTATATGACGAGTCTGATGATGATGATCTTCCTGGCTGCCTTTAATTTGCATTAATTTTCTGAATTGATGTTAAAACTGTTTCCGTTTGATGTTGGTATCCAAGAAAAAAATTACTTTCAAATAGTTGTATAGTTGCATGTTAGCAAATAATGTATATCACCAATTCAATATCCTCGCCCTATCATCATATAAAATTTTATAAGAATAAATCATAAAGTTGGAACATATAACTTGCAAAACTTAGTATAAAATTTAAAGACATTGAGATACAATACACAATACAAAGTTTGAAAGTTTAATGCAATAATCGGGTTTATTCTTCAAAGTACAACGTCTTACTAAAAAAATCGAAAATACAATGTTTAAATAAAAACAAGTGAAAAAAGAATGCTATAATAACACAAATAAGCATATATATATATATATATATATATATATATATATATATATATATATATATATATATATATATATATATATATATAAGTCTTCAAATGTCATGGGAAGAGTTGAAGATGCAACCAATTGGTAGTTATTAGATTGATAACTTTCACCTTATGGCACATGTCTTCCTTTTCTCTTGATCAATTTAAGAGCATCCCGAGCTATATGGTCTTTAGTTGGTAGTTAAGGACCTTGAACTAACAAGTCCTATGGATGTCAGCTTTGATCTTCAGTTACTGGCATAGTTTTCTTTATCAAATGGACCTCGTATTCTTTGTAATAAGATTGACTAATGACTAGGATTTAGTCAATTATTCTGTTCAAGCTGACAATCATTTACTCTTCAAGAAAATACAATGCTTAGTTTTCAACAAATACTGATCCTCTTACATATTTACTAAAAATTTTGTGGTGATTTAATGTCTTTAAGAGTGTGATGTTTTTCCTTTTTACTTAGAGACTATATATTTTGGTAAATTGTGGTAAAATTTTCTATTTTCAAAAGGGATAATGATTGTAAGGATAACAAACTTCTGAAATTGTTCACATTTGGTCACTGAACTTATTTTTGTGCTTGATTTACCCCTGAACTTTTTAAAATTGCCACATTATACCATTATAACCGATGATAGAAGGTTTATGCTGATTTGGAATCCTACGTGGCATCCTAGAAGACTTGGAAGAGTAACGAATTTCTAAAATTGTCCACATTTGGTCATTGAACTTATTTTTGTGCTTGATTTACCCATGAACTTTTTAAAACTGTTCATATTATACCCTTATGACCGATGATAGAATGCTTATGCTGATTTGGAATACGACATGGTATCGGAAAGCTGAGACATAAATAAGGGCCAGTGGTCTTCAGTTGGGGTTTGTTTTTGTGCCCTAATCTACAATTAACGATAGTTCAATCTTGCAGTGTCTTCCTTTTCTTCAACCTTCCCTCAAGTTTGCAAGTTTTCTAGTATGGATTACTATAATCGTATTGATTGTGGTTTTCCTTCAAACATTTGAAACTCAGCCATAGAAAAGAAACTAGGTAGGCGATAGGCGATTCTTGGTGTACGAAAACTCATAAGTAAGTCCACTGGGTTATTTTTTATGGTTGATGTTCGAATTATAGTAATCCATATTGGTTGAGGTTGTTTTAGTAGACTTACCTATAGTTATCGTGCACTAAGAATAGCCTATGTGAGTTCTTTTCTGTGGTTGAGGATCGAATTCATAAAGGAAACCCACAATTACAGCGATAGATAATTCATACTAGAAGACTTGTGAACTTGAAAGAAGGTTGAGGAGGAGGAACACATTGCAAGATTGAACTACCGTTCATTGTAGATTAGTGCATAAAAAGCAAACCACAACTAAAGACCACCGACCCTTATTTATGTCTTAATTTTTTGATGCCACGTAGGATGTCAAAAAAAAAACATAAACCTGCTATCACCGGTCATAAGGGTATAATGTGAACAATGTAAAAAAGTTCATGGGTAAATCAAGCACAAAAATAAGTTTAGTGACCAAATGTGAACAATTTTATAAGTTCGTTACCCTTCCAAGTCTTCTAGGATGTCACATAAGATTCCAAATCAGCATAAACATTCTATAACCGATCATAATGGTATAATGTGAACAATTTTAAAAAGTTAATGGGTAAATAAAGCACAAAAATAAGTTCAGTGACCAAATGTGAACAATTTCAAAAGTTTGTTACCCTCACAAGTCGTTATCCCTTTTCAAAATGTCATATGATGGGTCCCAATTTGCTAGTTCTTTAATTACAACCTTACAAGTTTGTTGGGATGATATTATGCATGTGTGAAATTTTATTACTGTATATTCAATGTAAACATCAACCAACCTATGCTTAGTAACATATTTTAACAACATCAACACACCTTCGTCATTGCCCAAAACATATAGACCAAAATTAAGATCACTATATGGTTCGTGTATTGGTAAAATAAGGTATGCTATTGTGCAACCTAAATCTTGCATAATGTAATCGATTTCATAAATACTAAACTCGTACGAGTGTATCCAATCCACTTAATCTATATCACCTTTCAAATAGTGTCTCCCATAAAATTTTAAAAAGCTAAGCCCATGGTGTATTTTCATTGAATATGGGATATCACAGCCTTCTAAAATTAGAAAAACAACAATAAAATAGATTAGGCAAGTTGAAAATTAAGATCCGCGTATCAATAGTGACATGGCTATAATACGGATAAAAGACTTGTATTAATACCTTAATGTAAATGTGGAGATTATCGACAACTTGGTTCCTGGAACAGATGCTCCATATACTAAACATTACATGCTTTTTAGGAGTAAGCTTATTGCCAATGAAGAAGAGGATGAATGAGATGAACAAGTGAAAGATACTAATGATTTTGTTGGTAAAAGATGCTAACTATCGTATAGGGATCATCTTTGAAAATATAATGATAAGAAAAAATGGCGATGATATGTGTGGGGAGCAGAGAGAGAATGAGAAAATACCAAATCTTTCAACGGACGAAATTTAGTACCTTGTAAAAAAAAGTCCCAAAACTGAAAGGAACTACACAAGAAGGACCAAAACTGAAAAAAGATGAAGGTTTAAGTCCCAAAATTGCAAAGAAATACGAAATATAGGGACCATTCTTGTGACTTACTCTTAACTTGTTCAAATACTTCGCTTTAACGTAATACATGGAGGTACAATTTATCAAGGCAGCGTCATTCGACGGAGGTACAAGGTCCCGTCAGAGGCATATAAAATAGGCGCGCCATTCAAAAAAGAAAACAAAAAAAGAATATCTGTTGGAGACTTGGAGGTTATCAAACTGCCTTTACAGTTTGGGTTTTCTTCAGAGAAGTGCGACCATTTGAGAAATGGAAGACGACACTGGAGAGCGGTCAAGCTTCGTGATCGGACTCATAGAGAATCGAGCTAAGGAGGTATCGTTACTTAGCTCTAATTCCCTGTATATGTTTTTTGTGTCTGTGAATCTGTAGATATAGATTTGTGTACGTATATCGGTATATGTACTTGGCTTTGCATTGCAATTAGTGCAACATATATGATGAAATATATCGTTATTTATCACTCGATTTCTAAAACACCATTGGTGGGTGATTAATAGCGATTATCGTTCTTGTCTCGTTAATTCCTATTTTTTTCATTGGAGGACGAATTGTGCTTGCTTCTTAGATCAACATTGGAGTTTAACAAAATGATTATAGTTGAAATAGGGCGTCCTTTCAATCGTAAGAGATGCAGATTTTGTTCCTTCTACTTTTGCATCTGGTGTAGGCGTCCTTTAGAGGCAATTGCGGTTTTTGGATTAAAAGTTGGAAAGGTGGAGATGATGATCAGCTTATCTAAGTTACTTTGAAGACGTTAGAATGTGTGAAGGATAGATTCTCCAATCCCAATCTCTCTCCCATGATCATCTTTTCCATTACCTGACTCACATTACCGTACCTGTTACCAGCATGGTTGTTTGGGGATTTAAATGGCTTAAGACATGAAAGACACATATGTCCTGCACTACCGATACACCTTGGAACCACACTTACCAGATTTCTGTTGACTTCATTATCTGCTATGAGATTTGGATTTGGCTGGATGAAATTGGCATCTGATGATGAGTGTTTACCTTTTCTCATGAATTCCAAAGCCTAACTGGAGATATCCATCTTATCATCAGGTTGGAGTGGCTGCTTTTGACTTGAGGTCAGCTTCACTTCACCTTTCCGAATACATTGAAACTAGCAGCTCATATCAAAACACAAAGACACTGCTGCATTTCTATGATCCAATGGCAATTATTGTCCCTCCTAATAAGCTAGCACCTGATGGCATGGTTGGGGTATCAGAATTAGTTGATAAATTCTATTCCTCTGTTCGAAAGGTAGTATCTACTCTATGTAAAATGTTCTTCATATATTCAGTTTCTGGTTTGCAGTTTTAGACTCTGAGCATGGGCTAACATTTGCAGGTCACAATGGTTCGTGGTTGCTTTGATGATACAAAGGTAGGGCTACTAATATTTTCAATTAATAGATTTAAATGCTATAATGGGTATTTATGCAACGTATTTTTGAAGGGAGCTGTGCTGGTAAAAAGTTTAGCTGCTAAAGAACCTTCTGCCCTTGGTCTGGATACTTATTACAAGCAATATTATCTCTGCTTGGCTGCTGCTGCAGCAACTATCAAGTGGTACCGTTTGTTTCATGAAATTTAATTAGATGTATCTACATTTAATATTTATTTGTGATACATGATTCATCATTTACATTCTTTTTTGGTGACAAGAGATGGTATTCTATTTATCCAAAATATTAAAAATGCTAAAAGATGCGAGTACAGGGATTTTGATCCCATAAAAATTTAAAACAATAACTCAGACCATCAAAGTGGTACATGCTCACCAGTGTACTTTCAGGATGTGATTATTTATATTATATCTATTGCTTGGTGAATTGTCTACCAAAATAACAAATCGTCAACTGCTTTGTCAAACACAGGATTGAAGCAGAGAAAGGAATCATTATTACGAATCATTCATTATTAGTATGTCATTTATTTCTTCTAACAAACAAACTTTTTCTGATGTGAGTTTGAACATATTTACCTTCTATATTCCTAAAGTATTTACTCTCAACTAACTACAGGTCAAAAGGGCCATTGAGTTTTAGTGATCCTTCACACTCTTCCACTGATTCTTTTTTTTTTTTTTTTTTTTTCCTTCCATACCCCTCAGGTGACATTCAATGGATCATTTGACCATATGAACATTGATGCAACTAGGTAACTTTTTTATATTTTACAGCATGTTGAAATGATGAGGAATATCATTCTCATCAGATGATTATCAAACTTACAACCAGCTTATTATAATTAATATAAAAGCTTTATCTGCTTGATAGTGTCCATAACCTGGAGATTATAGAGCCACTGCATTCCTCACTTTTAGGCACAAGCAACAAAAAGAGAAGTTTATTCCAGACTCTCAAGTCGACAAGAACTACTGGAGGGTATGCCAATGCCATTGAGGGTGGCTATGCATTTTATATCTCTGGAAAACAAAGTTTTTATAATTGCGTTGTTAATCTGTTGCAGGACTAGACTTCTTCGTGCCAACCTCTTGCAGCCTTTGAAAGATATAGAAACCATCAAAGCTCGACTTGATTGCCTGGTCAGTGATTCTTATTGACAATGTTGTTATGTTGAGATATATGAAGACATGGGAAAACCTGTTCAATATCATTTTAGTTCTTGATGCAATTAGCTTTATTTAACTTTACACTGTCCATGAGATAATGAATTAACTAGACGATACCTGCTCAACTCCAGGATGAATTAATGAGCAATGAAGAGCTATTTTTTGGGCTGTCACAGGCCCTTCAGAAGTTTCCAAAAGAAACTGGTTAGTTGACGTAGCTGTAAGCTGATAGACTTGTTAGTTTGAGTGATGTACAGTTATGATGTTTTGATTCAGACAGGGTCCTCTGTAACTTCTGCTTCAAGCGAAAAAAAGTTACTAATCAAGTATCTGGCATTGATAATGCTAGAAAGAGCCAGGCCCTAATAGCAAACATTATTATCCTCAAAACAGCTCTGGATGCCTTGCCATTTCTCTCAAAGGTATATATCACTTCTTTTGTAGGTATGTCCAAACTATAAAACCTTTGAGCAATCTTAAGTTGTAAAGTATCTTAATTGGTGTTAGGTACTGAAAGATGCAAACAGCTTTCTTCTTGCAAATATATACAAATCTGTATGCGCGAATGACAAATATGCTTCTATAAGGAAAAGGTAATCAGTTTGTTGATAACACCATACTTACTCTATCATCATAATTCATGTGGGTGGATAAGTAGAATATATATTTATATATATATGTGTATGTTGTCATCTCAGGATTGGGGAGGTGATTGATGAGGATGTAGTTCATGCACGAGTTCCTTTTGTTGCGCGTACACAACAGTGTTTTGCTGTGAAGGCCGGAATAGATGGATTCCTTGATATTGCACGAAGATCATTTTGTGACACCAGTGAAGGTATTTGGTCTCCGTCTCAACTCTAATTGTAATTGGTGTGATGTGATATGTTTATACTTGATCTAACTGGTTAATAATCCTGCGTACAGCTATACACAACCTCGCAAATAAGTATCGTGAAGATTTCAAGCTTCCGAATTTGAAAATCCCATTTAACAATAGGCATGGATTCTACTTCAATATTCCTCACAAGGACATACAGGGAAAGCTTCCCAGCAAGTTCATTCAGGTAGCAAAGGAGATGCTTTGTCCATGTGTGTCGTGATGTGATCTCCACTGATTATGTAGACAAATTTAGGTTATGAAGCATGGGAACAGTATACATTGCTCAACTCTGGATCTTGCTTCTGTGAGTACTATACTATATATATCATCATATCATTACTTTGGATAGTTTTTTGGTTTCTGGTCAACACTCCTTTTTTCATGTATTCTGCAGTTAAATGCAAGAAACAAGTCTGCAGCCAAAGAATGTTATTTACGCACACAACTTTGCTTGGAAGGTGGGCGATTGTATAGATTCACTTGGATGTTTGATTATTGTTGTAGACTAGACTAGTCATGTTGTTGCCAAGCTCATTAACATGCAATGCAGCACTAATGGATGCAATTCGGGAGGATGTGTCGGTGCTCACCTTGCTTGCTGAGGTTTTATGCCTATTAGATATGATTGTTAATTCATTTGCTCACATGATTTCAACTAAGCCTGTAGATCGATACACCAGACCTCATTTCACAGGTAAGTATTTTCTTTTATTTTTTTGGCCCCAGAATGATTATAATAAATGCTCATGTTTACTGATAGAAAATGGACCACTGGCAATTGATGCTGGAAGACACCCAATACTAGAAAGCGTGCACAATGATTTTGTTGTAAGTCAGTCATACTCCTTTATTTCAATGAATTGCTTTCATATATGTATAAAGATTTTCCTACTAACGTAATGCATTTCGGGTTGCAGCCCAACAATATCTTTCTTTCAGAGGCTTCAAACATGGTGATTGTCATGGGGCCCAACATGTAAGAAGCAAATTAATTTTAGTGTTCCAAACTAAATTTCTAGACAGGGTAATAATATATATATATATATATATATATATATATATATATATATATATAGATATAAGTGTCATATGTTATCAAGGATATAATTAATATGCCTTCCTGCCCGAAAACGGAGTATTATACATGAAATATATATATATATATATATATATATATATATATATATATATATATATATATATATATATAAGTGTGTTTGTTGTGATTCAGGAGTGGAAAAAGTACATACCTTCAGCAAATATGTCTGATTGTGATCCTTGCTCAAATTGGTTGCTACATTCCTGCGCGGTTTGCAACCCTGAGGGTGGTGGATCGTGTTTTTACAAGGATGGGCACACTTGATAATCTTGAATCCAATTCCAGCACGGTACATACCAGATTCAGTTAGTATATTAATTGTGTAGTTGATTAAAGACAGAGGTTTAGTGATATATGTAGTAACAGAGTAGACCTTATTAAGATGATGTGATGTGGGATTTTGCAGTTCATGACAGAGATGAAAGAGACGGCTTTTATCTTGCAGAATATCTGTGAAAGGTAACATCAGAATTGGATTCCATTCCGTAATGTAAGATATGTATTAGTAGTATATTTTATTAAACAGGAGCCTTGTTGTGATGGATGAACTTGGGAGGGCTACATCTTCCTCTGATGGTTTTGCAATTGCATGGAGTTGCTGTGAACAGCTCTTATCACTCAAACCGTAATTTCTTGCATCTTATTCCAATTCTTATATCTAAAAGATGAAGTGATGCATTTGTTTTGGTACTAGAATCTTGTCCTTACTAGTGGTTGTGAATTTGGGTGGTTTCAGCTACACAATATTTGCCACACACATGGAAAACCTGTCAGAACTAGCCACCATATATCCAAATGTAAAGATTCTTCACTTCAATGTTGAAGTAAAAAACAAGCGCTTGGATTTCAAGGTAGTACTACCACCTCTTTCATGTATATGTATAATGTATGTTAACAAGACCAAACTAATAATCACGTACACATAAACACAGTTTGAGCTGAAAGATGGGTGGCGACATGTACCACATTATGGACTTCTATTAGCAGGAGTAGCTGGGCTACCAACCTCCGTTATTGAGTCTGCCAACATCATCACTTCAAGGATCACTGAAAAGGTGAATATTAATATTCACCAAATGCGATTATTATAGCCTAGGTTTTGTTAATAAATCTTTTGTTTATACTAAAATAATAAATAGCAAGTGAAGAGGAAGGAATTGAATTATGAGGAATATCAAGGAATTCAGAGGGCATATCGAGTGGCGCAGCGTCTCATATGCTTGAAATATTCCACCCAAGATGAACATTCCATCCGTCAAGCACTCCAACATCTTAAAGACAACAATTTACATCATTAATGCACTCATCATCCTTCAATTACCTGCCTACCCAACACCATATATTCTCTCCTCTCTTTCCATTTCATTTCTTACAATCTTACCACTACCATTTCCTCACTTGTAAAGGAGATAATGGGACTCATCAATACACTAGAAACTCATAATTCACTAGCTTCATTCTTGAATCTCTTGTTATAAAGAAAATCAAATTGAAGTTGTATGTAACTACTTCAACAACGATCCACATTTACACTCTATTATAGCATAGAAAACAACTGGGAATTAGAAGAGGTTCAAAGACAATTTGCGGATTTAGAGGTAATAAAATATATGTTATACGATATTATACAGAATTTTAATGCATGCTAGTTAAGTTTCAGAAATTATTATGATTTAGAGAATGAAAATGTGAAAGTTGTTTAATTTTAAATGTCTACATGATCAAGGAGTAGTTATTTTGTGGGATATATTCAGGAAAGTCCTTATATTTTGACTCTATATTCGATTAAGCCCTAATTGTTTTTTTATATTCAATCAAGCCCCCAACATTTTGTTTAAATGTTTACAATTTTGAATAGTAGTTGGTTATATGTCTTTTTTATATTTTTACAACTGATGATGTAGGGCCAAAATGTAAATGTCAAAATGTAAAGACTTAATAAAATAAAAACTGAAAATTCAACTCTAAATTGTTAAAATGGTCAAAATATAAGGATTTTAATGAATATTTCCTTTTTATATATAACTAAAATTGTAAACATTTAATAAAATATTGGGCTTAATTGAATATAAAAGCACAATCATAATCGAATATAGGGTAAAAATGTAAAGACTTTCTTGAATATATCCCTTATTTTGTTGTAGAATAATGCATATTAGAATAATTCACCGTTGAAAAGCATATTGTGTTAAGAAATAACAAATTTTGTATCAATATTATTGTAAAATACACACTGTTGTATATTTGGGTACCGGTAGTCATTTAGAATAAGGACATTTATCAATTTTATAATGAAATTCTTGTATAAAAATATGTGTTAGATTTATCGATGATTAAAAACTAGAATCTATTAGGAAATAATTTGTGTAATCATTTTCGTGTTAAAATAGATAATGCCTAGATTGATATTCTTGTAGAATAAAGTGTGTTACAATATTTTGGGTAGTAATATTCTTCAAGAATAAAAGTGAATATTTGTTAGCTGTGTATTAGTTGTTTGTAAATGACAGGCTTATTGTGTAGTTGTGAAGCTTGGATACAACAAAATAGAAACAAAAAAAACTGGAAAAGGCATTGAGGGATAGTTTGGAAATAATTTTTGATAGTAGCATTTTAAAAGAATGGATGCAACAGAAAAAAATAATGAGTACAAATGTTTTATGTATGTGTCTTTGTGTGTACATATATTTCAATTAAAATTTATTCTTTTATCAAAATTAGCAACGTACTTTACAAAATCATATATTTATTTCTTAAGTTGTATCATGTTTTTTTTGTAGCATGTTCCTATTAAGTTGTCATGTTTCTTTTTTTTTTTTTTTTTTTGCATTATACAATTTTTTATAATAAAGATTTTTGGATTTGTGTATAAATAGGTTGGTTTGTGGATTGAGCAGCTACAAGAATTGATAAACATCATTCAGGTTTTGAATATTTGGTTGCAAATTAGGTACCGCTTCCATTCAATTACAATGAACAACTTAATTAGGCGTGTTTGGTTTGTGGGTTTCAATGGAATTGGAATTCGAGATTCTGTTTGACATCACTAGATCATGCATCAAGAACCCGTTTTAAGAACATGTGTGTACATATGTGCATACACATATGGACATATGTGCATACACGTATAAGCACATATGCATACACGTATGTGCATATGTGCGTATACGTATGTGGATATGTGTATATACGTATGTGCATATATGATAATTTGTTTATATTCATGTTTGTACATAGATCTATGCATATGGAATTCGTTAATACTTTGTATACATATATTTTTGTTTGTGCATAGATGTATAATTGCATATGTTCATCTAAATACATGTGAATATATGCATATATGCATAATATATATATATATATATATATATATATATATATATATATATATATATATATATATATATATATATATATATATATATATATAGAGCTGGCAAGAATGTACCGTGGAGAACCAACCAACATGTTATCAACTGTACCAATAAACTCCGTAGCCAACATGTTTGGTAGCCAATATATTTGGCTGGTAGTACCATGCCAATTAAGCAATCTTGGTACGGTAACGATAAAAAATTTTAAATACCACGGTTGTACCGTACCAACCAATTCATATACGTGTGTGTGTGTGTGTGTATATATATATATATATATATATATATATATATATATATATATATATATATATATATATATATATATATATATATATATATATATATAAAGATATTTCAATTCCAATACTCATATTCTTATTTGTTAGTAGGAGTAATAACTAACAAGTACCCGCAAGTAAGCGACGATTAGTTATATTCTTATTTGTTAGTAGGAGTAATAACTAACAAGTACCCGCAAGTAAGCGACGATTAGTTAGGGCAAGCAATATTAAAAGTAAAGTTTTTGGTATATACCAATACTAACTTGTACCAACCAAACTTGTTGGTAGCCAAATAAGTTGGTATCAAGTATACTTGGTACGGTACTGGTAATCAAATTTTTGTACCAATTATAATTGGTATGATACACGGTATACAAGAAAAAACCACAGTACCATACCAATTCCACCCATATATATATATATATATATATATATATATATATATATATATATATATATATATATATATATATATATATATATATATATACACACACAGAGAGAGAGAGAGAGGATCATATGTAACTTGATAAATATTGTGTAAAATTTTAACTAAATGTTGACCAACCATATTAAAAATATGTATAGGGGCATAATAGTAATTGAATAATAATCATCTAATTATCTTCTAAATTAATCTCACTATTTTAGGTAATTCAAATCAATAGCTACAAATTAGGAGAATATCTCACACACACACACACACACACTCTCTCTCTCTCTCTCTCTCTCTCTCTCTCTCTCATTAAAATCGTCCCCCTCTCTCTCTTTTGGTTTCCTTATAGTCGGCCACCATCATCCTCTTGCCACCACACCGATAAGCCGCCTTTATCATCTTCCTCGTGGTTCATAAAAAATGCAGCAATGCGACACTTCGTATGTTAAAAAAACAGCAAAATACAAAAAAAAAAAAAAAAAAAAAAAAAAAAAAAAAACTAGTAAAAATGTAGAAAAACATTGTATAAATATAGAAAAACGCAGCAGCCAAAGGACACCCTACCTATACCTGCTGACACCTTCGTCATCTCGCCATCATCCTTCTAGACCAGTAAACTCTATCGAGAAGCCACCTTATATCGCCGTAACCACCTTTATCCCAAAATCCATGGGGGCGGTTTCTTTTGGTGTTAATCGGTCAAGAAAAACAAATAAAAAAGAAAAGGTGTGGGAAAGAAGACAAACCAAACCAAACCAAACCAAACCAAACCAAACCGGGGAATGCATTTTTTTCGTATTTTTTTGTATCTCTATGAAGAATGAGTTTTGTTAAGAATGAGTTTTCTATATGACCACATTATGTTAAAAACTCATTTTGTTAAGAATAACTTTTCTTTCAAAAATGTAATCTCAAGAGAATTTTATTTTTGTAGTTGTATTTTACGTTTATTCTCACAATAATGACAATTGTATCATCTATTTATCGTATTTTTTTTGCCAATGTGGGAATAGCCCACTTGGTAGAGGCTTTGTCCTCTTAGGCAGGAGGTCCAGGGATCTATCCATGGCTTAGGCGTTTACTAACCAGGTGCTACTAACAACTAACAACTAACCACTAACTAATGGTTTTAAAAATAAAATTTATCGTATTCTTTTGTATCTTTGTTAACAATGACTTTTCTGTGATAACAAATTTTGTTAAGAACTTATTTTATTAAATAATAAATTTTCTTTCAAAATGTAATCTCAAGAGAATTTTCAATTTTGTAGTTGTATTTTACGTTTATTAACACAAGAATGATAATCATATACTCTATTTATTGTATTCCATTGTAAGTCTATTAATAACTCATTATGCAATAATGACTTTTCTATATAAAGACATTATGTTAGAATGAGTTTTTTTGTTAATAGTTTACTTGTATCTTTTTTATATCTCTGCATTCTTTTTTATCTTTCTGATTTAATTTTTTTTATTAATAAATTCTTATTTAATGATTTGACTAAGTTGCCTAAAATATAAGATCAAATATATCCTGATAAGTATTGTGTAACCTTGAAACTCAATATGGATCATTCATTTAAAACACATTCTTTTAAGAATGACTTATCTATTCATTTAGAATATTGTTGTTTTATGTAAAATATTTTCATTCTTTCCAGAATTGTTACAATTTTTGTAGATTCTTATTGTTGTGATATAAATTTTCCAGTAATTTTGTCATAATTTAAACAATTCATTACATTCTTGTTGTTTTGATGTACAAAATTTAGTTCATTCTTTTAAGAATGAAAAATTTTCAATTTTTTCATTCTTACGATAATGAAATCTGATGGTCAGGATTTGGTTACAAGGTAATACAATAATTGTCATTGTTATTATAACCTAGCCCTATATATATATATATATATATATATATATATATATATATATATATATATATATATATATATATATATATATATATATATATATATATATATATATATATATATATATATATATATATATATATATATATATATATATATATATATAGTTTTATTTATCGACAACATATCGCAAGATTTTATGGCATTTGGTAATTATTTGCGATATTTTAGCAAATTCCGAAAAAGATTAAATGTTTGAAGGGTTAAAAATGAAAAATAAAAAGAAAAAATAAATAAAAATCAAAAAATTAACCCCATTCTCTCTTTCTCTCTCTCTCAAGTGTCGCCCAGCCATTGGCTGGGCTTTTATTTTTATTCCACTCGTTTTGTTTTCGGCTATAACTTTTTTTTTTTACAAAAATTTTTTTCTGAAAAACCAAAGTTCTTCAAATTTAATTCATGAGCACAATCATGAAAATTTGAAAAAAAAAATTATTTGTTTAATTTTTTATTTAATAAAAAAACCCAGAAAATTATTTTTTTAATTGTAAAAAGAATTTTTTATAATTAAGTTTTTGAAGTGTTCGTATCTTAATTTTAACAAATATTTTTTTATAAAACATAATGAATTTTTTTTATCCAAATTCAAAAAAGCAAATAACATGATTCAAAATTATGATTTAAAAAAGTTATGATTCAACATTTTATGATCCTTAATTTGTTATGATCTAAAAATATTTTGATTCAAATATTTTATGATCCTTAATTATATCTTTTATGATTCAAAATATATAATGATCAAGATTTTATTGTGAACAAAAAATTTATTTAATTAATATATTATTGATAAAAATTATATGATTAAAAAAATGATATGATCCAAAATGTTTTGATCCAAAATTTTATGATCCAAAAATGATATGATCCAAAAATAGTATGATCTCAAAATATTACGATTCTTAACATTTTTATGATTCACAACTTTTATAATTGTTAAATATTAAAAACTCGAACCTATATTTAGTTCAAAAACCTAAAAAACAAAAATAAAATAACACTAGTAGCTTCAAACATGTTGTAAAAAACATTATGAAATAAAAAAAAACGAGAGATAAAAAAAGAAAAAAGAAAAAATATATAAAAACGAAAAAAAATTAAAAATGAAAAATAAAATAAACTAAGTTAAAACCGAGTATAAAAAATTTAAAAAATCAATAATAAATAATAAATAAAAATAAAAATATTTATTAAAAAACAAAAATAAAGAAAAAAAACCCTTAAATGACGTTCTAGGGATGTTCGTCGCACGTAATTAAATCCTTGGGTCTATATTACGTTCAACGGACGTGCGTCGCATGCGAACGCGTCACGTCCAAGTATTTGGTTTGACGTTTGTGCCCTTGACGAAGTGGGTGGTGGAGAATTGTCCTAGCAGTCCTCACCATTTTTTGAGTCCTCATCAGATCCACACCCTATATATATATATATATATATATATATATATATATATATATATATATATATATATATATATATATATACTAGTTGTAAGACCCGTGTATTACACGGGATTACATAAAAAAATATAAATTATAAAGATGTAAACATTTATATTTATAAAAAAACAATATTTCCTTCAGAGATGACTTAGGCAATTTAAAAGCGCATGCTCAACTTAGACTGTCGTATTATATGTTGTTGAAAGAAACTGAATTTTGAATCTCGCAACTATTACCTATATAGTAAAAAAAAGGAACATTGATTCTAATTTATGGAACTAATTTGTTATTTTCACCCTCATTTATGAAGAGCTGGAATGCAACAAGCAAGTACAAGGCTTCGTAATACAATCATCAGTCCAGGGCCTTTTTCGTTCAAAATCTTCAAAACATTCAAAAACTTCCTTAAAACTGCTATTCTTGGATGAACCAAGCTATACGATTCAAATGAAGTTAAAATACCCCACACAAAAGGACTTAATGCTAAAAAACTCAACACCACAATAAACATTGCTAGCTACCAAACTCATCATCATAAAAGCTTAATTTTATCGGTTGCCATAATCTAAAAGGTAAATTTAAAAAAAAACAATATATTAGTAACTTTTTATCTAAAAACCCATTATTAACTTTTCTAATGTCATTTTTTGATAGGTCAAAGCTCATTGCTTCTCAAGAAACTCGACACTTTCCTCAAGCTCAACGACTCTTGTAAGAAATGCACTCTATGAAAATTATCAAATTTTCCAATTGTCCAAAGCGACCCTGGCTCCAGACACAACATCGCACAACACTTAGGCATACCAATACACACATAGCGCACACGCGCGCGCACACACACACGCACACACTCATTGGATATACAAATATTTTTATTTTTTCCTTCTATTTCCCCAAGTACGTTTTTATTTTCACAAAAAATTTTAAAAAAATTATTTATTCAAATGGGTCTTACTGCTTGTTGGAGTCCAAGATTTAATGTCTCGTCAACTTTTTCAGAGTAAGTTGAAATCGCGTAAAATTCTTGTGCAAATGATCTGACAGTTGGAATTGCCCCAAAAGATTCCTGCAGGTAAATTTTCGTTGACTATTTATATGAAAAGTCAACCAAAAAATTTATAAAATTTGGGACGTAACAAACCTCTGCGATTGAGGCGGCAACAGCAGCTGCAGCTTGTGTTGCATGAGAGAGTTCTCGGAGGTACCTTCCGAAGTAGCGTACAGCTACTGATATAATTGGTACAGGCGTACAGCAACCACAGCCAGCACTTCACAAAAAATAAAAAACAAAAAGAATATATTATTTGTATATTATATTATTTTAGGCTGCATTTGTTTCGATGATGAGAATCATGAGGGCATTTATGTCTTTTGCATAGTCTCTGTCCCACCTTTTTGTGTAAAAACAAAAACCACAATTTTCATCTCATCAGGTCCGATGCATGTCAAACACAGTACAAAGTTGTTATACCATTTATGTCATGTGTGACAACATGATCTAGTAATTTACATTTTTGGTCCTTATTTGAAGTGTTTGTAATAAATTTGGTCCATGTTCCTAGTAAAATTACTTTTTTGGTCCTTAATTAAGCTAATTTTTGCATTTTTGGTCCTAAAAGATGGTCATTTTCTCGAAGCAGTGAAGTAAAAACGTTACAAAGACGTCAAATGAAGACCAAATTTGCAAGAGAATACTTTTTGCGACCAAAATTGCAAAAATCAGCTATAAGCGTAGACCAAAAATGCAAATTACTTTATATGGTAATTGTAAATGAAGACTTACGTGTTAGCTTCCAAGAAGAAGTGAACATGAAGCCAAGACCAGTAAATGCAGTAGTCAAATTTCTTAGTGCTTCAAGAGATTAGTGGTTGCAGCATTCTTTATTATTTGGGTGTCTTCAGAAAGTCGATTGAGTAGTTCTCATGTTCGAGTAACATCATAAAAGGCTATTTCCTGCAATAAACATTTGTGTGTTTAACAAATTCTGATTATTTAAAAAAGGGATAGATAAAAGAGTAAATTACGAGAGAAAAAAAATCAATGTATTTAATCAATGTACTTTGAAGTTTACTAATAATAGCAACCTACTTTGAGTTTCTTCATGATTATTACTCATTATGATAACCAAGTTTAAATAGATAATAGCAACATAATATACAAAATTCTTAAGAATTACATCTACTTAAAGTTTTTGAAAGTATAATGTTATAAGTGGGTAGTTTTTCAAAGTACAACACTTTGAAAAATGCTCAAATTTAAAATGCTATAATTGGGTTGAAAGGAAATTTGTTTGCTTTTTGCTTTAATAAAAAAAAAGCAAGATAGGCTATTAACGGTTTCTATATCAGTTAATTAACTACAACATTTCAAGAAGAGATCTATTTCATATCTTCATATATAATTACTAATATGTTGTGTTATAACAGTTGTTGGTTGTACTAAAGTTTCATAGCAAAAGTTCAGTTACAAAATCAATTTGTTCATAATTATTCCAATTTGTTCATAATTATTCTTTCTTCTTCCCAAGAGTGTTGATAGGAAAGTCGAAATTTTTAGAAGGCATCAACTTAGTTTACTCATTTTCGGTAAGAATAAAAAAATAGCAGCATTGTTTCACATAATTTCTAGTTTAGTCATTGGAATTTCAATATTCAACAATTTTATCAATTTTATTAATAGATCAAATAATAGATGTAAATACCTGCGCAAATCCAACTCAACTCAACCCATTTTTATCTAAATATTATGTCATTTGGCTTCAAGAAATAGTGTTTTCCACCTCACACATCTCCCAACTACGTACTGGATTGAACCTGGATTGAACCCAGATCAATAGAAGCTGCAAAAAGGACATGGGTTCGGGTTTTTTACTGGTAAGTAACATCTTGTACTTGTAGTCAATGTCATCTTTTACTAATACTTGCTTATTTAGGAAATTCCACAATTACGATGGAAATTAATGTGCCCCAATTCCATATTCCATACCATAAACGGGAACAAATTTATGTCAATTAAATCCAAATTTAAGAATATGAAATCCAAATCAAGAAAGGAAAATGAAAACCTATACACGACAATTTCATCTGCCAAAAATTTTAGAATAATTAGTGAAGGGCATAAAAGAATTTCGACTATCCTTATGACCCAGTACGCGAGATACCAAATCTGACCCAATTTTTTTGTCGTGTGTTTCTGTAATCGATAACAGAGAGAGGGATAGGTCTGAAGGTGGCGTGATGTCAGATAAAGCCGATTGGTAACTGTGCATTTCTCATCATCGTCTTTGATGCCTCCATGACAATTGATCAAACTTGAAATTTGTGAGAGAACGTGAGTTGTGTTAGTGGCATCTAGGGATATCAAACAATCCTGAAATTGGTGAGATGTAGAAGGACCGATGGTGGGATAGCAGTGTTGAAGCTACCGTTTTTGTTTTTGGTGGTTCGATGGCAGTCGATCGGATGGGTGATGTTGGTGAGGGTGAAGACGGTGAAATCGGTGGCGGTACGTTTTGGGAAACACAAGCTAACCACTAATCCCAAATCAAGCAAACCAAATCGATTTGGGGCTAAAACAAATCGATTGTGCAGGGGAGCGTATTTGGGGCATGAGATTGATGACAGTGAGGGTGCAGTGAGGGAGCATATTTGTGCAGGGGAAGAGGTTGCCATGAGAATGTTAGGGTTAGGGTTGCTATACACTATGAGAATGGCGTAATTGAGAGATGTAACCGAAATCATCCATAAATGACGATATAAACCGATGTTTATGAGATTAACCGGTGAAACGGTTTCAGTTTTCCGAAAATGAAGTGAGAGAGAAATTTGTTTTAGAATTTTAAAATTCTATAAAAATGACATGTGGACAAGAGATGTTTTTTTGGAACCAGCGAATAGATATATGGTTTCACCTGAGGGTAATCAGCCCCGCAACCTAGGGCGGTTGGCGATTACCTAAGGCGCAAAGGTCTTTCCCCTCCACCTAATTCGCCTTCCAGGAAAATCCCCCACATAGGGTTAGTCGGAGTCGAACTCCAGACCTCCCACCACATAGGTATATAACCCGGGTGCATCCACCCAGCTGGGCTTCCCTTGCGACAAGAGAGGTTATAATGTTGAAATATGGCATTTTGAGTTATTTATTTATTAGGATAGGATATATATATATATATATATATATATATATATATATATATATATATATATATCTAGATGTATATATATATATATATATATATATATATATATATATATATATATATATATATATATATATATATATATATATATATATATAGGTTTGAAGAATCGGAGACTCATGTTTTTGCTCAATGCTCTTTTGCGAAGGACGTGTTAACTCAAATCAAGGAGTGGTGCCGGGATTTGCCGGCTGATTCGGACTGCTTGGAGGATAACCTTTTCAGTCTTCTGGATATTGAAAAATGCCATTCGAGAAAGGGTAAAAGACTGGGCTGCATTTTTGCTGCATTCATCTGGAAAATTTGGTGGTGTAGAAACCAACTTGTTTTTAATGGTCATGTTTCTAATTGTAATATTATTGTTGGTTTGATAAAATTTACGGCTTTTCAATGGATTAAGAGTAGAGATAAGGAGGCCAGTAGGATATCTTGGGACATTTGGAATGTGAGTCCCATTCAGTTGTAATCTTGTAATCTTTTTGCATCAAGCTTCTTGCTTGAGCTCTTAATTTAATTCTTGCTGTTCAAATATATATATATATATATATATATATATATATATATATATATATATATATATACATATATATATATATATATATATATATATATACATATATATATATATATATATATATATATATACATATATATATATATATATATATATATATATATATATATATATATATATATATATATATATTCTTATTCACATATTGAATATGTTGATGGTGAAAAGCATGTCATAGCTGATTTTTGGCTCAAAATATGACTATAAAATCATTATTTCCATCCCTATAATATGATCATTGCTAGATCAGCAAGCAAGCAGACTAAAGGGTGTTTGATAGCCTTTTAATAGGACCATTAAGAGGCAGTCTTTGAATGGTCGAAGCGTTCAGATTGTTTGGTTCGTCATTTTTTAGTCTCAGAATCGTTAAGTGCCATCTAAATCATTCAATAAGGAGCCAAGTATAAACCATTCATTTGTAAAAATATTCCTTTTTTACTCATTAACCTAAAAAATCTCTTATCTATATTTTTTTTAAAGTCACCACACCTCCCTTTATTCTCAACCCTAAAAAAAATCTCTTATCTATATTTTTTTTAAAGTCACCACACCTCCCTTTATTCTCAACCCTAAAATCGACCAGCCACCACTCCTCCCTCCCCCTCCCTCGTTGACTACTGCTCCCTCCCTCGTTGCTGTCGACCAACCTTTCCTCCCTCTCTCTGTCATCGCTAACTCACCGTCATTCCTCTTCATCTCCTCCGACCTCCACAGCGCACAGCATAGCACCACCTCCGCCCTCACACAATACTGTTGTCGCCTGCTCCTTCCCCACCTACTTCTTCCCCCTCGCACAACACCACAACCATCTGTTCCTTCCAGCACGTCGATCTTGTTGAAACCGATAATACTTTCGAATTTAGTTGCGAGAAACCGCTTATGTCATGGAACAAACTCTTAAATATGATTTTTTTTTTTTTTTTATGTTCTTGCTGAAATTGGTAAGACTTTGGAAAATACTTGTTGGACTCAAAATATGATGTTTTGGGTGTTTTTTTTGCTGAAATATGATGTTCTTGCTAAAATCAACAAGACTTTGGAAAATACTTGATGAACTCGAAATCTAAGGGCGTGTTTGTTTCAAGTATTCTAATGGAATTCAGAGGAAATGGAAAGAGAAATTTCATTCAAAACGTGTTTGGTTGAAAATATGATCGAATGGAATTGTATATGATTCCATCAAATTCCATATATTATTGAATTTACCATTCCTTTAGATAATGACAAATATTTCAAATTCCATTATTTATGTTTTCTTTTCTCCAATTAAAAATGCATATTTAATCTTATAACTGATAGTTTGGTCATTTTATATGTTTTTCATTCCAATTCCTTGGATAAAATTTTCAAACCAAACAAAAATCAACAAATTATTCCATTCAATTACTTATCAACCAAATTCTCATTCATCCAAAAGATTCTAATTTTTTTCTAAACATTCATTGAACCAAACACACCATAATGTTTTTAATGTCCTTTTTGCTGAAATATTTTGTTTACTTGAAGCATGAAATCCGATGTTCTTTTTGCGGAAATACGATGTTTTGATGTTCTTTTTGCTGAAATACGATGTTTTGATGTTCTTTTTGCTGAAATATGATGTTTTTGATGTCTTTCTTTTTTTTTTTGTTAGAAGACGATGTGTTGATGACCTTTTATTGAAATACAATGTATTTTAATTATTGTTTTGTAAGCATTACATGGTGATTTTTGATACACAAGTACCGGAGTTGGCTGGTAATGTAGCAAGGGACAGCAAGAAAACTAGGATTGTTCCAAAACACATACAGCTACCAAAGAAGGTTGGAAAGAAAAGGAATAATATCGATTCTATTTCTCAAGAATTATAAGTAGAATGAACAATGAGCAATGATTCTTGTAAGATAAAATGTTTCTTTTTTGAAATGAAGTTCTATTGAATTGGATGTAAGTGAATGCATTAATAAATTCTGGTTCTCATGTGTATAAAAAGTCTTATGATATTTGTATTTGTTGTTCAGTTTAGTAGCTAGCATGTGGTATGAATTTCTTAAATTTTATGATGGTTTATTGGTATATATTATTATTTTAATTAGAAGGGTAAAATGACCATTTTCATCTTTCAGCACAACCATTCAGAGCCATAACCAAACAATATGTTTTCATTCAGAGACATATTCATTTGGCGCCTTGTAATGATTCAGGCAGATGCTGTCAAACAGCCCTTAAACATTGAATTCTCTTTCAAACTATAAACTATCAACATAAAGACCTGCAGAAATTTTAACAAGGGTTTAAGATAAAGTAGAATACACATGGTTTTGTTGCATTTTGGAATAGATTGTTTCCAAATATGTATATGTAGTCATGTGTCTGTAAATAGCAAAGATGAGACAAGCACGATATAAGCAAGAAAGAAAAAGATGAGTATCTGCATGAAGAACTTTGGATTGCCCCTCATGTTGGGAGATGTAACCGCCCTGCATACACGCACCAAACATGAAAAAACAATTCCATAATTATACTTTATATACAAAAAATTGAAGAAATAAAACTAGAAGAAATGAAAAAGATGAATTACCTAGCAATGCGTTGAGGGAAGGGCATACTCTGGATAAAGACGATTCCTGGTCCTGTCATCATTGCTGTCACCATATTCTCCCCCTGTGCATTAACATTTAACAATAACCAACCAACAGTTTTAGAAAGTAACAAACTAAGATATAAATTTTTTTTTTTTAAATAAGCAAGTGTTACCCACCCCGAACACCACTCTTCTCATTGGACCATTATATTTTATTTGCACGTTCACTGTTGATGGCACGGCAATAATGCTAGAAATGTCCACTGAAAGTGTCTCGCCAACCTCAAGATTTTTCTGCACAACTAACAAACACCACAATCATTTTATAAACACAGAGCAATAGAAAAAATATTTCTCCAGAATGTTATAGAAAGCATACCAGATCCACCCCCAACCATGAATGCCAGTCCCTGCCCAGATACTTTTTGTCTCAAGAATCCCTATAAACAAATTAAATAAGATTTTGGGTGAAAAGTAAGAACCTGGAAAAAGAAAATCTCACCTCAACACCAGCAACAACATTACGTGCCCTCCCATCAAATGTGTTACTGACTTTTACATCACCAATGGAGCAAAGAAATGCATCTTTCTGGCTACACAAGAATATTAGATTAAGACTAGAAAATTAATAAAACATTTGTCTGTGCAAATAATCAGATGTACCTGGCATAATATTTCACCGCCGAATTTTGCCAAGTCGATCTACAAAACTGAAGTAGATAAGAATCAAGCATTCATAAAATTCAATGCACTAAGACTGACCGGTAAAATTCTTCCTAGAGAAGGTGCAGCAATGGCAACAAATCCATCAATTGGACCATTGTTTAGAAAAATTGTTTTGGTTGCATTCTTTCCAAAAAGCCATTGCCACATTCCTGCTTCATTGTCTGTGGCATAAACATTTTCCATTTGAACGGAGCCAGACATATAGCACATGCAGCCTGTAAATAAGTCACATACCATCACCATTGGCCCTTCGATTGCTTAAAAGAAAACAAGAAAGCCCAAGAACCAAAATACCTGGTTTTGCACTGACTTTGTCTTCAGGCTTCAACATAATCTGTCAACGAAAACACAATCGGGATCATGAAAATGGGAGGTTAAACCATTTATGATGCTAAAAGTACCTGAACTATCTGAGCTTCACCACCCAAAATCTGAAAAGGCGTAACAGCATCTTGCGGACTCTATTGTACATAAACCCCCATCAGTACTCCGAGGTCTAAATTTTTATGTTATATACTAATAAACTGATTAACATATAGAATCATAAATTAAAGTATAAGCTAGGCTGCTAGACGCAGTGATTCTACTTTTGCTTGGAGTAGAAACTTTACGTTTATGTCATCTTCTTGTTATACGATGCTCAAGGTTATACGCGTGTCTCATTCTACACGACATTTCACCCTCATCACACAACATTTATCCAATCATCAATCCATAGCAAAATTCTAAAGCATAAAAGACCTTTAAAAACCTGTTTCTGAATTTAACCTTCAATTCGTGTCCCGGTAAAATAGTAGCGTTGAATCAACATACATTCATATATAATCACATTAACACACATACGTAAATGAATTTGAAATTCTTCACAAAAAATAAAAAACATAACCTACTGAAATTCTATTTTCCACACAAGATATAGATTATATACCTGATAAACGAAGGGTTGGAAAGGCGTTGCAAAGAACGGAGCCGCCATTAACACACAAGCACCAAAACTCCAACACAGATCAAACAATAAGCGCTTTAATCAAGAAACCACGAATGATCGATCGAGCTGTGGATTTGGGTTTTGCAATATACACTGGCCAATTTTTGTGTTCCTGGTCGGTTTAACAAATTGCAGGTTTTAAATTCCCAAATCAAGAGTCTATTCACTTGGGTCTTTGTCGTGGAAGGGTGATTTCGGCATTTTCTTGTTTGACGTGGATGGTGACATGTCAGCAAGTGGGTGACTTGGTATTATTATGATGACATGGCGGATTTCTAAGGGTGGGGGAGTAGATCCCTCCCATCCCACTGAACCCACACGCCACGTCAGCTTTTCTCTCTCCTCTCACTTCCATTTTCCCCATCTTTCACAAATCTTTCACCCATGGAACCAGTACCCACTGAACCCACTGAACCCACAATGCCACATCATATATTTGATATTTAAATGTTTTAATTAAATGAATAAATTAATTTTAACACTTAATTTAATATTAGAAATAATAATAAAATGCACAAAATTTAAAGAAAATTCAAATTACATTTAATTAAAAAACACACCGGTACAAGAAAAAAAAAGCCTAAATACGGAAATAAAAATCTTAAAAACGGAAATAAAAATCCTAAAGTTCCCACCCATACATTTCTGCAATTTCCTGTTTCTTCCCAAGAACCAATGCCAATTTTGATCCGGTCAAATGATCATGTGATTTAAGGAAGAATTTTAAATCTTTTTGTTCACGAGACCTTTTGAGCGCTTCGATCTCTTGCTCAAGGAGGGCCGATTTCCTCGTCAATTCTTCCTCCTGTTTCTCCAAAACAGCCATTTTCTTTGCACGGAGGGTTTCCTTCTTCTGCGCTTCTGCCTCATTAATATTCGCCAGTGCGGATATCTTATCGACGATGGTCTGATAACCATCTGGCATTGATGAAGATCCAGCTACATTTTTCCCTTTTCTTTGCCGGGAATGTGATGATGGTTGTGGGGAAGCTTCATCAAGATCGATTGGTTGAGGCGAAAAGTGTGCATCAGAAGGAGAGTTGGTGAATTGGCTGGAGCCGGATGTCTTACTTCGTTTGGCGGAATGATGTGGGGAATGCATCCCCATTTCTTTGACCGTTTCCCATTTGGCATGCTCTTTGAGTATTTCCCATGCCCCTGTATGTGAGAAACTGGACCGGTACAATTTCCGGTACTCTGAATGGGTGGCCTGTAAAACATCCGCATCCCCCCTCCCACTGGCACGCATGTTCATTTTATTGTTGTAAATACAATTGAACTTATTTACCTTATTTAGCATATCTTTGTACTTGGAGTTGACTTGATGCTTGGTCCGATCGGTACCTGGAATTTGCGCCTGGAAATGTTCCAAAACATTCTGCCAGAAAGAGTCGGACCGTTGGGTGTTTCCGCGTTCTTGGTCCTCAGAACAACTAATGTATGCCTTCGCCAAGGCGACCTCCTCCCTCTCCTCCCAAATTCTGCGTTTTACTCGGTGGGTGTAATTCCTTTTACGCGTAGAGGGTTGTGTCTCTGGGACAACCTCCTCTGCGTCCTCCTGGTCATCTGCATGCTGCTCCTCCACTTGCTCGTCCTCTTGCTCGTCCTCTTGCGCGTCCTCTTGCTCGTCCTCTTGCTCCTCCTCGTTATCCGAGGGTGGAATGGTTTCATCACTGGACTCCACTTGGTTACGGAAATGAGAAGTGTCCGGGACGTAGCATTGTTGGAATTGGTTGGGGTATTGTGGAAACTGAGTTTGATATTGTTGGAATTGGTTGGGATATTGTGAAAAGTTTTGTTGGAATTGGTTGGGGTATTGTGTGTAACTGTAAATGTGTGGGGATGGGGTTGGGGGAACTTCACGGCTCCTGCTTTGTGAGGAACTGCGACGTTTGGATTTACCACGATTTGAATCCATTTTATAAAAAAAGAGTTTTTTATAAAATAGAGGGCAAAGGGTTTTTGAGAGAAAATGAGAGAAGAAAGAAGGGTGAAGGTGTGATTTGTGAAGGAGTGGAGGTGTGGTATTTATAGGGATGAGGGGAATGTAATTTTTTAATTATTAAAAAAAAAATTTATAAAAGTGGCTGGGATCATCGGGTTCACCATCGTCCCTCACCCGCCACATTGCCGAAACCGCCGAACCCGCAAGGAGGAGGGGTAGCGGTACCGGAGGTACCGGCGGTACCGCCCCCATCCCGTGCCAATCTTTCGCCCAGCCCGATACTACTCCGTCCACCCTAATGGAAATGTTCAGGTGTAGCATGTCATCGGTTGTGCAGCAAGTTGAGTAAGGTGCTGTTTGTTTTTAAAGAGGTAAAAGGTCTGCAGTCTGCGGACCACATCTGCAGACATCTGTAGCAGAAGAGGTGGACCAAATGTCTGCAGACTGCAAAGAGTAGACCGTTTGTTTTTTAAAGTCTGCAAACCGTAAAATAAACACATTTTCTGGAAAGGGGATGAAGCAAATCGGATTAACAGCCTCAAATATTCAACAAGTTCAGCAAATCAGAAATTCAGAAATCAACATACAAATTCAGAAATTCAGCAACTCATCAAACTCAGCAATTCAACATATTCAGCAAAAATCGGAACCCTAAAATACCAAATTGGAACCCTAGAATACCAAATTGAACTCTAGAAGACAATCATAAACAAAAATCGGAACCCTAGAATACGAAATTGGAACCCTAAAATACCAAAATCGGAGAAGTAATGGTCGGGGAAGAAGGGAGCGATACCACAGACCTTTACGTCGTTGATGGCAGCGGTAACACCGGTGGGAAGAGGGAGGTTCGCCGGTTGGAGATGGCGATCGGAGAACACCACGAATCAGGAGCGATCGAAGATGGGAGCGATACCACAGACCTTTACGTCGTTGATGGCAGCGGTGGCTCGCTGGTGGAGATGTCGCCGGCGGCAGCTGTAACACCGGAGGGAAGATTGCAGCGGTGGCTCGCCGGTGGAAAGAGGGAGGAGTCGCAGATCGAGAACGGGAGGAATGATCGGGAACGGGAGGAAGCGTATTTTTTTAGGGCAAAAAAAAATGAAGCGTGTTTTTTTTGGAAGAGGTAAGAAGAGGTAAAAAGTGGCTCATCTATCACTTCTAGCAAAAGAGGACACGCAGACCTTTTAAGGTCTGCGGGCTGCAAAAAAACAAACGCTCTTCTAAACTAAAACGTCTGCGCGCGTCTACGAACCTGCAGACAAAAGAGGTTAGAAGTGCTTTTGCTAAAAAACAAACAGCACCTAATTGTTTGGTTCGTTGACTTAAATGTATTTACATTCATATGCCTTTTCCAATTTTATCCGGAGTAAATTACCGTTTTGGTCACTGTAGTTTATCTATTTTTTCAGTTTTGGTTTAAGTTTTAAAACTTCATATTTAAGGTCCCTATGGTTGCATAAAGTTAACCCTCCTGATCTAAGTAAAAAGCTATATTCTTTTTTTAAAATAAATTATTTAATTTACTAATTAAAAAAAGGAAAAATAAACCCATCCTACCACCGATTCTCGATTTCTTGTTTCTGTTGCTTTGGTTCTTGGGCAAATAAATCAGCAAAAGCGAAAAAGAAAAGGGAGAGAATGACCGATTACGGCGAGTGTGCAGCTAGGGTTTTCCGGTTGACTGAGGGAATTGGGTCATAAGTCCGATGGAGAAACAAAACACAGTCTATAGCGAGAGAAGGTGATTAAGCAATACTACCCCGGGATTGGAGGCGGAGAGTATATATGGGTCGTTATCTGGTATTTGTTTTTGATCTAATGGAACCTTACCGTCGATCCTCGCTTGATCTTCTTCAATCTCGTTGAAGCAACTGCTTCTATTCCTCGAAGCCATCTTCTAACTTATCCTTCATCTTGCTTTGGCTACTCTGAGTCGGATAAACGTACACCGTCTTCGTGTTTGATTGATCCGCCCACAGGCAATTCCTTCTGTCTAGTTCCGTTGCTGATGTATGATTATTGTATTATCCTTCCATTTTTGAACGATTTATCTTGGGGTTCTCGACGAAACTAGTGGGTTGGATTGAATTCCGTTTTAATTCTTTCATTGGTTTATGCAATTGTAGCAGAAATCATTGAAACCATATATTACCCCCAAAAAGAAACATCGAAAAAGTCAAATAATTTCCATCAATGGCGGACATTGACTTCAAGCAAAGGTACGGTGTTGCAGTTCCAACCCCTCAACCGACTAAGACAAAAAAGGGATTTCTGGATTTCTTTAGCGGCAATTTGGTCGTATCTGTTGCTTTTCCCTGTAGTGAAATTTACATGTTCTTCAAGATCATTGACTCTGGATTTCACAGATAAGGGTGGTGGATTCTTGAAGGGTTAGTGGAGATCGGCGGCGTTGGAAAGAAGAATTTCGGAGTTGCGAATTTGTGCAGTTAATTCCCATGCGAATTGGTGATTGTTGGTTTCTTTAGCGATTACTATGTATGATTTTGTCGGTGAAATTTGATCTGTGAATTGTCTTGTAACTAAGTCGGGATTTAGCATTTCGCCTGTACTATTAAGGCTCTCCGTTGTTGTATCGTGCTTCTAAGATCTTTGCAAAACACCGATACCCAAGGTTGTAACTAGACCTGGCAAAATCAGACACGACACGACAACCCGACACGAACCCGACACGAAATTAGCGGGTTTGGGTAAGAGGTTTTGACCCGTTTAAGTAAACGGGTCGACACGACACGACACGAAAACTTAAACGGGTTGGGTTAGGGTCAAGACTTCTAACTCGAAACTGACCCGAATAACCCGTTTAATTTTATATATATATATATATATATATATATATATATATATATATATTATATATATATATATATATATATATATATATATATACTTATATATTTATTTAAAATATTGTGTGTATATATATAACTGCGAAACTTACTTTATGTATGTTACATGTGGGAGTTCAACAAGAAGCAGCAGCCTGGTTGGGTGGTTAACGCCCATGACATGAAAACTCGAGGTACAGGGTTCGAATCCTTTTAAACGCACTAAATATTTTGCCAGCAGGAATAAAGGGTCTAAGTCTTAACTAGTTCTATTTTGGCTACGCAAGTTTTCATCCCACATCGCTGGTGGGATGAAAGTATCTCCCTTCTCATCCCCTATATAATATGAGTCAAGTATAAGCTTCTAAGGACCAAGCCATGGGTTGCATAAGTCCTACATGGGTCGAATTAAACCTATTTGACCCGAGTTGGCTGAATAAGTCCACATGGGTCGAATTAAATCGATTTGACCCGAGTTGGTTGAATAAGTCCGGTTACACGGGTCACGAGTTACACGGGTCATGGATTGACCCAATATTTTAAACGGGTCTACGGGTTGTGTCGGGTTGACACGATATAATCGTGTCGAGTTCGAGTTACAGTTTTCAACCCGTTTACGTAAACAGGTCGTGTCCGGGTTTACTCCTCTCAACCCGTTTAGTGTCATGACCCGACACGAACCCGACACGACCCGACCCATTTGCCACCTCTAGTTGTAACCATATATATATATATATATATATATATATATATATATATATATATATATATATATATATATAAGGGTAGGGGTGGGGGTATTTTTCTTTTTTTATTATCTAAATATTTAATAGGTTTAAAAAAAAGAAAAAGAAATTATAAAGGGCAATGTGGTCTTTTTACCTGAACCAGGGACCATGAGTGTTAACTTTATGCACCATAGGGGCCTTGAGTGTGAAATTTCAAAACTTGGACCAAAACTGAAATAAGGGGTAAACCACAGGGACCAAAATTGTAATTTTTAATAAGGGTAAACCACAGGGCTTCATAAATGGTCCTTGTGGTTTCACAGGATATCAACTTTAGTCCTTAACTTTCAAAAACCTCAAGGATAGTCCCTATGGTTTCAAAATTTTTCATGAATTGTCCCTCCGTCAATTTTTGGTTGTTAAGTAGATAACGGATGAGGGCAAAATAGTCTTTTCAATTATAGGGACCATTTATGAATATTACTGTTTTAGTTTTTTTTCTTTTTTCTTTAAAACATTTTAAAATGATTTTGTATTAAAAAAAACCCAACATCCCCCTCCCCCTTTAACATTTATTGAAAAGTCCATCTCTCCACAAATCTAATGCCTCTTTCCTCGAAACCCTTCTCTCTACAAATCCATTGATTCTGAAGCCTCTCTCTTCCAGCACACCTGCTACAAACCAAACAAATATGAAACCAAGCTCCCTCTCTGTGAGCATGAGCTTCGTCTTTAATCAAATAGTGGCCATTGAGAAAGAACGCACAGAAATAGACAAAACCCTACAACACTAATGTTCATAAATGGTCCCTGCTATAGAAAACACTATTTTGACCTTACCCGTTATCTACTTAACAGCCAAAAATTGACGGAGGGACCATTCATGAAAAGTTTTCATACCACAGGGACTATCCTTGAGGTTTTTGAAAATTAGGGACTAAAGTTGATATCCTATAAAACCACAGGGACCATTTATGAAGTTTTGTCATACCAAAGTTATATTAGATATTTATATTTTAGAGTAAATTGCACAGACTGTCCTATGGTTTGGGTTACTTGCATGCTTGGTCCCTAATTTCAATTTTTAACTCGGACCATCCTCAACGTTTGAAACTGTAACACGCTTGGTCCCTGTGTAAAGGTTCTGTTAGATTTCAACGTTAAAACCCCCGCGTGCCTTGCATGCTGGGGGTATTTTTGTCTATTCAATTTCTATGTGTGTTGAAATCTCCTGAATCTTCCTATTTCGTTATATTACACAGCTTGCTTCCTCTATTCTCTCTCGTTCTCCCTATTCATGTCAAAGTCGTTAGACACACAACAAGAAATCAACAATGGTGAGGTGTAATTGCCGGTAACCAGCCGTTATACGAACTTCGTGGACTGACACCAACCCAGAAAGGTGATTTTACGAATGCTTTTTTAACCTGGACATTGTTGGAAATGAAGGGTTGAAGGAAATGTGATTATGAATTTTTTAACCTAGACATTCTTAGCTAATAAGCTTAAGAAGGGTTGATTTTAATGTTACAGGGACTGCATTGTAGGTTCATTGGATAGGTTGACGATACACCATGTGAGCGATGTGCTTCCATAATTCCAAGGTTGTTGAGGACTATGAACCAGCTTGAAGTTGAGAAGAGAAGTTTTAAGATAATCCTTTTCTTAAGTTGGATGATGTTTCTAGTAATCCTTATATACAGCTGTAATTTACTCTTTTATTTAGGTGGATATTTGAGATGTATGTTTAAGTTTAGTAAATGGTAAAAAGTCTTAACAGATCTCTAAAAACTTGGTCACTATTATTGGCAATTTTATTTAAACTTGATTGCTATTATTGTCTATTTTATTGAAACTTGTTTGGTTGTTTACGATTTAACACAGTACCATGGATGTATGTTTACGTTTGGTAAATTGTAACAATGTGTGAACTGTTATATGGAGTACTATGGATGGATGTATGTTTAAGTTTGGTAAATATATTTATATGGAAAGTTGGTTGCTAAGGCTTAACACTTTTTTTAAAGTTTGTTTCTATAATTTACACTTTTATTGAAACTTAGTTGGTATACTTAAAACTTTTTTAAAGTTGGTTACTATAATTTACAATTTCATTAAAAGTTGGTTTGCTTGTTTACGGTTTATTGAGACTTGGTTTGGTTGTTTACACATTTATTGAAACTTGGTTGATTTAACTTACAAGTTGTTTAAACTCACTTGCTATTATTGATACTTTTTTGAAACTTAGTTGCTATTTTTGATACTTTTATCCAAAAATTCCATTTTCAACCATAATGTTCATCCACAAAATATCAAATTCAACCAAAAATATACCAAATTCAACCAGATTGTTCAAGTAAGCATTCATACAAAACAAAATAATCACAGTTTACCTAAATTCTAACATGTCAAAGTTTGATCACATCCATGACATTACAGGTACCAAAACAAATCATTGAAAGTCAATTACACGACTGCCTTCCCTTTCCCTTTTCATTTCTTCTTTCCACCCGAAGCACCAACACTTGGTATTTGGCCTTTGCAAGTCCTTGCATTATGTCCCGTGTTGTTACATTTGGCACATGTAACTGATTTCTGGGCTTTGGAGAATGTATTCCTTCTTATCAAATCCTCCATTTCCAAAGCTGGCTTCTTTCTTTTCTTTTTTGGCCTACCTATTGTGACACGGTGTTTGGGAGGCAACAAAGTAGTTGGGCAAGGTGACTTCACCTACATACTCCTTCCATTGATTGGGTCTACATACTTTGAAGGAGTACATTTCATTCCAAGTTGTTAGTCAGTAGCATTCATGAACAAAGGTTTTTGGAATACCCACATCAACATTATTTTTCATCATGTCCCAAATAGCAACTATAGCATGTTTGCATGGCAAACCTGTTAGTTCCTATTTCTTGCATGAATAAATTCGTTGGCCCACATCAACTACACACCGGTCTTGCCAAGGTACAATGATTTGCTACTTCCCATTACCACAAAATGATGCAATATACTCTGTTGCCTCATTGTTGATATTTTCCAGTGTCTTGGTAGCTATTGGATTCAATGTGCCTATTGCTTTTCCAATTGCTTTATTAACTTTCACAATCTTCTTCATTATGTACTCCCTAATGAACTCGAGGCATGTGATAATTGGTGTATCACATGTCTAATATTTAAAAAGAATGGCCAAACCTAACCTTTGAAGTGGGAGTGTACCCAGTATTGAGGTGGTATTTGTTGAAGCCACTCAAAACCAGCATTTTTAAGCTTTTTGAGTTGTTCCATTCTTTTTGAAACTCTTAGACATTACAAGGAATAACATAGCTCCAACGAATGTCTTTGAACTAGGGGTGACCATGGGTCGGTTTGGGTCGGTTTTGACACCAAACCGAACCGAAACATAATACATTCGGTTCTCAAACATTTAAAACCGAACCCAAACCCAAATCGATCGGTTCGGGGTCTCGGTTTTTGGTTTATTTTCGGGTCGGTTACCAGTTTATCGGTTTCAAACCCAATGACTTAAGCTTAACATGATAAACTCTTATATACACTACAAATAAAATGTCATTTAGTGGCACAGAAAAAGTGCCACTAAAATCCCAAAAAGTGCCACTAAAAACCCGCTAGGCAATCAGCGGCACAAAAAAAAAGTGCCACTAAAAGCGCTGCCACTAAAGACCTTTAGTGGCACTTTTTGGTTGTGCCGCTGCAACCTTATTATGTTTTAGTGGCACTTTTTCATTATGCCACTATAGCATTTGTAGGTTTTAGTGGCACTATTTTTATGCCACTATTTAATTGCTAAAATAAATGTTATTTTCATTCTTTTAGTTGCACTTTTTTAATACAAAAAAATTATATTAAAAAATTAAATGGAACATAAAGTAATAATAAGGCAATCAAGATAATAAATGGAAACACACTATCATTACTTCAACTTAAACTTGTCTAACAACGGTATTCATAATATTTAAAACAAAAATGTCTTCTAAAAAGTTTGTGGATCGATAGAACACGAAGCACCATTGTCATTTATAGTCGGCATTCTTTCTAGACATGGTATGTACCCATGTTTCTTTGGTCCGTTAACTTTAAAGTAGCCATCATTTAAATAATCGTATTTGGTCGCTTGTATGTTTAGACTGTCACTTGAAACAGCTTGTAGGGAAGACTACAAAACAAAACAAATAATAATACATATTATTATGAGTATAAAAAGTTATTAATGTTGACCAAATACATTACCACAATTTAAGCAACATTGTTTCAGTGACACGAGGCTCTGGCATCTCCAAGCGACTCATTCTTTTGACATCCGATCTTCAACACCTACCCTTCTTTCGAGTTCCTAAATAAAAATGGATACAACACAAGTTATAATATAAGTTGTATAATAACATTGTACTTTGAGTATACAAAACAAGTTATAATAAAAATCATTACACCCCTAAAAAAAAGTATACCACATAACTACTTGGTTAAGCACTTGAACATAAGTATGATTGTACTTTGACAATTTCATCACAGCAGCTGTATGTGGCTTTATGTTTGTGCATATATGATGTAAAATGGTGCCTAAACACATATTCCATTTTAAACATGAGCTCAAAAAATAGTCCAGGCAGAGGTAAAATGGTAATTATCAGATAATTCGAGTATAATGGTATTCCATGATGAAACTGGTAAAACACTCTATGACAAAATAATGAAAATTAACAAAAACATTCCATTCCGACCAGAAAACAAACAAGTTTTGTTAATTCAAATGGAATAAATGATTCCATTGTTTCTCTGATTCCATCGTGCCATACCTTACTACCAAAGATTTATGATTGAATTTGCACCACTAAATACCTTACTGTACAGCAAAAGCAAAAGATTTCAGCCCCTTTTATAACCCTCATTCAGTTTCTGCAAAACCACCACAATCATTGGGTTATCAAGAAAATTGAAATAATAAACCACATAAAGAAAGAAGTGGTATATATGAGACAAAAAAAAAAGATATCTCCCATTTATCACATAGAGACAACTTTTACAATAACAGTTTGAATACCCTTTTAGGAAACCAACAAATTTAAGACGGTGATATCAAAATTCATGTAACTTATTATAATATCATGAAGAATAACCTAATACTGGATAAAGCTTCATATCAGTGCGTATTCAACAAAAAGTGTCATATCAGCATCTTAATCAAAAACCATATTTTATAAGTTACGAAAGGATATACAATAGATTACCTGTTGGAGACATTGCAGAATTTGAAACCCTAACCCCAATTCAAATACGATCGGTACCCTGCCATAGAACGATATTGTAACGGTAGCATTACAGTGGTGGTCAGATCGACTTATCGGAGCATTGTTGTTACCGGTAGTACTTGGCTTGGAACACGGTGGACAATAACACCAAGATAAGTGAGGAGTACGAAGCCGATTGAGAACTGATTGACATAGAAAGAAATATATATATACGAAACGGAGTCAGATGAGGGCGGAACTACTAGGGAAGAAGAGCTTTGACGCCGTTCTTGATGAATTTCGTCTTCAATAACTTCTTTTGTTATTCACATTGCGATAGACTGAGTAGAATTAAGAGAATCGTAAGCAAGAAAAACATAAAGAGGATAAGAGATACATACACTGATCACGTCGTAGGAGGGCAGAACAACTAAGGTAGAAGAGCTAGGGCGGACGAGCTAGCGGGATCGGCAGTGCGGGACAAAATTTTTGAATCGTTGAATTTTGAAGGAGAGGGGCACGATTACTTTTGGAATTCTGAATCGAAAATCACAGCGAGGCGCGATAGGAAGGCGGGTTTTTCTAATTTTTTGGAGTGATTTTGTTTCCCGCTAGCTACGAAGGGGGAGGAGAGATTGTAATTTCGAATTTTCGATTTCTAATTCACGCTTAGATTTTAGAAACTTGGTGTATTGTCTGATTTTTTATTTTTTTTTATGATAATTTAAATTAAATATAATAAATGATATAACACATAAATCTTTTAGTGGTACTTGTAGCTTATTGTGCCACTAATAACTATAAAATTAGTGTCACAAAATGATTAATGCCACTATATCTATTAATTTGTATATTGGCACACACAAAGTGCCACTAAATGTATATTATAGTGGCACAAAAAATAAGTGTCACTAAAGGATTGTGCCACTAAATGTCATTTAGTTTGTAGTGATAGAGGATGAGGAGGTCGAACTTTCTTTCCCTTGAGCGATGTGGGACTCCTCATTCTTAACAGATAAAGTTATCCTTTATATAAGTGAAGAGAATTTAGTATCTTTTGTTACAACGGCGATGTCGGATACCTTTCTTGAGGCTTACGAAATAAAATCGGATGTGCGCTGAGAGACGGATTCAAACACGATACCTGAAGTTCAATGACACAGCGCCTTAACTAGCCAACCAACCAACCTCTTTGTGTTTATTTTACATAGACTTTATTTATATTATGTATATATAATATACATTATTTATTTATTTCATACAATCGGTTCGGTTCAATTTTCATATTCTAAAAACCGAACCCAAACCAAAATTATCAGTTTTTGAAAATTAAAAAACCGCACCGTCGGTTTTATATGATGTTTCGGTTTTTCGGTCTCGGTTTTTCGGTTTTCAGTTCGGTTTTGCTCACCCCTACCTTGAACTCATTCCCTTTCCAATGCAACTTCATGTTCTCGTGTTTGTGTCGAAGGCAATAACGATTCTCTGCACAAGAAAACAACTTTGCAATGGCAGGAATACACCCTACAAATAACATTAACATATGTCAACTCTCAGATGAAAATGCATTTCAAACAAAATACAATACATTTACCTTTTATCTATCGGTTATAAAGGTGAAATTTGAGTTCAAAGCCAACCCTTAGTCATCCCTTAAATTAGTTAAAAACCATGTCCAAGAGTTTAAATTCTCCGATTCAACCACAACATATGCCAATGGGTATATTCCATTATTACCATCTAAACCCTGTGATCCAAAAACTGCAATACAAACCAATTAATTTTTAAATTAAAGTTAAATCAACATTATTTATAACAAAGATCTTACCACAAGAGTTAAAATCTAACCCAAGTAAGGTTGTTTCATGAAAGCCCCATCAAGCCCAAGAAAGTCCATTTTCCATGCAAAAACCTATTTTCATCCAAACATATGATAATAACAACATACAATCATCACAACATGCAGAAATGCACCAATCAAGCCATAACTAATTGATACTTCATGTGAGCCATGCATGAAATATCAAGTCCATTACTAAGGGACTTTTGGTACCATAAAGTATCCATCTTGATGTTTGTTGAAGCTCCCACTTGCTTAAACATCATTTGCATGTAAGAAATTGAAGATTCCACCATTGTTGAGCCAAAAGATCAAAAACCATTTTTTTTTGTTTTGACCTCCTTAGGCCGAGAGCTGTCCAACAGCTCTTGGAAAATCAATCATATGTCTCCTTCTTCAATGTGGTCTTCATCCTCAAGCTTTAAAACATTTTTGACAATATGAACTAGTATAAAACTATTCTAATACTTAAAAATGAATAAAAGGATGAAATAACTATTTACTATTACAAGCCATTTAAAAAAATAAATATTGTTACAACCATATCGAAATCTCAACACAACATGCAATACATGGTCCATGGCTTGTTTTATGCATAATATTTCACATGAAATCATAAACAATATTTCACATGAAATGATAAATAAAACGACATTTGTTTTTCTAAGGCAACTTTATATGTAACTAAAATGCATGTAAAATTTGGTCACATGAAATCATAGATTCATACATATGCAAGTTGCCAAGAAAACCATGCATGGAAATTTCACTCAAGAAATTTCATTCATGGCTTCCAAAAACCAAGTACATACATACATATATACTTGTTATCTAAACATGCATACAAAGATGCCTATGATACCAATTTATTGTTTATCATTATTCTTCCAAAAACCAAGTACATACATACATATATACTTGTTATCTAAACATGCATACAAAGATGACTATGATACCAATTTATTGTTTATCATTATTTATAAAACTTTTGTAACTTTGTAGCAGAAGACATAAATGATGAATAAAATGAAACAAATAAAACCCATTTATGGATCAAGTTTTACATTCATGAAAGTATAAAGGAGTTTAGTCTACAACCTTTGTTTGACTAGGTCTAAAAGTCGATCATTGAGATGAAGATGTCGAATGCAAGGAGCCAATATAGCCTCCCTCAAAAGCTAGTCCATCATAAGGAAGTTTCTTGGAATGCTAGTTCCTTCTTATGAAATTCCTTCTTAGACTCAAGAGCAAAACCCAATTTTCTCTAACCCAAGAACAACTATTAAGAACACTCAATGTTGTAAGGATGATAATCGAAGTAAGAGTTAATCATAAGTATCTGTGAATAAACATTTAATTGTTAATATTAAATGGATTTTAGCTTAATATTTATTTTAAGGTTTAAAATTATATTTATATATATATATATATATATATATATATATATATATATATATATATATATATATATATATATATATATATATATATATATATATATATATATATATATAGGGGTGGAATTGGTACGGTACCGACTCTTTTTTCTCTATACCGTGTACCGTACCAACTATAATTGGTAGAGAAATTTAATTACCAGTACCGTACCAAGTATACTTGGTACCAACTTCTTTGGCTACCAACAAGTTTGGTTGGTACATGTTGGTATTGGTATATACCAAAAAATTCATTTAATTTATATTTTTATGTTTGCCCTAAAATAAATATGAACGTGAGTAGTCTCTTTTAATATTGTTTGCCTTAAGATAAACTGCTCGTCGCTTGTGTTAGTAGTTTGATATTAATATATGGTGTTGTTTGAAAAAAGAATTAGTATTAACAGTTATTTTAGTAATTCAATTCTAAGTGTGACTTGTTAGTTATTACTCCTAATTAAAACATAAATATATGAGAGTTGAAATTGATATATATATATATATATATATATATATATATATATATATATATATATATATATATATATATATATATATATATATATATATATATATATGAATTGGTTGGTACGGTACAACCGTGGTATTCAAAATTTTGTATCGTTACCGTACCAAGAATGTTTATTTGGTATGGTATTACCAGCCAACCATATTAGCTACCAAACATGTTGGCTACCAATTTTGTTGGTACGGTTGGTAACATGTTGGTTGGTTCTCCGTGGTACATATTTGCCAGCCATATATATATATATATATATGTATATGTATATGTATATGTATATGTATATATATATATATATATATATATATATATATATATATATATATATATATATATATATATATATGTGTACAGATTTTTATTGATATGTTTAGGATATTTGGGGAAGAATACTATCGTAATATTACAAGTTAATTAGCTTTTTAATAATAAAAATCAATTTAAATATATTTTTTATTTTTTTTAATATTAATTATTATTAAATTAAGTATTTTGGTATATATGCGAATTTATAGGTTTTATAATGATATATATGTAATTTGAAATTTTACAAAGATATATATGTAATTATGAAAGTTTGTAAGGATATAAATAAAATTCATCCAATTTAACATTACCCGTTAGTTTTTTTATAGTTTTTCAATATGTTAAAATTCATATAAACGTTACTTTTTTTTTTGTCACTTTACTTTAAATTACTTTTAGCGTTTACTAATTACACATTTCATATAAGCATTACTTATTATAGAAATACGGATAATGATTATAGCTTTTTTTTCTATAACATATTTTCAACACTTTTGTTGCATAATCATGTTTTAAATTGTTCTTAAGAATATATTATAGAGAAAAATATTAAAATAGCCTAATCTCGTAAGAGTTTTTCTTAAAATAGCACAAATTAAAGCATTTTCCTCAAAATAGTCAAGCATTTAGCAGGTGACAATGTTCACCTGCTAACTCCTCAACTCCCCTGCTAAATGCACTGGAACTACTATATAAAAAAAAATTCAAAACCTCATTTTTTTATATTGTAACCTGCTAAATGCTCTACGTCAGCTGTTAAATGCTCAAGGTCAGCTGCCAAATGCTCTAGGATAGTTGCTAAATGTTCAAAATCACCTGCAAAATCCTCTTTGATAGGGTTAGGATTCTTGATGCTGCATGAGTTTAGAGTTAATGTAAATAAAAATAGAGGTAAACCTCAGGGACCAAAACTATAATTTACTCTCGAATATGCCTTCTTACTGTTAATAGAACTTTCCCATCAATAATACCATAATGTCAAAAACCTTCCATAGATAATACAATAATGTCAAAATCAAACATACGTTTCCGCTAGTAGCAATTACAAGGTGGTTTCTTAACAAGGTTTGACCTAGAGACCATATTGATGAGTTGAAAGAACAAGTAGGCTTCGTAGGAGCATATACATAACCGAAAATAGCATGTACAGAGGTAGCAATAGTTTAATAAATATTATATATTTATCTAACTCCCCCTAAACTCAAAACAGATCAAACTCTACACCAACTGCCAACTAGCATTGATAATAACAAGAGTGATGGGGCAATGTTTTAAATACAATCACTGCATCTTCATTGAAGGTTGTGTTGGTCTTTTCCCCCTGGCTTACTCCACACAAATTAGAACAATCTAGTCTGCGAAAGCTGATATCAAATCATCATAACCATGTCATTTGCAGAGGCTGAGTGCATGCAAACCTTTTTCTTTGTTTAACACTGATGAAATAAATACCAATAACTTTTTCTGGTGCCAAAAAAAAAAAAAAAAAAACACGGCAGT
Source organism: Cichorium intybus (assembly GCA_023525715.1). Taxonomy (NCBI): domain Eukaryota; kingdom Viridiplantae; phylum Streptophyta; class Magnoliopsida; order Asterales; family Asteraceae; genus Cichorium; species Cichorium intybus. The sequence goes on from CM042015.1 coordinate 105,002,528, forward strand.
TCTTTTTTATATAAGGTTGCAAACACAGCATAATGGTACTAGAAGAACCATTCAAGTCAGATTATAGACACACAGGTTAAGTATGTGACTGCCAGGAGGAATTAGTATTACAACCTAAGCAATACCTTGTTGCATCGATAAGAGAGAGAGAGAGCAGCAGTCGGTACCTGGCAATTTTCATTGGTAGCTATGCAGTACCCTAACATGGACACCAACAGCCAACTTTGTTACAAGTTAGATCCAATAACATGAATGAACGCCTCTCACAAACAATAAAAAAAGGACCCAGTAGCATTGAGAGTATTATATATAGTAAACCATAAACAAGAAAACATATGAATGGTGACAGAACAAAACACAACCAAAATTCATAACCAGTACCAGCAGCAGCAGGGGAAACAAGAAAAACATTAGTAAAACACGACACCGACACGTTGTTGCTGTAAATTTCAAATATAATTATTATTAGGATTCCAGCAGCATGACCGCCATCCAGTCCAGTTGGTTTCTGCAACACCACAGCAACAAGAGTAAACAAGACATGTATGTGATTGTGAGTCTGAAACACACTTCCAACAACACCAAACAAATTAGCTTGATGAATGATGATGATAACACCTCCTTCATAATCCTGCCAAACAATACAACCATAACAACAACAAAGGTAAGCTTATCAGCTAAGCTACATATGCCATGCCACATTCACATTTATATCATCATCAACAACTATACTACAACCCTCCTCAAACACCAACTGCCTATTCTTTCTGTACCCAGTCCCAGACACACACATATATATATATATATATATTTCATGTAATTACAACATAAATTCATCTTTCCCACCAAATTGTTTTTCAGTTTTCAGGAGAATTGTAGATATAGTAAATCGTTGTAGAACAAAAAGTATCACAAACATGGAAGAGGAGATAGTACCTAATTAGACAAATCCATCGTTAACTGACAAGAAAATAGTCGATTACTGACACAACTAACAGTAACCAAGACAACTCATTGTTACCTTGCAACAAAGGTAACTAAACAGCTGTTTAAAAAAGTAACAGGCAGCAATAACACCACATTCAAATTAAAATTAGAACAATGATGCCTCCATTTGCCACAGAAGAAAGTCTAGCAAGCACAGCAGCTAGGTTTTAGTGTTAGTAGAATCTGTCATTGATGAAACGTTTTTTCTACAATGAACTTTAACTTGAGAACAAGTAATACAGTGATGCTGCATATAAAGTAAGAAAAGCACAATGAATCATAGTGACTACCAAATCCAATAGGTCAAATTTAATGGTACTATAAATATTATTCAACGAATCCGGAAAAAAGCATCAAACACCTCAACTAAGTAGATTCATGGACAATAATTCCTATATTAACACAGCTTTTGTAACATCGTGTCTAAAAAGGTATATGTATGTCTTCAAATAGTTGATTAACTCTACAGCAATCCGAAAAGCAGAACTGAGGTATCCTTCATTCAAACTTAAAGTCATTAAGTAGAAACCAAAACAAGTCATATGGTTAGGGCTTGGGATCTACTTAATGACTTTAAGTTTGAGGGAAGGATACCTGAGTTGTGCTTTTGGGCTTGCTACAGACTTAAAACAGATACATACATACATATAGCTTTCCTGCGTGGTGATTTAGAAAAGGCAGAAGATATCTTACAGTCATTTCATCTCAGCCATGAACTTGTCATACTCGGGGTCTGTGGCATAAGCAGTTTGCTGAGTTTTGTCTGCAGCAGGCTGAGCAGATGGAGTAAGGGACCAGGGCGCAGTTGCAAAAGTTTGCTGATCAACAACTGACTGAGATGCAGGAGGAGGAGGAGGTACACTGTAATAAGATGCGTAAGGATATGCAGCAGCGCTTTGGGTGTTTGGGTAAACATTAACATTGCTGGACGGGGATTGATTATTCTGAGAATGTAATCCAGCTGGGTGGGCCTCAGTCGATGCAGGATATTGAACCCCATAAGAAGGCATCTGTTGACTTGAGTAGGAAGAATACATGCTCGATCCAGGAGGGGGAGGAGGAGGAGGGGGAGCATAAGCGGCATAGGGAGGAGGAGGAGGAGGTGGCGGTGGTCCCCAAGGAAGATAACTCCCACTCCCAATGGATGGCACCTGCTGAGATGGATATCCGCCAGGAGGATATACAGGTGCTGCAGCAGGAGGACCAGGGGGTACCGTCGGTTGGGGCGGCTTTCCTGCAACTCTTACTGCAATTACTCTTCCGTCCAGACGATAACCGTTCATGCTGGCAATCGCTTGATTCGCCTGAGATATATCGGAATACTTTACAAAACCATACCCTTTACTCAGCCCAGTCACCCTATCTTTGATCACCTTCGCCATTACTATTTCCCCAAATGGTGAAAACAATCTAATCAGCGCGTCGTCTTCGAATGTCGGAGGCAGGTACCCGATATACAGATTTGTATCATCGATTTCTTTCCCAATTCCAAGACCAAAACCAGTTCCTATTTTCGCTGCATTGCTTCCTAGACCAGGATGTGCAGAGGTTGCTGTAGTAGTAGTAGTAGTACTACTACTACTACTACTTCCATTTGTGCTGGATGCCCATGGGGGATTACTCCCCATGATTGGCAATGGTGTGCTTTGCTTGGTGACCCCTTCTGGAAGCGTCCCCCCCAGTTCTGCCAAGAAATTCTGATACTCGTCATCCATTTTCTTTCCTGCCGTCCCTTTCACTGGACAATCAATGGTTGGGTGGCCGCCATCACCACATATCTTACACAAAACATCGCTCTTAAAGGTTGACATTCTGGAAGGGCATGCAAATTGACGATGTCCCGGTTCCCCACACAGTCTACAGTACTCGTCGTCTCTTATTGTTCCATTCAGAGCTGCAAGCTCTCGCAGCTGCTGTCTTTTATGTTCATTCAAGCCTTCATCAACCGGATGCAATAGCTTTTCCACCATTCCCGCCGCTGCATCCAGCCCTTCCTGTGTCTCCGCTTCCACTAAAACATGCAAATCTTCGTTTTCTGACGGATCAAACTTCAAATCCCGTTTTTGCCCAAACCTGCCTTCTTTCACTGACCCTTTTCCCCTTATAACAATTTTAGCTCCCGTCTCCTTTTCCATCCTCTTCTGCGTATTTCCTCTTGGCCCAATTATAAGTCCAATAAAATTGTAACCCGGGTATTCTTTCATTGGAATATACAGCTTCTTCTGGAGCTTGGGTGGCCTATAATCAGCAGGGGGCTTAAAGGCAGGATTTCTTTTAATAATCTGTGAAATAATCTCTTGCCTCTCTCTGTTAAGCCTTTCCCTTGCTCGATATTCTCTAGTGTTTATTCGGGTTCCCATATTATCATATACCGGGTCTGGCGAAGGAGACCTAGCACCTTCCGGACGATCGTCTAACTGTTGACCAGACTGTAAAATTCTACTTATTTCCATAAGCCTAGCATTCAAAGCTTGAATTTCAGGATCCATATCCATACCTCCAGTAAAATCCTTCATGAAATCCGGCAACTGAAACACAGGTTTCGGCTCGTCGTCCGCCCAACGAGACTTCCTCTTCTTACCCCCATTCTGATCAACATCTCCATCGGCAGGGGGCGGGTCCCACCTGCTCCGCCTCCGTCTCCTGCTGGTTGTATCCTCCTCCACGCCAGAGTTATCCTTTTCCATGGTACCGCTCCTAACGCCGCCATTGTCAGACTTCAGATCTATTGTGTTTGGTTCTGGGTTGGGATCCGTCTGACCTACGATTTGTGATTGAGGAAGATTGTGATCGGAATCCGACGGCGGAGGTAGTGGAGCTGAGACAGAATCAGGCGGCTGATGCTGGTGACTAGAGTTATTGGTGTAATCCAAGGTATTGTAGGGAGTAGAAGTTGGAGCTAGGGTTTCGGGGGGAAGAGAATCCATGAGGTAGGATGGGAAGAAGTTCTGGCGTATCGCGTGTGTGTGAGAGGTAGAGAATCTAATATGTGTGTATTTATATGTCACAAATAGGGATGACCATTTGATTCTAAGAACCGGACCGGATCGAAACCACCTGAAACCAGAATCGAATAGGATTCAGAATCATGTATTTGGTTTGGTTCTCGGTTCCCCACTTTCCACTAAATAGATTCTCGGTTCTTCTGTTCTCAGCTTGGATCCGGAACCGAACACATAAGGATGAGCATTTGACACGAAGAATCGGACTGGACCCGATACCGGGGTATTCAGTTCGATTCCCGGTTCTCCATTTCCTACTAAATTGATTTTCGGTCCGGGTCCACACCCTGCTCATCCCTACTCACAAATATTAATGGATGGAGAAATGAGAAATTAGGAATGCAATTTGTTTTGTTTTTCTCTTTTCCTTTGGGAAAATAATTTTGTAAGACAACCAGTTATCATTAAATTTATCAAAGTTGTTCAAAACCTATAATTATGATCAGGTATTATAGGTTGATGTTTTTTTATACATGATTTACTATAAATTATGTCCAGGTCATCTTCTCTGACTAATATCGTCCACTCACACCATCATTGTCCACCTCCCACTGCCACCATTTTTAGCCATTAAAATCGTTCTTATATCATTATTCCATATTGATTACCAGTATCCCAGATAATAAACAAATACCAAAGTCATACATATATAGTTGTATCATCCATGTTAACTGTTTAGATCCCAATTAACACCCCTCCATATAACATCGAGTCTCTAATGTGCTAATTACTTATTTTTGCATCCCCTAGGAGAATACCTTTTGAAAATTTCTTAGTCTCAAGACTTATTGCTACATTTCCAGAATTACCCTTGTACTCACACTTTTCAACGTTTTGCATAACCTTTCTCAAATTTAACTATATTTATGATGTCTCGTTTAACTTTCATAGTTTTATGTAAATTTAAAAACTCGTGTGTATGTTACCTATGTTGCACTGGTATTACCATTGAACTTTAAACTTCGTACCTTTGGAACTCATGACTTTCTATGGAACTCTTGATTACAAATTTTCAATTCCCGACTATACAGGGGTCTACGCATTCAAATTCCATAGGTCGTTAAGGAAGTTCCATATTTTATGCGATGGATTGAGGTTATTGTGCGATCAAAAAAACAAAACTCGTTATGCGACCAAGTACGCGATGTGGTGCGGCCGAGTTGTAAGTTTAAAGGAGGCTAGTTCACAATGAAGTTGGTAACCCTAATCTTCTTTCTCGATCTATTTCTCTTTCGTTTTCTTTAGTTCGGGCGAGTGAGACTTGTTGCTCCACCCTTCAAGGGATCAGGTATTGGGTTCTTAAGTCGTTTGAGTGCGGCCAAGTTCTAGCTTCTCCAATTCAAAGAGTGCGGCCAAGTGATTATTTTAATACATCTTTCAAGAGTTCAAGTCGATCCACCTTGGTGCGTTTTTTGTTTTGCCGAGAGTGAGAGTGAGTGAATCGTGGGTAGTGCGGGAAAGAAAATGAGCAAACGCAGCAAGAGATCGGGTGGGAAGGACTGGTGTAGCGGGGCTGGACAGCTAGGTAATCATCTCCCTTGTTTCTCCTTATCTTGAACTCTGAACACCACTACCACACCCCACCGTGGGTGTGTGTGTTAATGTGTATGTTTATGCATGAGATTTTGAGGGCTTGGTGGAGCATGCTTTCAGTTATTGCTCATCTTATTCATGTCTTTGTATGTTGTTTTGGTCTCACATGCTTTAGGTCTTGGGGTATCTAGCTGTGTACCACACATCACACACCATTGTATGTGTTGATGTATGTGTGCAGGGTTTATAATCACGTATTGTCTAGCTTATTGAAGTGCTTGAGATATTCTATTTTCTGGGTTTATTTTGAAGTCCATTCAGAGCTCAAAAGGTCTTAATCCAAGTGTTAATGGGTTTGGGGTTAAAACCCTAACCCTAATGTGTTGTTTAAAAAGTTGTAACGTTCCTGATTTTGGTCCTGATTGATAAAATCATATAAAATCATCTTTGTATCCATTTGGGTCGAGCCTTATGTCCCTGAATTTTTCATTGTGTCTAGTTTCCTCCCTCAAAAAGGTCTGAGCTGATTCAGACCCTAGGTCAACTGAAATTGGCAATTTACACTGACTGGTCCAGATTTTTGACAGATTCAGTCCTTTGTCTTTAGAAAATTACTAAAATTGTACAAAACTCATTTTGGGGTGAGGTCAATGGCACCAGTTCAGGTTTGGTGTCGAGTTGGTCCACACGAAATTTCAGAAGCCAGTTCTTCAACCATTTAGAGTGATTATTATTTCTTTAAGGCATGGTACATCTTGTTGACTTATTAATACAGTCCACTTGATAAATTCACCATTAATTCCATAAAAATGTAAATGACTTGAGGTCAGGCCCCATAGTCTTGTCTTAGGGTCTAGTTAATCACATATTTTTCTCAGAGCCTGATGATGACCTTGTCTAACATTCAACATGTTGTCAAGGTCCAAATGTAGGTATGAGTCATAGTTGTGACTAAGGGTGGTAGGAAAGGGTTCTTAAGACTTATAAAAAGACAAGTACAAGTATGTAATAACTATTAATGTTAGTAAATTAAATATAAGAAATTAATGGACTCATGTGTGATGCATGATACAAGTATCTATACAAAGTAAGGTTTAACTATTATGGTTTATAGTAACTTAATATACCTTATAAGAGTATAAGGTGTGTGGGTTAAGCTTGGTTGGATTCTCGTAGTGCTGCTTGGATGTTATATGTGCTTTGATGTAGCTCATGTGTGCTTATAGGATGTGTGTGGGTAGTACCATGCCAATTGCATGTCTAGTGTGTGTTGATGTGTTAGTGTGTAGTTAGTACTAGACGGGTCTAGGTCTAGTATGTAGATGTAATGGGCTCGATGTATTGAGCAATATCGGGTGGCTGGATGCACTAAGCAATATAGGGTGGCTCGATGTACTGAGCAATATAGGGTAGATCGACGCATTGAGCAATATAGGGTGGCTCGACGTATTGAGCAATATAGGTTGGCTCGACGTATTGAGCAATATAGGGTGACTCGACGTACTGAGTAATATAGGGTGGTTCGACGCACTGAACAATATAGGGTGGCTCGACGTACTAAGCAACGAGGTACAGAGCGGGGGTGCCCGACAAGATGCAATGAGTGGATACACATGGCTCGATGAACATAGTATGTGTGGCTCAGAGTGCTGAGTGGAGGAGCACGACTCAATCTTGGTAGAACATACTGTGATTTTATTTTACTATGATGTATGGTTGTGTCCTTCCTGATAGGGATAGGGTATGTGTGACTGATATGATGTGTATGTGTTGGAACTCACTAAGCTGTATGCTTACCCTTTCCCTATTAAATCATTGTTTCAGGTTCTTCAGGTGGGGGTGATGGCAAGGCGTGACGTGTACACACTGGTGCAACTTCTGTTGGAGATTTATGTTTTGATTTGACTTTATGTTAGCTTTTACTTTCACTAAATGTTGAGTTATGTTGATAATAAAATGGTCTTAATGATTTGAGTAATGTTTACGTTTGAAAGTTTTAAATAAAGTGATGTTTTATTATTGAAATTGTTTTTCTGAAAGTTTTAAATTGTCATAAAAACTGGGACGTTACAATGTAACAACTAGTGATGTTGTTAGAGAGACTACATGGTTGAAGGATTTTGTTGGTAATCTTGGCGTGGTCATCAACATCAATGAACTCCTTGAAATTTTCTGTGATACTGAGGGCGCAGTCACCTTGACTAAGGAACCAAAGGACCATGAGAAGTCGAAGCATATACTTAGGGAGTGCCATATGTTTCGAAACCTAGTTGAGGAGGGAGACATCATTGTGAGTGGAGTATCATCGGAGGAGAATCCGACCGATCCTTTTTCCACTTAGGCATCGACGTGGATGAAGTATGATAGTAATGCTAGATCTATAGGCGTTAGATTTACTAGCAATGTGACATAAATGTTTTAGTTGTTAGTTTGATAATTTGAAACTTATAACAGTATAAATTGTATATGATTTGATGACTATTTTGTGGTGACTCAATAATAAGTTGTACTACTATCATTTCATTAATTTATTACTATGTTTCATTTTGCATGTTTAGAAATCACTTCCTGGGTATTAATTTACTCAAACCTCCCCAGTCGGTCATATTCTTGGAAGTGAGTAGTTATTTAAGACTGTCATGGAGTGTTAGTAGATTGTTCTTAGTGATAAGTCATAACATAGAGATTGAGACTAACACTCATTAGTACTTAATAGAGATTTTGAGTATTGGGACAACCCGCACTTAGAGATTACTGTTGGATTAGGTGTCTAAGCCATGACTATAATTTGGGAATATACTTGATTGATGGCAGCACAGTCCTTTTGGGTTGCCCTCAAAACCAGCAGAGGACAAGATAAATTATAAAGAGAGAGGAAATTGATTTATTAATATATTATGAAAATAATTTATTAATTAGAAATCATGATATTTAATTAATGATTAATCAAAATTTAATTTAGATTTAATTTTGGGATTAATTGGATTAATTAAAAGTACAGGGGTTGAATTTGTAATTGTTCAATAGTTGAGCAATTGATAAATATATAGTATATATATTTGGACGAAATATATATATTAGAATATATATATTTCGGATATATATATATATATATATATATATATATATATATATATATATATATATATATATATATATATATATATATATATATATATATGTATATATATATATATATATATATATATATATATATATATATATATATGTGTGTGTGTGTGTGTGTATAGTTAATTATGGTAATGATAAGTTAATTGAATTGTATGATGAAAGGCTTATCATATCAAGGGTTCAATTATGGCAGTTATATGTCATATGACTTATCAGTTTTGGGCTATGAATAGAGGCCCCATAACCCCATATTTACGCCATTCTCAAGGGGTTCTCCCCTTATTCTCTCTTTTGTTTCTTGCTTGCTTGGTTCTGGGTGTGAGCCATTAGAGGTACGACACTTGTGGTGCTTGCTTCCAAAGCTTGAAGGTATGAAATTCTAAACTGTTTTAGAATATAATTTTAATTATATACCTTATGTTCTTAATTATAGATTCAACAGAGAAAACATAGATCCGTATTAGGGTGCATGTGAACTTATGTTTTTAAGCTCATTGTTTGCATAAAACCCATCAGTGGTATCAGAGCATAGATCTGTTTTCTGTTTAATAGCTGTAATAGAAGAACTGTTATTAAGGTTTATTAGATTTAAACCCTTGACCTCAAGGGTGTCTACTTCTAGCTAATGTTTTAGAAACCCTAGCCTCCACCCTCTGGTTTTCGAAAATTAGAAGGCCCCCTTAGGGTTTTTCTATTTTTGGTAAATATGATTATTTAATAAATGGAAACCCTTGGCCTTATTTTTGAAAAACTTAGTGGGCAAGGATTTGGATTAAATTATTTTGATTAATTTAATGATCCTTATTTAATTTAATTAATTTAATTAATAGTTAATTAAAAGACACACATTAAATCAATTTGGGTTTAATTTTGAATTTAATTAAATTGTTTAATTTCAAAATTCAAAAAGATAAACCAAAATATTTTAAAATGTTTAAAATACATCTTATATATTATTATTATTAAAAGTTTATATATATATATATATATATATATATATATATATATATATATATATATATATATATATATATATATATATATATATATATATATATATATATATATATAAGATTAAGTCATTCAAATCACTAGTATGCCTCATTCACGAAACTGATCTATAAGGGGGGTATAACGAAACTGCTTATAAAATGGCAGTTGAATGGGTGTCCACTATCACCCACTGCTTCCTTGATCAGTTAAGTGTCGTTAGCAGAACGGATTTGATAGGAAAAACCTAATCTCATTAAAAGTATAATGCTATTAGTGAAAAAACTAGAACCTCAACAAAATCTCAATCTAGTTACATTAGGAAAATGTGAAAGGTATGCTAAACCATGAAGTTGCACATTACACTTTATGAGACATTAGTGGAGCGTGTGTGGTTTACCAACACACTAATAGAGGCTCATAAAGAGTGGTAATGGGTATCTCATAAGTTATCATTGTTGATGGAGTGTGTGTGGTTAACCGGCACATCAATGTGAGATGATAAATGACATTAAGGTTACCAAGCGATTTGCATGGTTATTTACATCTTATTTGTGATCCTCGACATCCCACTCACAAATAGAAGAGCATAATCCGAGATTAAACATGCCATTGACTTCGGTCAATGAATCTCACAGATCCAGGAGTTTCATGGAGACTGAAATTGATAAAAGTATATCTACCTTAATGACCATTATGTTATGATTACGACATCCTTCTTCACACCATAGTTGGGGCATTTTGGGTCCTAGCCTTATTAAATAATAAATTGGGTAATTATTTAAAAGGATTAATTAAACTTATAAATTATGATCTTATAGATGTCTGAAGCCAGTGTCATCTCTCCTATTCCTTCTCCAACACCCATTTCTGAGAGTTTCAGAAAGTATCTATTAAATGTGGAAAGGCTGACTGGCCTGAACTATGTGGAATGGCTTCGTAAAAGGATAATGGTTCTCAGTTTTTCCGGCAAGCCATATCTAATTGAGTGTCCGCTTACCGAAGCATGGCATCACACAGCAGCTTTTGTGATGAACATGACTTCTTGATTGATGAATGATATTGCCTCATTTATACATATAATTCGGACAATATCGAGTGCCTAAACACGTGTTTTTGGTATAATATCAAGATAAAAGGTACTTATATGTTTAAATTACCAAAACACAGGAAAAATGGCTTTACGGATAAAGAAGGAGCTGAATACGAGCCTTAAAGTGAACAAAATTGAAGGCATCAGCACAGATCGCGACGCGATCCCTTATAGGGTCGCGACGCGATCCAAGTGATGACACGGTGACGACGTGCTGATGGAAAGATCGCGACACGAAGAAAATATGGCGACCCGACGAGATCGCGACCCGATCATCATGTGGATCGCGACCCGACCCACCAACCACAGTCCACAAAGTCGGAGTCGTAGCCAACTTAGAAACGCAAGTCAAGCTGGCTTACGACACGATCCCCTATAGGGTCGCGACGCGATCGTCCCTGGACAGCACTATAAATAGAAGCCTTCTCTTGTTGTTTGAGACACACCTACACCTACACCTACACCTACACTTACACCTACACCTACACCTACACCCCATTACCAACACCAAACACGGGAGTTTGCCCACTGCAACTGCCAGAAGGCTTGGAGGAGACGGTACGGTGCGTATGGAATCGAGAGCTTGAAGAATGTTCGGCCGGGACTTCATTCGGTTTGCTTTATATATGTTTAGCATTCTACTATGATTTCATAGGCCGTATTCTTCAGATCATGTTATATTTATCTGCGTTATTTATTACTTAGATTTGAATACTATCTAGTTATGATTTGATTGTTATTTATAGGATATTGAACGTTTTATATTTTATCTTGCATAATTTATTTGACTATCATATATGTTAAGGAACCTTCCTTTTGGACTTATTGCTGAGTTATTTTAGTCTAGAGGACCAATCTGACTATATGACTTTTATCATAACCGTGCTATGACCATTAGACAGATATGACTAGTGATGGACCAAATCCTAGGGTTAAGTCACGAAGGTAGGAACTTATATGTGTATGGCAAGTTTGTACTAGAGGACCAATCTGTACAAACCATTTTGATTTTCATGACCATTGAGATCAAAAACTCGATTGAATCTTGCATGATACGAACCAATACCTGATTATTTGAAATATGTAATTGCATGACCATTGCCATTAATGACATTATAATCATAGGATTAGGTAGTTGGACCAAAACATCTAATCACTCTAGAAATCGATATTTAGCTTTCAATATCCATTACACTAATAGCATATCAAACATAACTAGATGGTTGAATCGAATCTAAGTATAAACGTTTACTTTTATGTTTTGTAATTTATATTTATATTTTCCGATTTTAATAAACTTTTGCGTTGTCTCTTGACACGAGTCAATGCATTCTCTCAAATCCCCCCTCCTTTTTAATTACTGTTTGCTTGAATAATTGTTAATTAATAATTGATTTTCTTAACTTAAAAATATCCGTTTTCCCTTGGGTTCGACAACCCGGATTTACCATTACTACACTACAGTCGATTAAGTACACTTGCCTAATTGTGTTGTTCTATTCATACATGGTATCTCCCTGTTCAAGAAATGTAAAACTAATGTGAAAACCAATTGCTAATATCATATATACGCTCGTAACACACCAAGTTTTTGGTGCCATTTCTGGGTATTTTATATGTATGTTTGAAAACACATCAAGTTTTTGGCGCCGTTGCCGGGGAGTTCGGTTTTATTTTTATTTTTTTGTATAGAAAATTAAATTATTAGTTAATATTTGTGTGATTGAAAATTTGTTTTTGTGTATTATGTATTTTTATTGTTTTGATTGACATATCACTAATCATAAAATTGATATTTGCACACCTTAAGCATATTTTAAGTGTGGGGTGAATATTTCGGGAAAAATAAAGTGACAAAACTTTGAAGTCTTTTCTGCTCACGCAATGCGACGTGTATGCCATCCGGACGTGACTCGTCGATAAACCGGATCGCGTTGAGAAATAGACAACTTCAAGTTACGCGACACGTAAACGTGCATAATGCGTAAACAACCGAGGCAGATGTTGGTCGTGCATAATGATACATGGTTTTTCAGGCTAAAAATCAGCCACCACTGAGAAGGGGACGCTTTTTTAAAGTGGAGGCAGCGATACTGACGACGGTCAAAAGTCGCACAGCCAGGACAACACACCACAACTGCAACCCAGTAGCCACGGCTTTGAAACTTCAGGGAGCACAAAATGAGTGATATTTTTCTTTTACTGTTATTACTTTTATTTTTTATTTAATTTTTGTGTGTTTATTTGTGTGTGAATAATATTTGTCTGAGTGATATATATGCAGATTTGCTAAGATTCAATGCTGGCAGCATGTTCAACGAATTCTTTTCTGTGGAAAGAGCCTCATATATGACGTCGACCGGTACCCAAGGGGAGTCTGTTCCATTTAGCTCCCTTTACTGTTTTGAATTATATATACAATAAAATTATTATATAAAATAAGTGTAGGGTAAGAGCGTCATACTGCAATAATTAACTAAGCCAAATTAAATTTTTTATCTTAAACATCTATTCCAAAATTGAACGCTAAAAAGATAATTGTTAAGAAAAATGTTTTGAAAATAAATTCGTAGGTTACATTTAATTTTATGAATGTATTTTTAGTTTTTCATTGTTTTATATAAAATTTAGTTCTATAGAGGACAAGTTTTCAGCTTGGTAGTTGTAAAATGTTTAGCATAAATAATGAAATAGACCCGTTGAAAATTTATCAGTTGTTAAAAATTGAGTTTTTACCAAAAGAGATTGAGACAGTTTCCCTACTTTCAAAAAAAAATACACGAATTATATGCTGTTACTAAATTGAGGAAAATAAGCCTCGATAAATGAACTTAAAATGAGAAAAATTCTCAAGAAATTTGATGTGCTAGAAAGCAGAAGTCAAGTAATGTTACACCATAATTTTGAGACTCGGAAAGGAAAATTCAATCAGTGGCCTTTGACATTCGAGCAAGTAAACATAAAATGGGTGGCCTTCGGGCATTTATGCACCTTATTACCTAAAACCAACTGGTTTGGGATAATATTGCCGAAAGCTCGCTACACGGGTGTCATCGAAAGTCATGGAATCTCCTTAGTGGCCTTTGGAATTTGAATTAGTAAACTCTGTACAGTCTTGAGTCGAAAATTTGTAATCAAGAGTTCCAGCGAAAGTCACGAGTTTCAAAGGTGCGAAAAAATGGAAATAATAACTAAACTTGAAAAATTTAGTCCAGCATGATTTTTATTTTAAATATGGGAAATTCGACAAAAAGTCGTGAGGTGGAAAAATCTTTAAAGGGTGTATTCGATGTTATGTAAAAATGAGTATTTATCAATCTAAAGACTTGTCGTTTATAGAAAGAGAGTTTATGTAAAGTTTTGAAAAGTTAGAAATATGTACATAAGGTTAAGTATAATCTACTATGTTTATTCTTAATTCATTATTCTTAACATCGGTAATAAACGCTAGATCTGTGATAGCGTATGGTAGTTGTTTGGACATCAAGTTTCTCGGCTTGGTTTTAAATTGCAGTTTGCTTGAGGACAAGCAAAGTCCAGGTGTAGGGTATTTTGATATTGCCTCATTTATACATATAATTCGGACAATATCGAGTGCCTAAACACGTGTTTTTGGTATAATATCAAGATAAAAGGTACTTATATGTTTAAATTACCAAAACACATGAAAAATGGCTTTACGGATAAAGAAGGAGCTGAATACGAGCCTTAAAGTGAACAAAATTGAAGGCATCAGCACAGATCTCGACGCGATCCAAGTGATGACACGGTGACGACGTGCTGATGGAAAGATCGCGACACGAAGAAAATATGGCGACCCGACGAGATCGCGACCCGATCATCATGTGGATCGCGACCCGACCCACCAACCACAGTCTACAAAGTCGGAGTCGTAGCCAACTTAGAAACGCAAGTCAAGCTGGCTCGCGACGCGATCCCCTATAGGGTCGCGACGCGATCGTCCCTGGATAGCACTATAAATAGAAGCCTTCTCTTGTTGTTTGAGACACACCTACACCTACACCTACACCTACACCTACACCCCATTACCAACACCAAACTCGGGAGTTTGCCCACTGCAACTGCCAGAAGGCTTGGAGGAGACGGTACGGTGCGTATGGAATCGAGAGCTTGAAGAATGTTCGGCTGGGACTTCATTCGGTTTGCTTTATATATGTTTAGCATTCTACTATGATTTCCTAGGCCGTATTCTTCAGATCATGTTATATTTATCTGCGTTATTTATTACTTAGATTTGAATACTATCTAGTTATGATTTGATTGTTATTTATCGGACATTGAACGTTTTAGATTTTATCTTGCATAATTTATTTGACTATCATATATGTTAAGGAACCTTCCTTTTGGACTTATTGCTGAGTTATTTTAGTCTAGAGGACCAATCTGACTATATGACTTTTATCATAACTGTGCTATGACCATTAGACAGATATGACTAGTGATGGACCAAATCCTAGGGTTAAGTCACGAAGGTAGGAACTTATATGTGTATGGAAAGTTTGTACTAGAGGACCAATCTGTACAAACCATTTTGATTTTCATGACCATTGAGATCAAAAACTCGAATGAATCTTGCATGATACGAACCAATACCTGATTATTTGAAATATGTAATTGCATGACCATTGCCATTAATGACCTTATAATCATAGGATTAGGTAGTTGGACCAAAACATCTAATCACTCTAGAAATCGATATTTAGCTTTCAATATCCATTACACTAATAGCATATCAAACATAACTAGATGGTTGAATCGAATCTAAGTATAAACGTTTACTTTTATGTTTTGTAATTTATATTTATATTTTCTGATTTTAATAAACTTTTGCGTTGTCTCTTGACATGAGTCAATGCATTCTCTCAAATCCCCCTCCTTTTTAATTACCGTTTGCTTGAATAATTGTTAATTAATAATTGATTTTCTTAACTTAAAAATATCGGTTTTCCCTTGGGTTCGACAACCCGGATTTACCATTACTACACTACAACCGATTAGGTACACTTGCCTAATTGTGTTGTTCTATTCATACATGGTATCTTCCTGTTCAAGAAATGTAAAACTAATGTGAAAACCAATTGCTAATATCATATATACGCTCGTAACACACCAAGTTTTTGGTGCCATTTCTGGGTATTTTATATGTATGTTTGAAAACACATCAATGAACCCGAGGAAGTTTGTTGCCTCATGCTAATTGATCATTAACCCCGACATCTGCAGGAATTTTGAATTCTTGGGGCCATATAAGTTAGCACGACTGGTTGAGGAAAAGTTCCGAGAGCCGGTTGAAGAGGAACGAACTGGGATCTTCAAAGAGCTTGAAGTATGCAAGCTTGAAGGAGTAGCGTCGGTCCGCATGTTCTCATGATTAAGAGATACATAGGCGAACTGTATAAACTTGGTCACCCTTTTAGTCAGGAGTTGAGCATTAAGTTGACTCGCTGACTAGTCAGTACGATCTGTTCATCTAGATGTACAAGAAAGGGAACCAGGACAAGACTATCATGGAAATGCATGGATTGAGTCCGGAGACGAGATACATCAAGAAACGATCCAGATCGTCAGGACCGGGTCTGAGATATCTCTAACTGGGAATCCACAGGATGGGATACAGTCATAGAAAGATTGGAAGATGCTCCAATGCCGAATCGTTTGGCAACTCAAATATATCTAAAAACTCAAAACTCATGATCCTTAATTCCATGATACAGGATGTGATTGTCACATTTGCTTTGTATACAGGGACTCGGTAGGATGCAGGACATTGATGCATAGGAGCACATTCAGATCGGATCACGAGCTCGTGCAGCTTTTGAAGTTTAGTTAGATATTTGATTTTGTTATTAGCATATAGATGCGTATTGTATAGTACATTGTTTAAGGATTTCTTGATTTTTCTTTAAATTATCCTTGAAATGTTATATGAATGTGTTAAAAGCATAAATGGTAATAACTTGTATCCAAAGTGTATTGGATTTATAAATTGTGTTTTCTATGATTGTAAATGTAAACTTTTATAAGAATCACTTCAACCAAAGGTCCAGATGGACAGAACTTTGGAATCATTTGACTTGGAGTCACATGATGAAGTGAGGTCTTGATAAAGTTAATTGTTGCAAGAAATGTATCACCCAAAGATCTAATAGACAGGATTTTGGAATCAGTTGACTTAGAGTCAAATGATTAATGCATATCTTGAACAAATTAACAAGGTCATAAATTTACATGTGTAAAATACATTAAGATTATGAGCAACGGACACATTATTGAATTGCTCGAATCTACGAACAAAAACCACAATTAATTATACTTCTTAATACTTGCCAAGCAGTATGACAAATATGACGTCACTTATCAGAATAAGTGATTGATTGAAACCTTAAACTATTCAAGGACTTCAAAGGAAGTATAAAAATCAACATAGTCTGAGTGAAAAACATAAACTGAGAAAAGGTTTCATAGTTCATCATCTTCCAAGAACATTAATGGTTATAATGTGTCTTAGGGAAGAAGATTGAGCATTGGTCGAAGCAGTTCGATCCATGACGTATTAGATACACTTCCAATAAGTTTCAATAAACTAAATGCTCAACCAGTCAGATCACAAAGACATATTCCGACCACATCTTAGACTAAGTAGGTTGCACAGACACCGTCTGAAGTGTAAGCCGGGTTCCCCCCACTTGTACATAGAGGGTCCAGCGTCATGTAGCATTCGTCTGAACCTCATGACTGGCTTGAACCTAATCAGCAGTGTCACTTCATTGGTCTTCCTGCAAGTACTTATGAAAGAAGTGTTCCTTTAGAAAGGACTCACATTCTAAGGAAACAGTGGGAGCAAGAGTGATCCTGAAGGATTTCAAGGATCATCCAAATGAAATAACCTCTAGTCACCAATAGAACTTGACCAGGGATCAGATTCCTGTTAAACCTGACATACCCTTCTCTTTACAGACCAATAGTATTAGTCACCATCATAAAGTATTATGATCTGAGTGACATATCGATTAGTGGTAAAACACTAAGTTGGTATGGATAAGCAATCCTACTACTTGGAAGCATTGGTGATCCCGGTTGCTGCCAAACAAGAGAACCTAAGGGCGAGACTCTATCTATGTGACAATTTGATTAATGTTACACCTGGCCTAAGAACCAGTGGGAGTAATTAAATCGTCAAAAGAAGGCAACATAGATAGAATTATACCTACATTCTAAGGAAGAATGAGTTGAGTGAAGCAAAACTCGGAGTCATAAGATTGATTTTGAGAGAAACGCTCTCAACAAAAGTGAAATAAATCTGAAGGGATATTGTCTGCTATAACTGCACTTCGTGAGTCATAGCAAGATAGGATGATATGAACCGCTTTCCTTAAATGGAAAACACAAGGGTTGTATGTGAGACACAACCAAAGGGGTTTAGAACATGTCGATATATCCTAACAGAAAGGTACAAAGCCTCAAGATTCATCTCACGGGCACCTCGCAAGAAAGGATATTTGGATTCTCAAAATTTGTCAAATATTTGGATTTTGTGAATAGCCTAAAGGAGTCATCTAATCATGTTGGAAAGATTTGGATTTTATGATAGTCTAAAAGAGTCCTATAACCGTGTCAAAGCCAGTAGGAATGTCGTTGTGATCTGTCTATCAATGTATGTCAGTTACATACCATTTCTAGGAAACGTCTCTTATCATTACAAAGTGTAATGACTTGGCATTAAGAGATGATTCGCTATGAAAAGTCTAGAACAGATACAACATACTCAGGTGGTCACAAGCATCTATCAGATAGATGACATCATCAGTGTAGACCCTGCCAATGTAAGTATGATCTTGATAAGATTCAAGATGCATGACTTCAGGAAAAGAGTTTCTTGTCATTACAAAGTGTAATGAATTGGCATGATCTAATAGAAATACAAGATATTCACGTAGTTACAATCATCTATCAGATAGATGAAATTGTCAGTATAGACCTAGCCATTATAAGTATGATCTTGATAAGATTCAAGATGCATGAGAAAGAGTATCTGAAAGTCATGACACATGGATTATAAATAATCCTCAGATTCTGAAAAAGGTTTGGAATAGAATAGATCTGATCCTACGAGCTTCTTGGATCGATCATAAGTTTCATAAACTTGTCCTGATGACTTGATGCTTAGAGCATTGTAAGTTGGATTCAGGATACAACCTGGCTGAGAATAATGGACGGATTATTTGAACACACATGAGAAATCATTGAGAAATGATTGGGGTGAATGTAATAATAATTTGAAAGGAGTTTCAAATCTGCAATTATTTACATCAGAATGTGGTGCAAAAGGACTTAATGGTTAAAAAGTTTCATTGGTATATTGATGGAGCGCGTGTGGTTCACCGTCACATCATAACACCTTGAAATCGTCTTAGGGAGCAGTCATCTAGACTAAAGATCCCGAGAACCATGAGAAGTCACAATACACACCACCATTTTTGGAATGGAACTAGGAGAGAGAAAGACAATATGACACATTGAGATATCATCGGAAAAGTGTCCGATTGGATTATCTACAATGAAGTGTATCAATGTAAGACATTTTGTATACATGGTGTAACACCCGGTTTTTCAGCCTGGAATTTACAAGATAATATCACTAGGGATCGTCCCATGATCCAAGCCAAGCGTTACCTAGCCTGCAAAACCACATAAAACAACAGGGTAAGCTATAAAGCTTAGTGAGTAATCTAATCACAGTATGACCTATATGGTCACACACGTTACAGGATCACCGTCCCTGTCAGCTTCACAGTCCTATCCGACTCGTAATTCACACTGTGAAACTACCGTATTACCCGACGTCACTCGCTATACAGTATCATCCACTGATACTCACTATTAGACTGTCCCACACAGTTTTATCTTACATCGTCACGACTCACCTCTTTAGCTACTGTCACCTCTTTTATTTATTATTTGGTATTAATTTTCACGAATTCTTATACCGTCACACGGTACACCCACTCACTTAACGGCTTTCTCATACAGGTATGGTCATAGTACATCTATGATTACCCCGTGTTTTATTACTATATGGTAAATCATGCCATCCCCCGACATGTATTATATATAATTACTTATTCACTCTGCTCAGTATCATCTTGTGATACTTTCGGGCGTATAATTCGAACTCATCCTCACGATAACATGACTGTTTCCCACCCAAGTATTATTATAATACTTTAATTATACTGCTTTGTATTTTCCTTCAATAATTCCAACATGATGCTCCATGATTTATCAAGTAAAGAACGGCCAGGTAGAAGATTAGTTGGGGTGGCAGGATCCTTTCAGCATTTTAGCCTTTCGGAAAATCCAACAACCAGATCCCAAGTAATCGGCCTAGACACCGTCCTCGTAAGTAAATCAATCTGCATTACTTTTGGAATTATGAATTATAGGAAATAGTTTATTACATCCCTCGTATTTTATAGTTTAACACATATAAACTATTAGGGAGATACGGTAGCGATTACTCACCTGAGATTGGCGTTTTCTCGGAGTCCTGTCGTATTTTCCGTTCTGAACCGCTGACAGTTCCCGAGCACCTCGTTGTTAGCTACCGCTCGTTTCTCACCTCCCATCATCCTCCCTCAACGTATTTTCCTTACCAAAACACTCCTCTATATCGTATATGTGTTTGGTGTGTGTTGTGCCTCAAAATGAGGCTTATGCCCCGTATTTATAGGCCTCGGACAGGCGCATCGCGCCCTAAACCCCGGCGCATCGCGCCCATGCATACGTAAGTGCTTACCTCAACGCGCACTCGGCCGACACCACCGACAGGCGCAAGGCGCGGTGCGCCCAGCTACCAGGCGCGGTGCGCCCAAAGAAATTTTTAGAATAAACTAGACTCAATTTTCAAACTTTGTGCACTGGTTTGAGGTCAATCCGATTTTTATAGAATTAATTATGATTTTTCTAAGATCGGCATACAATGCTGATTTTTATATGAGATTGTAACTAATGTTTTTATTTTTGATCTGAAACATTATCCGGAACACGGGCGTTACAAATCTCTCCCCCTTAAAAAGATTTCGTCCCCGAAATCTCCTAACATCGACATACCCTTATTCTCTCTTCCACTCAACCATCCCTATTCCAACATAATACGGTTGTATTAGTAAGTCCAAAGGGTATTACCACAATACTGGCACATTAACCGCCTCTAATCAACTAAGTCAATCTATTGAGACTACAAAGTACTCGTTATGTAATCTCATACACTCATAATACAGATATCATGGATACAAGGTACTTGTTATGCATCATATAATCACATGTTCACCACATCATATCACAATCCCTACTCTTCACAACTTCAACAGCTCAGCTATTCACCAGACACCCAACTGTATGTGTGTTAGAACTGCCAGCCAATAAAGCCATCACAACACTTGTATGTGGTCCCACCACAATTACTGCTCATAAGATCCACAACACATATATGGCCCCACTAAATAAGTGGTCACAACCGCAAGTACTATTAATCCCCAGAATAAATGGTCACAACTACAAGTTACCAGTGGCCCCATGAAATAAGTGGTCTCAACCACAAGTACAAGTAGCCCCATAGCATAAGTGGTCCCAACCACAATACTAGTAGCCCCACCAAATAAGTGGTCCCAACTACAAGTATAAGTGGCCCCACAAAATAAACAGCTTTTTGCTCTAAAGGCTTAACAGCTAACACACACAACTGCACAACTCTGCAACCAACCTCATAACAACAAGAATCCTCATATCAGCTTAGCTTCCACAAAATCTCCACCCACAATATGATACCATATCCATAGTTATCATCACCTAATACTCACGTATTTGTCCCCTTCTGAACCCTCTACGATATCGAGTCCCAAAGACTCAACGTACACCCTAGAACTGCCGACCGATTAGGTCATCTCAATACTTACTAAATTTGTATATACTTAATTACTTCTCTGAGTAACTACTCACACTTCTCTTTTTAAACAGATGCTTTTTATTTAAAAACATTTACTCTTTTGATTATAACAATGACTTCTTTAGTCGTAAATGACACTTTTTAAAGGATTATAACTTTTTCAGCAAAATAACTCTTTCTTTGAAATATCTTTCTTCTTGTAAAATTATGGTCATAAAATAACCTTTACATCAGTAGAAAAATCAACTACGTTTTGGAAAAATACCCCATTACATTCTTTGGTTATAACCTCACCTTTATTTGTTTAGTGATGATTGGATGGTCCCTGGTACTTAGACATAGTACCCTTAATTCTTCTAGAATGGAAGGAATAAATCAATTAGTCTTATGTTTACTCAGGACATCTACCAGCCTTACTTCTTTTATGTCTCCGGTGAATTTTCCACATAATCTACTCTACCAGTATCTCAAGTTATACTCTCCTGCTTAATATTCTGAGCCGCGTATACTCAGTACGTCGAGTCATACGTATCTGCTCAAACTCCACCGCTCAGCACTCGGAGCCGCGCATATCCTGTGCGTCGGATCATGCGTATCTGCTCAGTGCATCTTGCGAACATTTCTGGGTTGCTCAGTACGTCGAGCCACTCTTTATCTCTCAATTCCTCAACCCCATATTATCCACATGCTAGACTTAGACATGTCTAGTACTACCACATACCTCAACACTTGTCTCATTTAGAGATTGTATAACTCCTCACGAACTCATTTCTTATAGTTCTCACCATCTCACATCCAATCATCACATATATTTATCACTTTTTCTTTGCTATGGTTGTCGCCATATATTTTCATAAATCCACCCACCAACTCGTACTTTTAGAATTTTTATTTCAACTTATACTTTTTCAAATTTCCCAAAATTTTTCTTTCAAATCAACTTTCAAAACTCTCTTATTTGACAAAATTTGCATCTGGATTTACCTTTCCCGTATTTGGGAAAATATCACACAAACTCACTCATTTTCTCTAGTTCTTTTTATCTCTGAAAGAGTTTACTAACATTTTTATTATCATGTTAGAATAACTGCTTTATCTACGTTCGACATTTATCACAATATGTTTGTGATTTTTTTATATATATTTTAGCGCACAATTCTCATGTGTCTACTAATTTGAGTCTAGGGATCTTATCCTAGTTCACTCAAATCTTGGCTCTGATACCAACTTGTAACACCCGGTTTTTCAGCCTGGAATTTACAAGATAATATCACTAGGGATCGTCCCATGATCCAAGCCAAGCGTTACCTAGCCTGCAAAACCACATAAAACAACAGGGTAAGCTATAAAGCTTAGTGAGTAATCTAATCACAGTATGACCTATATGGTCACACACGTTACAGGATCACCGTCCCTGTCAGCTTCACAGTCCTATCCGACTCGTAATTCACACTGTGAAACTACCGTATTACCCGACGTCACTCGCTATACAGTATCATCCACTGATACTCACTATTAGACTGTCCCACACAGTTTTATCTTACATCGTCACGACTCACCTCTTTAGCTACTGTCACCTCTTTTATTTATTATTTGGTATTAATTTTCACGAATTCTTATACCGTCACACGGTACACCCACTCACTTAACGGCTTTCTCATACAGGTATGGTCATAGTACATCTATGATTACCCCGTGTTTTATTACTATATGGTAAATCATGCCATCCCCCGACATGTATTATATATAATTACTTATTCACTCTGCTCAGTATCATCTTGTGATACTTTCGGGCGTATAACTCGAACTCATCCTCACGATAACATGACTGTTTCCCACCCAAGTATTATTATAATACTTTAATTATACTGCTTTGTATTTTCCTTCAATAATTCCAACATGATGCTCCATGATTTATCAAGTAAAGAACGGCCAGGTAGAAGATTAGTTGGGGTGGCAGGATCCTTTCAGCATTTTAGCCTTTCGGAAAATCCAACAACCAGATCCCAAGTAATCGGCCTAGACACCGTTCTCGTAAGTAAATCAATCTGCATTACTTTTGGAATTATGAATTATAGGAAATAGTTTATTACATCCCTCGTATTTTATAGTTTAACACATATAAACTATTAGGGAGATACGGTAGCGATTACTCACCTGAGATTGGCGTTTTCTCGGAGTCATGTCGTATTTTCCGTTCTGAACCGCTGACAGTTCCCGAGCACCTCGTTGTTAGCTACCGCTCGTTTCTCACCTCCCATCATCCTCCCTCAACGTATTTTCCTTACCAAAACACTCCTCTATATCGTATATGTGTTTGGTGTGTGTTGTGCCTCAAAATGAGGCTTATGCCCCGTATTTATAGGCCTCGGACAGGCGCATCGCGCCCTAAACCCCGGCGCATCGCGCCCATGCATACGTAAGTGCTTACCTCAACGCGCACTCGGCCGACACCACCGACAGGCGCAAGGCGCGGTGCGCCCAGCTACCAGGCGCGGTGCGCCCAAAGAATTTTTTAGAATAAACTAGACTCAATTTGCAAACTTTGTGCACTGGTTTGAGGTCAATCCGATTTTTATAGAATTAATTATGATTTTTCTAAGATCGGCATACAATGCTGATTTTTATATGAGATTGTAACTAATGTTTTTATTTTTGATCTGAAACATTATCCGGAACACGGGCGTTACACATGGAAAGAGTGAAGGTCATACAGACATATAAATCTTAATTAGAAGTTTAATAGAAACCAAGAAACACATATAAAAGTATTATAATGAATCTGACTTGGTGATTATCTCGTGGAGACTTGGTAATTAGTAGGAGTAGCTACCAGTCAGATCTTTATGTTTCGCTTTTGCATGTTTTACTTCCCGAATAATTTGATTATTCAAAGTTCCACAGTCGTTCATACTTTCAGAAGTAAGTAGTGAATTAAGACTGTCATGAATTGAATTGTAGATTGTCTAAGGAGTTAGACATAACAATAGAATTGCTACAATGTTCATGAGTACTTAGAAATAGAGATTTGAGTATTGGACAAATCCACGCTTAGAGAATTACTTCATGGATTATATCACGAGTAATTCTGAGACAATAATATATTATGATCTTGAAACGGAGACATATGAGTTGAAATTTGCAAGTCGGTTGTGCATTGATAATGGGTAAACGCATTGGTAACTCGGTGTTATAAAATGTATTGTTATGTGTGATTTGATGAGTAAAAGACTCAAGCATATGAGTCAAAGTTTATTCGTTCCTTTTGCCCTAATGGGAAAAGCGATATATGTGGGCCTCTCGGTGATTAGGTGATTGACTTATAGTGCTAGGCCTAGCCAGGATTGAATTGATGTGTTCAATTAGAAGTCCTATATCATCACAAATTAGGAATCGGGAAACAGAGTATCGGACTGAGATTGATTCTAATCCATGTCTCTAGTCCGAATGATATATTGTAGAACGGAGGATCATATGATCACTTATCTTATGACACATAACTGACTGGGTCAGAGTTCGGCAGTAGCTTTTGGAAGCTACAATTTGCTGATCAATTTAGAAGCTATATTGATTTATAGTCATAGACTTATCCAAGTAGGAGACTATTGGATTAGGTGTCTAAGCCATGACTATAATTTGGGAATATACTTGATTAATGGCAGCACAGTCTTTTTGGGTTGTCCTCAAAACCAGTAGAGGACAAGATAAATTAAAAAGAGAGAGAGGAAATTGATTTATTATGAAAATAATATATTAATTAGAAATCATGATATTTAATTAATGATTAATCAGAAATTAATTTAGAATTAATTTTGGGATTAATTGGATTAATTAAACGTACAGGGTTGAATTGTAATTGTTCAATAGTTGAACAATTGATAAATATATATATATATATATATATATATATATATATATATATATATATATATGTATATATATATATATATATATATATATATATATATATATATATATATATATATATATATATATATATGGGTGTATAGTTAATTATGGTAATGATAAGTCAATTGAATTGTATGATAAAAGGCTTATCATATCAATGGTTCAATTATAGCAGTTATATGTCATATGACTTATCAGTTTTGGGCTATATATAGAGGCCCCCGTAACCCTATATTTACGCCATTCTCAAGGGGTTCTCCCCGTATTCTCTTTTTTGTTTCTTGCTTGCTTGATTCTGGGTGTGAGCCATTAGAGACACGACATTTGTGGTGCTTGCTTCCAAAGCTTGAAGGTATGAAATTCTAAACTGTTTTAGAATATAATTTTAATTATATACCTTATGTTCTTAATTATAGATTCAATAGATAAAATATAGATCCTTATTAGGGTGCATGTGAACTTAAGTTTTTAAGCTCATTATTTGCATAAACCCATCAATTACTTCATGGATTATGTCACAAGAAATTCTAGGATGATAATATCTCTTATTCTTCAAACAAATATACATGAGGTTTTGTTTAGCAAGTCTGTCATGCATCAGTTTACTCCAACGCTATCCATAACAGGCAGTAATAAATGGTATGTCCATGTATGGCATGATGAGTAGAAAAAATATGTAGTCAAAGTTTATCTATTCTTTCTGCTCTAACAAGGAGAAACAATATATGTAGGCCCCTCGATGATTTGATGTTGACATTAAAGTGCTTGGTCGAGCCCTGACTAAATTGATGTGTTTAATTGAGTAGTTTGATGTGATCATCATAAATTACTATCGGGAAACATAAATTGAACCTTGAGATTGACCTTATACATGTCTCAGGTTCATAAAGATATATTGTAGAACATATGGATAATTGATCATTTATCTAAGGGACGTCTCTTGATTTTTTATCAGAGTTCGGCAGTTGCATTGGATGACATACTCTCTTATGATCATTTGAAAGTATTAGACCACACAAAGTTGATGACTTGTCTAAGTGGGAGACTGTTGGAAATAATGTCCAAGGTCATTAAATGTTGGTAATATTTCTAATAATAGTAGCTAGGGTCATTTTGGGTTGCCATCATGACCCGGTAAAATAAAATTAGTGACAAAAATAAATTAGGTGAAATACATTTATTAATTTTTCGTGTTATAATAAATTAATTAGAAACTAATATGGATTTAATTAGAAGTTAATTTGGAATAATTAATTAAAAAGGTTGGATGTTAATTAATTAAATAGTTTAATTAATAGAAACAGTCAATGGGGCTAAGTGGAAGGAGACGCATAACTTTAGGAAACCCTAACAGGGGTTTATCTATAAATAGAGATCTAGGGATCAAACCCTAGTGTCCCTTTTGCCTCCTTTAGAACCGCCACCTCCTTGCCTCACTCTCTTTGGCAATTTTTCCAAACCCTGATTAGGATTTGTGCCTCTTGTCTCCTCCCTTGTGGAACTTCTGCCAGTTTGATCTTCTAGTATTCTTGGGTGTGAACCAAAAGAGGGATTCTAGTTTGGATCCTTACATCCAAACAAAGAATTAAGTTATTTACGATTCATCTTTTAGTTGCTACAATGGCTATGAACATTAAGATCCTTGCTAGATTTTTATATGAACATTGTTTTGATATTGTTAAAACTTCCGATGCAAATTGTTTTTGTTATTTTTTGATCAAAACCCTTCAATATCTTCCAACCATAAAATAGCACATGGTCTCTCTTCTTTATCTATATAGTATTTTGTTCATTTATAAAAATGAATTATTGAAGTAAAATAAACATAGGAACAGTTTCCATGGTTAATTTAATAGACAACTAACACAAGTTCCAAAAATTCAGTGTTCCAAAAAATCAAATTTTGTAGGGTTACAGTCAAATTTGGTAATTTAACTTTGTCTAAGTTTTAAAAGGTCGCTTAACTTTTAATTTATTTCTGAAATGGTCACTATGACCGGTTGTAGTCGGTTATAATGACCATTTTGGGAATAAATAATAGGGATGGGCACGGTTCCGTTTTTTGGCTAAAACCGAACCCCTTCCAAATGAAGTCGGTTTTTCAATTTTCAAACCCACACGGGTTGGGTTTTTTTCAGTTTTGTGGGTTTTTCGATTGAACCCCTGGTTTTGTGGGTTTATGTGTTCACACCCATTAAATTACAAGAAAGACTAAAACAACATGGTGCCATAAGTTGTATCACATAAATTCTAGTTTAATCATATAAATATCATATAGATTTGCATTCAATAGAATCATAATTCTAGTTGAATCACATAAATATTATTTCTATTTTATCAACATAGACATTAGATTCCGTAGAATCACATAATTATAGACTTCTAGTTGAATCACATAAATACCATATTGAGGTTCATTCAATAGAAATCATACATACATTATTTTGATACATTGCAAACATATTACAAACAAAGAAACAATTCATTGAAAGTGTAAAACTGAAAACAGGAAGAGGCGAAGAGGGAGACTGTGGTATGTGAGAGTGTGAGAAATTTCACATTCGTTTACCTGGTGGCTGGCTAGCCGGCGAGTTCTTCACTTCCGATTTTCAAACACTGTAGTGTTTAAGTGAAGTCCAACTCTAAAGTCGTGAAGTCCGAACTGACGAATCACCCAACCGAGTCAACTAAATTGACCAACGCTCTTACTCTCTGAAGTCATATTCACCGATGCTTTTCACTCTTCCATCTTCGTCTCGTTCAATAGAATAGGCGAACTAGTACTGGAGATGAATATAAAGGAATATGTGTAAATTGATCTTTAATAATTTTCAGAATAAAAAAATTATTAAAAAAATTATATTTATTAGTGGGTCGGTTTTTTCAGTCGTTTTGTAGAGAATGGGTCGGGTCGGTTTTTAGCGGTCGACATGAACTGTAAAACTGACCCAAACCGAAAACTTGGTTTTTTTGAAAATTTTAAACCCACCCAGTCGGTTTTTGGTACGGGTTCGGTTTTTATTCGGCTTTTCGATTTCTAGTTCGGTTTTTGCTCATCCCTAATAAATAAAAAGTTAGGTGACCTTTTAGAACTTAAACAAAATTAAGTGATTAAACGAGCACAAATTAGAAACTTAAGTGACCAAATTCGACCTTAACCCTGAACTAAAATAGCCAACACAAACCAAACTCATGCATAAATGAAAATATCTTGAAGATTGAATTTCATATTAGTATATTACACATTTCAAATACTCGAGAATCTGGTGTCCTAAGGATTAAACCCATGAACTCATTTGAGCAACTGAAGATATTATACATATAAGTTTTACAAATATTCTATTGTTTATACTTGACACTATTACAGCCATGTGTCCTATCCATTTATGAGTGCATAGAAGCCTAGCCCAAGCTTTATGAAACGACAAAACTTCACACTCGCATAGGTAGTTCTTCTAAATCCTGCAGCTGTACATGCATTTTTTCAAACCCTGGCACTAACATAACAAGGAGTAGTTTAGGACTAGGAGTAGGATATATTTGCCGTTCAAAAAAACTATTAAGAAATTAATTCAACCTACCTTAACTCTACATGTTT
The DNA here is from genome assembly GCA_023525715.1 of Cichorium intybus. Lineage (NCBI taxonomy): Eukaryota > Viridiplantae > Streptophyta > Magnoliopsida > Asterales > Asteraceae > Cichorium > Cichorium intybus. The sequence goes on from CM042015.1 coordinate 105,031,738, forward strand.
AAGCACATACATCGGGATGATATAATACAAATGTGCTTCAATATCCATAAGTAAGCTTTTCACATTGAACTCAACTTATAACATTGTATTAAGAGGGAATTAGGTATCTTACTTATAGAGATATCAAGTGCACCTTAAACCCATACATGTCAAGTGCACCTTAAACCCATACATGTCACTGATTTTCTTACCAAGTCCCTAGCTAACCTTTTCGTTAGGCGATCAATCAAATTCTGTTGAGATCGAACTCATTCAACAGAAATGATTCAATGAGTTATAAGCTCACGTCCCATACTATGTCTTGTAACGCCCAGTTTCTTATACAAAGTACACCAATTTTTTTTAAACAATAACACATAAAAATGGGCATACTTGTACTCAAACCATGGAAACAAGATGTTATCAACATAATTAATTACATAAAAATGTCCTTACAAAATAGACCAGGCATTACAAATAAAATCAAACACGACTAAATGACAGGCTCTAAGTTGTCCATCTCTCTTTATCACATGCATTCCCCTATCACTGCTATAAATACCTGCAAAACAACATACAACTCAAGTGTAAGCTTATAAAAAGCTTAGTGAGTAATCTCCCTGCTAGACATCAACACAAGATGTATTAATATATAGATATATGAAAAATATGGTATCAACCACATCTTACAACACACTCCACAAATCTCTCTTTACATATTCTCATCATTGCTCTTGCTAATTTCCTCTTTATAACTGAAACATGCAATTACATTAGCTTTACAAAACACCAGCTAAATATTAATAAACACCAACTCAATAGTAAGTACCACAACTGGTACTGCTCATAAACTCATTCATGAACACTCGCATGAACTCATTCCACAACCAACCATACTCCATCTCAACAACCCTCATGACTGTACAATCCGACTCAAAAACTCTGTAACACAACCACTCTAGCATCTACTCTGTTTATACAATCAATTTGTATATTCAACTCGACTATTGTTACTCACAGATAACAATTTACTCCACCAGTGGTTACAACAATAACAACAACATATCACACAGATATATATATATATATATATATATATATATATATATATATATATATGTATATATATATATATATATATATATATATATATATATATATATATATATACACACATATATATCACATGTATTTCAACATACATTAAACATATCTCTACTCAAGTACGAAAGAGTACTCACCTGGTGGTGTGGATCCAGGCGTGTTACACCCAAGCTTCTTGTATTAGACTCCTTCCTAATGTATAAGCTAAACATCATATATCAGGTCTTAATTACTCCCAAACAACCCAACCACTAATACTCAAGCTCAACCATTGAAAAGAGGTGAAAACCCCAAAATGACACAATTAGCGCTGCTAACATGGTCTGGCCAGCCAAAAATCGCGACTCAACCCATTCAGCCACAGAAACTCAATAATTTTCATATCAAATGTTAAGGAAAGTATTCTTTTAACATATACCAACATCATATATCAATATAACAACTCAATTTCGTGAATTTGAACATCTAGGGTTTCAAAAACCCCCAAAACTCAAATAAATCGATTTACCTCTTTGGTTTATGGATCAAAAACGAATTCATGATGTTAGATTCGATCCTCCTTAGCTCCTATACGTTTCCCCTCAATCAATTTGGTGAAAATTGGGTTTTATCGCATCTGGAAGGGTTTTGAGAGCTTTCTCCCGAAAATGAACATTCACGACTGATAAAAGGGATGACTTAGCGACAATAGCGTCGCTAATTTGGGCAGTCCGCCCCGTTTCGTCTCAAACGACTCGTTTCAACCCCTTTCGACCCACGAACTACTTTTTGATCAATTTCCACATGACCCATGTGGACCTACATGACTTGTGTGGGTCTAACAACCTCTCGGATCAATTTTTTTAAAGCCTCTTTACCCGACCCGTGTAACCTCTTTTTGGAATTTTCAAGCTTAGACTCCTTCCAAAAGGTTCTCTAACTACACTAACACATATAACAAACTAACTAATCTTAATCACACCAATATTAGTACATGATAAAGGCTTCAACCTATCCTTACTCATCAAACAACTCAAAACTCGATGACAATCACAAAAGATTACCTCACCCTTATGCTAAGTAACTCATAGTTACTATAAGGTAATAACTCTACTTACCTTAATAAGCATCTCAAGAGGAAAATGGTTCTTACAAGTTCTCCTCTCCTTTAAAAGATTTCGTCCTCGGAATCTCTTGGAATAGGTGTGGTCAATACAACCACCTCACCATCACAGCCGCACGTCACATACGGTATCGATGTTTCCATCTTGTCATCTCAATAACATAACCCCATAGGATAACCACTACAACCATTTTGGCTGACACCACTGCCACATGGGCTAATACTTACTATTTTAGGGTACACCCCTAGTTATCGCATCGTCGACACCAAAGTATCTCACCTTATTCCTCAAGTGATACTCCAGTCACTATTATCATCTTCATAAACTCATATCCATGGCTTACATCGAGCCACATCTTTAATATACCACACGCTTTATCTATTATCACACTAGTCCCATATATCCATCTGGGACCCAAATACCATCTCAGGTATATCAAACTTCTCACTTCATTACACATGAAACTTATTGGCCATCAGCCATCAGCTGTTTCAAAATCTCCTTGAAACGGTTAACTCCAACTCAATAAGGAAAACGGTCTCACCGATTCCAAGTTCATTCTCTCTCAATTAGTCCTCCAATCACAGCGTGCCTATTATTGATTTCTTCTACTAACACGTTCTCATCGACCAGTAGAAGAAACACTCATATAAACATGACAGACACATTCATCAAAAATACCATACTCGCGTCACACAGCTCACTATTACTAGAATAAATTCCAGAATAAAAATAAAAAATATTAGAAACTACCTCGAGTTTCATTCATACCTCCTCTGAATTTGGTATTTAGCCCTCGACACCTTGGTCATACAAGACCCCTTTTAGTTATCTCATCTCCGTAACCGAACGCTAATTTTCCAAAACTCTATCGATCTCTGCTTCCACATTAGTATATACATTAGGTTTTCACCTAAGATACAACTAACAATCTCTCACCAAGAAGGGCTCTTCCTCATCTCAATTTAACAACATACTTCATGTCATCTCTCTCAATATACTCTCCCACCACTTCATCTCTTGCGTGGGTAATCTACATCATATTCTCACTCACTCAATAGTTCCAACGAACAGTGAATTTATTATCAAATAAATTTTTAACACAATCACATATATTCCTCCTCATCATCAGTAAAAAATTTCCTCTTGCCATTACTCTGTCATTCTCATCTCGATCTTTAATCCGTCAGGGTGACACAAAATAGGTTATACATACGGCTCACTGGAATCTTTACACGCGACTCATAAAGAAATAATAACATCCAACACTGCAATCTCTGCGGTGAGATCATGTCTCATCACCCGACTCACAAAGAAATAATAACATCCGACACTTATCTTATTGAAACCATTAGCCAAGACAACACCATCAAACTTTTGATGCCACTGTTCAGGTGCTTGTTTCAGCCATATAATGACCTAACCGACTTGCAAACTTTATGTTCATTGCCAAACGTAACAAAACCCTCAAGTTGCTTCATGTATACTCGAGCCCCGCAAGGGCGGGCCCCCTTGACCTCGTCCGTTGACCGGGTAGTGGAACCCCCACCAGGAGCTCTGGCCCTTGGACCCTGCTAGGACTAAAATCATCAATAGTACAAAAGAATGATATTTCTAAACAAATCCACCCTATTAGTCAATTTTTTAATTAATCCTTAATAATATAAACAACAATACACAAACAAACATTAAACTTTAACTAAAATTTCACTATTTAGATGTATTATTGAAAAGATATTATTAAACAATTATTTTCAACCAAAAAATGAAATAAAAATAATAACCCTTTAAGACATTAGTTGTAATGTCCCGTTTTTATTTATTTAGTTTAATATAGTTTTATCGTATTTTCCGACAATAAAAAGAAAACAGATAATAATAACAATTTTAAATTTAAAAATAAAATAAAATAATAATAATAATAATAACAACAACAACTTAAGAAATTATTTAATGACCTAAAACGAAATAACACTATGGTGGGGGACTGATATGTCGACAAAAGTAATTTAAATTATTAAACCATTTGTTCTAGGGTTAAATGTGATAATTATGGAAACTTAAGGACTAGATAGCAAGGTTTGGGAAATTTTTATGGAAACCGTCGGGGGGGGTCTGGGAGAAACTTCTTGTGTCTTTCTATACAAACCGTTAGACTGTGCGGTATGCCGCACGCGGCCACCCCCGCGTCCACCACGTCAGCAGGAAAGACGCGGCAAACACCGCCCCCCTGCGTCCTCGAAGGGTTACGTCCAAGGGCAGTCGTCTGCTGAACGCTTGAAGACGGGGCCAAATTCAAAAAACTATCCGTTTGTAGCCGTTGAAAGCATAAAAAAATTTAATTTTTTTTACACACTATAAATATATACCACACACATCTCATCTTTTTACACACATACAAACACACATATTTCTCTCAAATTTACAAACATTTCATCTTTAGAAAAATATGGAGAACGATTCGAACACCCCCCCCCCCCCCCCGGTCAAATCGGAACACGCCCCGCGGCGAATACAACTACAACTTTGCCACGAATTGCACATTTACGAGTATGCTTATGGGTTCGTCGCAACAACCGCAATATCCGTTTCCATATCCACCACCGAACCAATATCAATACCCGCCACAACCTTACCCGTACGCACCATTCCAACAACCATTTCTACCACAATCGCCACCGCTTCCATCACCACCGCCACAAGCATCACCCGAAGAGGTCGTGATGGAAACACAAGCCCCCGCGTCTTCCTCCAAAAAGAAAAAGAAAAATAATAGACAAGAGAACAAAACGCGAAACGCGCAAGAGGCGAAGGTTCCGTGGACGACCGACGAAGAGGTTCAAGTGGTTAGATCGTGGCTCGCTATTTCCATGGATTCGCAAAAAGGAAATAGCCAAACTTCCACATCGTTGTGGGAACGCATTTTAGACCACTACCACGGGGCGATGGGTCGTGGGGTGTACCGAAACAACGACGGTATTAACGGGAAGTGGCGGAAACTTCGTACCGAGTGCACCAAGTTCAACGGCATTTACAATAATTTGGTCAATATGCGACGAAGTGGCGAAAACGAATTCGGGATTTTCACAACGGCAATGGAACAATATGCGCGAGTTCAAGGAAAACCGTTTAAGCATATGCGAAGTTGGGAGTTGATGCGTACCGGTACTAAATGGCTACTAAATCCCGATTCCCCTCACTCGAGCACGGGTTCCAAACGTGGGAGGACCCCGGATGACGACCTTTCCGACGCTCGAGACCCGATCGACCTCGATGATGACATCGAACCACAACACGAGATGCCTCCGCCTAGACGCCCCATCGGCCGCGACCGAGCGAAAAGAGCAAACCGAGATGCGTCCGGTTCGTCTTCGAAAGACGATGTCGAGGAAAAGGTCGACCGGCTCGTTGAACAATTCAACCGGCACAACGAAATTGCGGAATCGCGGTTGGATTATGTTTTGTTTAGCCGCTCTGGGACCGAAGAGGACCTCGAGGCAATCCGATTGATGACGGAACAACGACGGAAGAAATATTTTAATAAGTAGTTTTTTTTAAATTTAGGAATTGTCGTTTTTATGTTTTTTTTATTTCATGCAATGTCGTTTTTTTATTTTTATTTTTATGTAATGTCTTTTATTTAATTTTTAAGGTTTGGTTTTAATTAATTTTTAATGTTTGGTTTTAATTAAAAAAAACGTAAAAAGTATATGTGACGTGGAAATTAAAATGGTTATCATGGGAGTCTTACACACCCCTAATGAAAGCCTTCGGAGTCTTGGTGACATGGCGATGACGTGGAGGGAGTTTTGGGTTGTCATGAGAGTCTAGCACACCCTTCCGCATTAGAGAAAAAGAGATGTTGGAGAGAGAAAGAGAGAGTCGTATAGTGAGAGAGCTGCTGGATAGGGAGGGAGTACAAGCTGCGAAAAGGAGAGCCTGTTGGTATTAATCGGTCATTTACCAAGGTCACGTGATTATGCATATGGCTGGATCAAGATTTAATAAGTATTTATGGTTTTATATGTTATGTTTTATTAATAGTTTATTAGGTAGAATAAGTATTTACTTTTGACTAGTTCATGCAAGTATCCGTTGAGCAAGTATGTGAGAAGAATGGGTCTTGTTGGTGTACCTATTCTTTAGGTAGAGTAGGGGGAGTCAGTAGCTATTTTTATGGTCGAACGTATGTGGTGTAAGGCTATATATAGGTTCTTTTAACATGAATAAAGTGAAGCCTTTTAGTCTTTTTTCTCTTCCACTTATATCTTCTGTTAACGTAGAACATCATCTTTTCCTTGTTCTCATTTTTAATCGTAGTATATATATAAAAGAAGAGGCTGTCATTTTTGGTTTATTCCCAACATTTGGTATCAGAGCTCCATCCAGGTTGAGGAGGGCATAAGGCGTTCTTGACAACAGAAATTAAGTGCAGTCTCCTTCCTTGATCAATCTGTTCAATCCTAACCAGAAGCGGGAAAACAAGCAGGAAAAATCAGAACGGGTGGATTTTGGTTTGGCTTGTTTGCTGGTAAAAGAAAATAGAAGAAGCGGGTGCGTGATCTTCTAGACTGGTGGAAGAGGAGTCTCCGAACAGATTGGATCGGAAAGGTTGGGGCTGTCAAAAAAGAAAAAGAAAAAATGGCGATGGTACCCAGAGAAGGAGCATCGATGTCGTACCAAGTTCCGGTCTTGACTCCGACAAACTATCCGGTGTGGGTCGTCAATGTGAAGTCAATTATGGATGCTTATGGGCTGTGGGAGACGGTCGAACCAAGGAATTTAAGAGAAGAACCGGAGTTGAAAAAGAAGAAACAATCACTTGCTTTCCTGTTTCAAGCAATACCGGAAGAGATGGTGTTGCAAATGTCCGATTACACCGATCCAAAAATGGTTTGGGACGGATTAAAAACTCGGTATTTGGGAGTGGATCGGGTGAGAACGGCTCGGCTTGCAACTTTGAAAAGGGAGTTGGAAAGCTTACGCATGAAGGAGGGAGAAACCGTGGATGATTTTGCAACCAAGTTGAGTGGTTTAGCTTCGAAAGCAAGGAGTCTCGGGTACGAACTTGAAGAAGTGGACTTGGTGAAATGGCTACTCGATTCTATGCCTAAGTCCTTTCTTCAAATTGTGGCTTCGATTGAGCAATGCTTTGAGTTGGATACGATGCTTTTTGATGAAGCTGTCGGTATATTAAAGGCTTATGAGGAGCGCATCAAAGGATCCGAGAAGATGGAGGACGTTCAAGGCGGGTTGTTGTTGACAAGAGAAGAAAAGTCGAATGGTTGTATGCATTGTGGCGGTGGCGGTTCACATCGGGATGGATCTGGACGTGGCCGGGGAAGAGGTCGTGGGTCTGGGAGAAGCCAAGATGGTAAGGAGCGTGTCCGGGATAAGAGTCACGTAAAATGCTACAAGTATGGGGAATTCGGTCATTACAACAACGAATGTCCAAAGTGGGAGAAGGAAGCACACTTGATTGAGGAGGAGCCAGCATTATTGTGAGAAGATTGGTAAATAATCGATTAAAGGGCAGGGGCGGATCTGTTATGGTGCCCAAGGGGGCACAGGCCACTACTCAAATTTTGTTCAGAAGTAGCCCATATGTAGCCCAAACCTGAAAAAAATTATAGCCCAAATGACATATGAAGCCCTAATTGAAAAAGGCTGATCGGCCAAGAAGAAAAACGCAAGAAGAAATCGTTGTCTCGATGTCGTACATTGCCAATGATGAAGATTCTGATGGCTCTCACCGTTGGAGAAAGCTCAAAGCTTGTCGTTTTTACTTCAAACATATGACCGATTGATCGAGAATAATTTATACCCATTTGTATTCCTTCATACTGATGGAAATTTGTTCATCTTTGCAAATAACCGCGCAATTTTATTCAATTACTCGATTAACAAAGTTGTCAAGACTTACCTGGAAGTACCTGGTGGCGACCTGAGGAACTACCCGAGCTCAGGTTCTGCAGTACTACTTCCATTGCGGATAGTACAAGGTATTGTAACTGCGGTTGAAGTTCTGGTGTGCGGGGGTTCACCCAAAGGAGCCTATACTAACGCTAAACACGGAATATGATCCCCTTAAGTTAAAAAGTTGATCCCCTTTAGCTAAGTTAAAAAGCTGATAGTACAAGGTACTGTAACTGCGAATGAAGTTTTTAAACGTGTTTTTAGGGTTATCTGTTTTGCACATGTGTTATATGATACCCTTTAGCTAAGTTAAAAAGTTGATTTGGAGAGGCAAGGAAATCTTGAAAGGTTGCTAATTGAACAAGCAAAAGGGGGCGAAAGAGTAATTAATAATTTGAAGGAAGAAATAAGAAGATTAAAATTGGAAAAGGATGCTGCTTATGATCAGTACAAACAATCCATGGTGACACAATCGGAAGTGGAAAAGAAGTTGGCGGAATCAGAGAATGAAAGACGGAATGGAGTTTCGTGAATGTGCTGAAAAAGCCGAGAGTGAAGTCGAAAAGTTGAAGGTGTGGCGGAATCATATACGCCTTGTGGTCAATGTTAACGACTCTTAAGAAATTGTTAGAACATATACAATTTCTGGTGCCACTACTGCCACATATTTCTCGTTCCGCCTCTGTTAAAGGGGTGATTGTTGGTATTAATCGGTCATTTACCAAGGTCACCTGATTATGCATATGGCTGGATCAAGATTTAATAAGCATTTATGGTTTTATATATTATGTTTTATTAATAGTTTATTAGGTAGAATAAGTATTTACTTTTGACTAGTTCATGCAAGTATCCGTTGAGCAAGTATGTGAGAAGAATGGGTCTTGTTGGTGTACCTATTCTTTAGGTAGACTAGTGGGAGTCCGTAGCTATTTTTATGGTCGAACGTATGTGGTGTAAGGCTATATATAGGTTCTTTTTAATATGAATAAAGTAAAGCCTTTTAGTAATTTTTCTCTTCCACTTATATCTTCTGTTAACGTAGAACATCATCTTTTCACTGTTCTCATTTTTAATCGTAGTATATATATAAAAGAAGAGGCTGTCATTTTTGGTTTATTCCCAACAGAGCCATGAGGGGATCGAGAGGAGTACCGATATAGAGATGGTAGGCTGGAAAGGCAATCTAGGGTTGATTGTGTTTCGACGGTGAGTTTAGAGAGAGAGAGAGAGAGAGAAGGAACGAGAACTTCAGTCATGGGTCGACGATGGTTTGAGCCTTGAGGTCCTGACGGGGGCTGGGTTTTATCTTTCTGGTTGATGGGAACGATTCATAGTTGGGCAGAAACGGCCCCCGGTGATGTTTGATGGCCGTCGGAGATGTTTACATGTTATGAATGACACACACACATGACACACCGATGAACTCTGACCGAGTATGTGTTCGATGGTGATGGAGATGTAGCAACGGTCACGTGTGATCAAGATTCAGACACGAAGAGATAAAGAGATAGAAACAACGAAGCACGACAACAACTTCGCTGCTGCTGCCGGTAGTGTTGATGAAGACGAAGAAGCTGATATATCAGCGACGCGGCGACGCTGGTATTGGTGATCCGATGAGTCTCAACCGCTTTTACCCAAGAATGTGGCTGCTCCGATTTCAGTGGAAGAGAAATCGAGTGAGAGACTAACGAGAGTGATGGCCGGGGATGATAAGGGAGGCTACCGACGGTGAGAACGGCTCAATCGACAGCGGCTGTTTCAGAGCCGGAGGCGGAAGCTAGTTTTCCGGTAACAACGGCGGTGCAGCAGTGGTAACCGCTAACCTTGTTCTGGTGTTTTCTATTTTGTGATTACATGCGAAAGAGAAAGCCGATGGTGATGATCAGTTTCAGTCCGGTAAAAGCGAGTTTAATGGAGGTGACTGGTCAAGTGCAGGCTTGCAGCAAAGACACAGATGAAGGAGGCGTATCTAATTTAAGAATCAGCTAATCTGCTAATGACTCTTCGATCTATTTGAATTAGGTTACATTTTAATGGGTCACACTGTTTACTTTAACTTGGCTAAAATAAAAGGCTTATAGATTGGGTTATAATTTGGCATTTTATTAAGTGATAAATCAAATAAATAATTTTATTGACATAAGTTGGATGGTTTATATATATGGACCAAGATTTTGTTTATAACTATAAGGGTGCACGGAGTAAACAACTAGATCGAAGCGGGCTCGATGGGGGATGGGGGCGGTACCGCCGGTACCTCCGGTACCGCTGCCCCTCCTCCTTGCGGGTTCGGCGGTTTCGGCATTGTAGCGGGTGAGGGAGGATGGTGAACCCGATGATCCCAGCCACTTTTATAAAAAAAAAAAAATTTAATAATTAAAAAATTACATTCCCCTCATCCCTATAAATACCACACCTCCACTCCTTCACAAATCACACCTTCACCCTTCTTTCTTCTCTCATTTTCTCTCAAAAACCCTTTGCCCTCTATTTTATAAAAAACTCTTTTTTTATAAAATGGATTCAAATCGTGGTAAATCCAAACGTCGCAGTTCCTCACAAAGCAGGAGCCGTGAAGTTCCCCCAACGGTCCGACTCTTTTTGGCAGAATGTTTTGGAACATTTCCAGGCGCAAATTTCAGGTACCGATCGGTCCAAGCATCAAGTCAACTCCAAGTACAAAGATATGCTAAATAAGGTAAATAAGTTCAATTGTATTTACAACAATAAAATGAACATGCGTGCCAGTGGGAGGGGGATGCGGATGTTTTACAGGCCACCCATTCAGAGTACCGGAAATTGTACCGGTCCAGTTTCTCACATACAGGGGCATGGGAAATACTCAAAGAGCATGCCAAATGGGAAACGGTCAAAGAAATGGGGATGCATTCCCCACATCATTCCGCCAAACGAAGTAAGACATCCGGCTCCAACCAATTCACAAACTCTCCTTCTGATGCACACTTTTCGCCTCAACCAATCGATCTTGATGAAGCTTCCCCACAACCATCATCACATTCCCGGCAAAGAAAAGGGAAAAATGTAGCTGGATCTTCATCAATGCCAGATGGTTATCAGACCATCGTCGATAAGATATCCGCACTGGCGAATATTAATGAGGCAGAAGCGCAGAAGAAGGAAACCCTCCGTGCAAAGAAAATGGCAGTTTTGGAGAAACAGGAGGAAGAATTGACGAGGAAATCGGCCCTCCTTGAGCAAGAGATCGAAGCGCTCAAAAGGTCTCGTGAACAAAAAGACTTAAAATTCTTCCTTAAATCACATGATCATTTGACCGGATCAAAATTGGCATTGGTTCTTGGGAAGAAACAGGAAATTGCAGAAATGTATGGGTGGGAACTTTAGGATTTTTATTTCCGTTTTAAGATTTTTATTTCCGTATTTAGGCTTTTTTTTTCTTGTACCGGTGTGTTTTTTAATTAAATGTAATTTGAATTTTCTTTAAATTTTGTGCATTTTATTATTATTTCTAATATTAAATTAAGTGTTAAAATTAATTTATTCATTTAATTAAAACATTTAAATATCAAATATATGATGTGGCATTGTGGGTTCAGTGGGTACTGGTTCCATGGGTGAAAGATTGGTGAAAGATTGGTGAAAGATGGGGAAAATGGAAGTGAGAGGAGAGAGAAAAGCTGACGTGGCGTGTGGGTTCAGTGGGATGGGAGGGATCTACTCCCCCCACCCTAAGGATTTAGTTAAATTATGAATTCGCATATTAATTCGTTTAACATATACGAGATTTATCAGTTTAGTATTTTTTTTGGATGATCATTAGTGTTTATAAAATAATATATATTTCAATCATAATAGTTCCTAAAGAATTGTGTTATTTGGAAATAAGTATTTATGTATCTTTAAGACTTATAAATAAATATTATATTCGATCATAGTATCGGGGTAGGGATCGAGACTACGTTAAATTTGGAATTATGCAATATACTTTTTGTAAGACCATTTTCATTTGAGATGCTTATTAATGTAAGTAGAGTTATTACCTTATATTTTGGTGTGATTTTAGCTATGCGTTGCTTAGAGTAGGGGTGTGGCGATCTTTAGTGATTGCCTTTGAGTTTTGAGTTGTTTGATGAGTAAGAAGAGATTAAAGCATTTCTTATATACTAATCTTGGTGTGATTAAGATTAGTTAGGTTGTTGTATGAGTTTGGGTGATTAGAAACTCATTTGGGAGGGAGAAGTTTGAGCCTTAAAAGTGCCAAAAAGAGGCTACACGGGTCGTGTAAGAAGCTCTTAGAAACTGTTTTTAGCCTCTGCTGGACCCATACGGGTCGTGTCCAAGTACACGGGCCGTGTACAAATTTCAGTGAGCAAGCAGTGGATCACATGGGGTCGTGTAAATGAGCACGGGCGAGATTTTTAAAGTTAGAGACGCTAACTTTAGATGTTAGCGCCGCTAACTGCGTGCAGACCCCCATTTAAGTGTTGTGAACCTTATTTCGAGTAGAAAAAACACCCAATTCGAGTTGAGAGAAAATTATGGCGATTTTAGGTCAAATTGAGCTAGAGGTTTGCATAGGAAAGCTTGAGGAAGTTGAATCTAACCCCGTAAATGTGCTCATTATTCCTAATTCGTCGAGGTGAGTAATTTGTCGGTTTTGAGGTTTTGAAACCCTAGTTTTCAATTTCGTGATTTAGCTATATATTGTTACATATGTTATTAGTAGATTAGTGGATGCTTTTTGAGTTATTGGTGTGATTATTGTCGAGTTTCTACGGTTAAATGAGTAGAACCGCGGATTTGGGGGTTTCGGTAAATATAGAGTTGATATTTACCGTTTATACTCCTTTTTCATATTTCAATTTCTACATCTTTGAGATAGATGTTATTGAGATGATTGTGGATATTGAAGAATTGATTTAGACTATGGTGATACTGCCAAGTCTAACGAACAGGAGCCCGATACGCATAATTTGGGGGTTCCACATATTAAGCCGATATTAGGTGAGTACTCTCTAGTACTTATGTAGAGTTATAATTGATATATGAGATACAGTGTTAATATGCTTTATGAGATACAAAGTTAATATGATTTATGAGGTACAACGTTAATATGCTTTATGCAATAGCGTTATGTTGATACTGCGATATCTTAGAGTTGGAATGGTTCTGTTATCTGTGGATAACAAGAGATGAGTTGCAGTTTATATTGAGTATAAGAGTAGAGTGTATGATAGAGTGGTTGAGTGAAAGAGTCTTTGAGTCTAATCGTTACAGCCATGATAATTGCTACGATTGAGTATAGTTGATTGCTAAAATGAGTACATGTGATAATATGGTCGAGTTTACGAGCAGTACCGATTGTGGTACTTATTATTGAGTTGATGTTGCTAATAATTAGCTAGTGTTTGTAAAGCTAATATGTTTGCAGGTTTCAGAGTTAAGAGAAGGTGAATATTTGCTAATGAGATTAGCAAAGGAGATTGATGAGAATGTATATTGAGAGAGATTTATGGAGTGTGATTGAGATTACTCACTAAGCTTTTTATAAGCTTACACTTGAAATGTATGTTGTTTTGTAGGTATCTGTAGCAGTGATAGGGGAATGCATGTGATAAAGAGAGAGATGGACAACTCAGAGCCTGTCATATAGTTGTATTAGATTTTATTTGTAACGCTTGGTCTGTATTATAAGGACCTTTTTTGTAATTAATTATGTTGATAACATCTTATTTTCTTGGTTGAGTACAAGTATACCCATTTTGATGTATATTTGTTTGAAAATAATTTGGGTGTACTTTGTATGAGATATCAGGCGTTACACTTTTAGGCCATGTATTCATAATGATACGTATGATTTCATAGGATGAATCAACAAGCAATGTGACGTACCAATTTAGACAAGTATTGAGACAAAAACTATGTGGATGGATGTTGACTACTCAATTAACAACAAGGTGAGTTACACTAACTCGTGTATTATGTTAATAGGTGCATGTAATGTGTTATTTTTGATGTGTATGTATGCTTATTATGTTAAAATATTATGTATATGTATGTGGTATGTATATGTTGTCCATAAAGTACGGTGGTGAAGTGGAAAATGTATGCACATGAAAGTTTATCCATAAAGTACGGTGGTGAAGTGGACAAGGCTGACCATGAAGTACAGTGGTTAAGTGGTTTGGCCGGCTGGTCATGAAGTATTGTGGTGAAGTGACCAGCGCATAGGAGTTGGTACCAACAATATGTGTTTAGGATAATGTAATGATGTTCATATTAAGTTAATTCGACTTATATGTTTGTGTATGTATAAAATTGATACGTGAATGCATGTGATTGGTATAATATGTGAGTACTGTGTTTCTCACTAAGCGTTTCCGCTTACCCGTTGAATTCTAACATTGCAGGCTTAAGGGTATTTTGAGAAAGGACACGGCTTGATCGTTCGAGTTTGTATCAAAGCAAATGAAGGGACCATCATAAGTAAAAATGTTATATTAAGTCTTCCGCTCATGTTAAAGGTTTTATTCAAATGTTTTGTTAAATTAAGATTAATTACGTCAAATGGTTTTGCGAAAAGTTCTAACACCCATACTCTGATAAATTCTTATTTATATTTAATGAAAGATCTTTATAGATTTATTTAAGGAAAAATGACTTATAAGGGTAACGAAGTATCAGAATTGTTCCAAAATACCATTGAACTTTTTTGTAGCACATATTACCAACAAACTATAGTCGTTGTACACGTATGACCATTAAAGTTTATCATTTGTTCAAAAATTATCACTGACGTTACCGGAAGTAGACCTTACCAGCCAATGATGTTTTTTGAACAAATGATAAACTTTAATGGTTATACGTGTACAACGTCTATAGTTTGCTGGTAATATGTGTACACAAAAAACTTCAATGATATTTTTTTAACAATTCTGATACTTCGTTACCCTTATAGGTCATTTTCCCTTTATTTAAAGGTTTTATTATTAATATTACTAAACAAAATTTAAGGTGTTACATTAGTGTTAAAAATTCATAGTTATTAAAAATATCTTAATATCTTACATTCTTAGAATCCTATAACTGAAAAAAATAGTCTCGGTGACACAAAGACCAAACTTGGAACAAGATACGTACTAGGGTATTAGTATCCTGACTAAGATCGTAAAAACTCATCACAATTCGATCTCATTATTTTAGTTTTTATTCTATAGTCATGTCTTTAATATTCTAAACCAAATAAATGCGTCATTTGGCCTACTCAATAATTGCATGTGTGGCCTAAGGAGGTTGTCCATTCACCTTGAAATCAAGCCTCAAAACACCGTCAATTCACTTAAAATCAAGCATTCTTGATTGCAGAAAACCTCAAGAGCATCACAACTCTGTACATTTATCTTTATCTCGAATTAGACAAAAATATATTGACATGCAGTATAGTCCATTTATGATCTTGTATATTTAGTTGTAAATTGTCACATTTATCTTGTTTCTTTTTATGTTTAAGATGGTTTCTTGCTAATTGTTACGGTCTACGTCAACAAAAATTGTGCTTATCTTAAAATATTAAAATTCATTCCACCATCGGTATCTTAATCAAAATCGAAATGTAATGGATACTGCACTCATGGTACCTTACGAAAAAAATTGAAGAATACTTCATTTTAATATCACGAACATGATCTTACAAAAGATAAAACCATTATAAATAAAATTCCAATCTTAATCATCTTGATTAAAACACAAAATAAAATACCATCAAAACAAACAATAAAGAAAGAAAGGATAAAAATTAATTTGAAGAAAACCTAGATAAATAACAGGCCCACTTCCTTTGGGATTATAGGTCATGAAAAGTGGACCATTCTCTTCCCCACACATAGGCATGTACCCAAGCTACCAAGAAACATAAATGACCATTTTTTTTTGGACCATTACACCATAATCATTTCCTCACCATCGCCATTGCAATTATCAGTCATTGGACCCTTTCTAGAAAACGAACAAAACTACGAATGTTGATGTGTTGTATTTTTTCTGGAAAAAGGTTTTGTCACATCTTTACTTTTAATGTACTCAAATCTAAGTCACTTGTTCGAAGGCTTGAGTTCAAAACGTGGGATTTTAAGCGCACCATGAAGTTTTTATTTGCACCCTACAAATATTCAAGTGTTTTTATTGTCACATATAAAAGTTTGTGTGATAAAATATATAATATTAAATTTAGTCATTGCGTAGATTGAAAGTTTGAAATTATCATTTTACATATAAATTGATTATCATCTATTATTAACGATTACCAAATCGTGAAAAGTAACGTCTTGGTGATTGATTATTGGTGATTTTAGTGTCATTGATGCGTTTTAATGTAGTCGGGAATAACATAAGACAAACTGAGTTTCCGTTAACTATTTTTTGAGGATGGAGGTGCGAAATGCAGTTTTGAATGATTTCATTTTAATATTTTCAAATTTCTAATACCCAAAGGAATAAGAAACAATTTGATAGATTAAGAAAAATGAGATGATCCGTACACAACGATTTTTTGTCATACACAACAATAACATGTTTTTATGCATATTGTACAACTCATCTAAAACATAAATTGTTGTGTATGACAAAAATTTGTTGTGTACGGATCAGCTCCCTTAATAAAAGCAATAAAAAATAAATGGAAAAGATAAAACAATTTCTAACGAGGTTCACACTTGACACATGACAAAAGAATGGTAGGGAAGTCTTAATCGTACAGTGTGTCGTAGGGTGTGTATATAGCACCACCCCTTCAAATCGTGTAAAAGAAACAATCAGAAATAGTTTGGGCATTTGTTCTCTTCTATGGTTCTATAAAAATCTTAGACTATGTGGTGTGCAAGACTTTCAGGACTTCCCAAGACAGTCGCCATGTCAGCGCTACGTCACCAGGACAAGCCCAGGACACATCCCAGGAAATGCAAGACAGCATGACTTCCGTTTTATTTTCCACATCATATTTTATTTTACGTTTTTTATAACTAAAATCAAACATTAAAAATTAATTAAAAACCATAATATTCAAATTAAAATAAAACGACATTACATTAAATTAAAAAAGAACATTAAAAAAAATTAAACATTTCTAAATTAAAAGAAAAAACTACTTCTTCAAGTATTTTTTGCGAAATTTTTCGCTCATCACTTTGATTCCTTCGAGGTCTTCTTTGGTCCCGGATTTGCTCATCACCGCAAAATCCAACCGCGTTTCTTGAATTTCGTTGTGGCGGTAGAATTCTTCAACGAGAGCATCGACCTTCTCGGCGACTTCGTCTTTCGAAGACGAGCCGGAGGTGGCTTGTTTCGCTCGGTCGCGACCAATCGGGCGGGTAGGCGGAGACATCTCGTTTTGCGGTTCCACGTCGTCATCGAGGCCGATCGCGTCTCGAGTGTCGGAAAGGTCGTCGTTGGATTCCGGGACCCTCCCACGTTTGGATCCCGAGCTCAAGCGGGGGGAATCGGGAGTTAGTAGCCATTTTGGACCGTTTCGCATAATCTCCCATGTTTTCAAATGCGTAAACAGTTTTCCAACTATTCGAGCGTATTGTTTGATCGCCGTGTTGAAAAGTTGGAACTCGTTTTTGCCGCTTCGGCGAATGTTGACCAAGTTGTTGAATATTCCGTTGAACTTGGTACAATCACAGCGAAGTTTCCGCCACTTCCCGGTAATCCCGTCGTTGTTACGGTACGCCCCACGACCCATCGCATCGTGATAATGGTGTAAAATACGTTCCCACAACCCTTTGGAACTTTGACTAATTCCTTTTGCCGAATCCGAGGAAATAGCGAGCCATGATTTGACCAATTGAACCTCTTCGTCTTGCGTCCAAGGAACCTTCGAGTCTTGCGCGTTCCGTGTCTTGTTACGCGAACTATTATTTTTTTCTTTTTTGAGGAAGACGCGGGCGGTTGTGTTTCCATCATGACCTCTTCGGGTGATGCTTGTGGCGGTGGTGATGGAATCGGTGGCGATTGCGCGGGCGGTTGTGATAGAAACGGTTGTTGGAAAGGTGGGTATTGGTAAGGTTGTGGTGTGTATTGATATTGGTTAGGTGGTGGTGGATATGGAAACGTGTATTGCGGTTGAGACGAACCCGTAAGCAAGCTCGTGAAAGTGCAATTCGGCGAATAATTTAAATTATATTCGCCACGAGACGGGTTTGGGTTTGACGGCGGGGTGTTGGGATCGTTATCCATTTTTTGATGTAAAATATGTTTGTTTGTGTGTGTGTAAAAATAAGATGTAATATGTGATTTGTGTGTGTAAAAATGAGATGTATATATATAGCAAGGTTGTAAAAATCGTTTAACGGTAGCTTGGCGGTCGAGTGGGGTTAAGAGATTAATCGGATTAATCGGGGATTAGTCGGGGATTAATCGGAGACCCTAAATTATAAAGGAATTCATTTAAAAATATATAATTATAACAAAATAGCAATGTTTGATTCATTTATTCTGAGATACAAATAAAAGATTATATATTTGTTTGTTTTTATTCTTTAATATTGATTTTTTTAGTTTTCTTGAGTTATTAGAGATTGTTTGGGTCGTCATTTAAAAATAAAAAAATAAATAATAAATTAAAAAATTAAAAAATGGCAGCTAAGACCGATTAATCGGCCGCCAAGGCCGATATTTTACCGATTTTTGCAACAAACCGTTAAGCTGGCCGATTAGGCCTAATCGTAATCGGTTGAAGACCGCCAAGCGATTAATCGGTCGCCAAGGCCGATTTCTGCAACACTGATATATAGTGTTTAAAAAAATTGTTTTTTTCCCAACAGCTAGCTTTTTTCCAATTGACACCGTCTTCACGCGTGAAAGGGAAGGTGTCATCGGGACACAACTGATGTAAAACGGGGGGGGGGGGGGGGGGAGGCGGTGTTTACCGCGTCCTCCTTGCTGAGGGACCACCATACGGGTGTCCGCACATCCCTTAGTCTTATTGTAACGTACCTGTAAATACCAAAAACTAATAATAAAAGAAATTTATATTCATTCCTAATATATCCTTCTAACTATTAAAAAAAATATGTGGGATCCACTAATCCTCTTTCTCAATCTCATCGCTTGATTTTGACATTTATTTTAATCTAGTGATTAGAAAGATATTGTTAGGAGAATATAAAACCTCTCGTAATAAAATGATTTTGAAACAAGTGAGAATAGAGAGATAGGGAGTGCATTTCTCACAAATAGACGGATAGAAACAAAAGAGGTAATTGAATGAAAACCATGAAAATGGTATTCCCCCAATCATTTACGGTTAAAAAAGCTTTGAATTTCAATTTTAGTGGTCCGTTACCTTTTTACATACCCACTCCTACAGTTACATCTCATTCTCCAACTAAAAACATTGAAAATTACCCTTCCAACCAATATTTTTTATTTAAAAAAGTACTAATTTAATTAAAATAATTAGTTTATGATAAACGCCTATACTGGTACTTCTACAAACTAAAATCTTGTAACATACAATAATTGTTGTTGTGATGTTATAGTTATGGTTGTAATTCAAATCAATGTAGGGATCATAATTTGTTTTGGATTTTAAAATCGGAGACAATAAAATTGTCGTCTGTCTTCACACACACATACATTAGAATCCGGTAATTAAGAAGGAAATTTTTGGTAGAAAAGTAAATTTTCTTTTTATTTACATGTTTTTTCGGCGAGCCAACAAAATGAATCAATAGATGATGCAAAAATAACATAATTCACAAAAAAAAATTCTCAACAAAAAATATGATGATTCATTTTTACGATGATTTTGTTGTTATTCACTAAAATTGTCCGTAACATGAATAAAAATTTGATTTACTAAAAAATAATTCATCAATATGTTTTTTCAGGAATGTTTTTCTATGAATCATGTTACTTATGAACATGAAAATTACATATGTTCACACACACACACATATATATATATATATATATATATATATATATATATATATATATATATATATATATACATACATACATACATACATACATACATACATACATACATACATACATACATACATACATACATATATATATATATATATATATATATATATATATATATATATAATGTAGGTTCAAATACATTCAACAATTATTGTGTGATTCTAGGACCAATTCTGGTCCAATCATTTATAAAGGGTAAATTAGTCCATTTATACAATATAATTATAATTTATGTTAATTAATTAATTAAATTACCCAAATTAAAAGCCTAAAATTAAGGAATGTACCCGGTAAAACCCTATTAAACCGTCATTATGGTTCATCGATCCGGAGACGAAACATGAACACGCACACACACGCTTTGTGTGTGTGCGTGATTGCAATTCAGAGAGAAATCAAGAAAGACTACGATCGATAGATACGTTTCAAATTGGGTATTGTTTGCACCCGATGCTTCTTTTGACTGTTAATTTTCACTTCAAATTGGGTATTGTTTGCATCGTTTGTGTATGAAGGTTTAGGGCAAAATTGTTGATGGAGAAATCGAGGAACAAGAGGCTTATGTTTGCTGGCGATCATAGAAGGCATCATTGATGGTGATTATGGCAGAAACCATCGGAGCTCATCTTCACAACCACACGAGTTTCAAAACATAAACGAAACTGAAGTTGTTTCTTCCATTTGCATTTGCACATGTACTGTACTCCGTGCTTTATTGTTTGTACATTATTTGGATCTCGCTTTCATAAACCATATAACGATGTTATTTTTTATGATTTTATAATTTTAGGTTGCAATTGAGTTTTCGTACAGGTAAGTGCAATCACGTGTACAATATCATCTTCTACTTTTTTAATTTCATTTGAATTGAATCTACTAAAACTCTTTTGGTATATTTAATTCATTTTCTTTACTTTACTCGTGTACAAGATGCGATTGTTTACTAATAGTAATTGAAAATTAAGATATAATTCTGATCCATTAATTTCACAGTCAAATTTGGATTCAAATGTTGCAACTTAAAATTTGAAATTGTACACTCTCCATGGCGGAAAATATCTTTTGTTGGAATGTCAATACTCAATTGAATGAATGCGAACTAAAGGCAAAAGAAGATTAGAAGTCGCCTGCACCAGTTGTAACAAAAAGCCGGATAAAGGTGACCACAACTTCAACCACCGTGAAAAAGGAGACTACTGTGCAGAAAAAATATATCAGGAGACTATCGACTAGACTGAAAAGAAATCTCGAGAGACAAGAGTTAGGAAGTAAAGTGAAAATGCTGCCAAGATTAAATCGACGTCGAGAAATAAATGTGGCATGTGAAGAGTGTTTGTTGGTTTAAGTTCAGAGAGCACCGTGAATCCAGGTATGTAGGGATATTCTTGGAGAATGTAGGGGTATTCTTTGAGAATGTGAATGTATATGGTGTATTTTTTGATAATGTAAATGTATTCTTTGAGAATGTTATGACAAAATAAAGTAAATAAAGTGTATTCTTTGAGAATGTAAGGGGTATTCTTTGAGAATGTGAGCGTGTATTTTTTGAGAATGAGAGCGTGTACGATTATTGTTTTGCTAAAAAATAAAGTATGTAACTGAGAATAGTCAATTCTTTGAGAATGGGAGTGTCTTGATGTAATCATACGTAACAGAGAATAAAATTATGTCCGTGATCGTAGATTTTGTTGGTTAAAACATAATCTATTCCTTTTTTAATTTTTGATTAATAGACTAAAATACCCTTTCTAAGGGTTTAATTGTAAAATATGATAAATTAATTACAATATATTTACAACTAAGCCCCTGCATCTAAAACCGTAGATAATATTGATCGGACGCTACACATTTGGTCCTACAGTCACACAATAATTGTCAAATGTATTTAATACTATATATATATATATATATATATATATATATATATATATATATATATATATATATATATATATATATATATTGACAGGTTCAATATAGATAGGAATTATACTAACTAACCATAGAATCACGTGAAAATTGTCGATGTTCACTTATGAACATGAAAATTACATATGTTCATATATATATATATATATATATATATATATATATAAGGAAGAGTTTAATGAGAACTATAAAAATGTTGAGATCCGTAAGAACTAATCTCGGTCGTTAATGCAATTCATCAGAGGGCTGTGTTATTATAAATGGTTAATCAATGTGAATGTTTCGTAAACGATCAAACCTTACAATAAGTGGATCAAACATTTATAAAATAACATTTGGCATAAATAAGTTCTTGTTAGTTTTTTCAATATTTTAATGGTGTGATAATACCGTTTTCATTTTGCTTTTCAAATCCAATATGAATTACGTACGCTTTGTGTTAAAATCGTTAAAGCTTTGTAACGCAGAACTACAAGCTATGTTTCTAAAACAAAAAATATTAACCATTTGTGTTTTTAATTAAAAAAAAAAAAAAAAAAAAAAAAAAAAAAAAAAAACCAGAACTGTAGAGTGCAAGAAGCATGCGAAGATTTGAAATGTTTGCCTAGATCTAGCATACCTAAAAATCCAGGAATATTTAGAGACAAAATTCATACAGTTCCATGAGAAATTGACCTGTAAGATTCTTACTTCACACTCACTCATATCTACATGTGATTTCTTCCAACTTTTATTCATTATTTATTTTTTATTATGCTATTTCCTTTTCTGCCCATGCCACATGATATTAATCCGAAATAGAAAGGAAATGAATAAAAAAGGGTAAAAAAGGCACCTTTGATACATGCCATTACAAGGGGTTGCATTTTGGCATTATTATGTGTGCATTTTAAGCATATAGATATAGTTTTTATCATTCGTTTAGTAAAAAACTAAGATCGAGAAAGAGAAAAAAGAACACCATCGATTATACAAGCTATTACAAGGGGTTGCGTTTTTCTTATTCTAGCACCACTGATGTATATGCATATTAGGTGTTTTAGATTGATAATTTAATTCTATGGTTTTTGTTACCTGCAGTTTAATGTGAGTTCTGATGTTCAATAATCAATAGATTTAAGACATTATAAACAACCTAAAAATATTATTTTAGATTTATGTACATATTTAATTATTCAACCAAACCGGAGAAAGGTGATCATTATTAATCATGCAAAGTTTTCAAGGAGATTTATCAACCGTATTTTTGTGTATTATATAATGCGTAATTAAATTTATAATTACCATTCTATAACTTAATGGATTATCGATGAAATTGCAAGTAATTACACGCATCTATAATCTATTTACAAAATACCTATTTTAGTTTTTAGTTTAACTAAAGTATTGATTTACTCTACTTGAAGCCATGCAAATAGAAAATGGCCACAAAAAATTAACTTCATTAATTTACAAAAATGTAAAATTAAAAAAACAATATAACATTCAATTTGACAAATAAAAATTGGGTTTCAAACTGTAAATTCTTTTTATATATTTTTTTGGCATAGAAACTTGTCTAACTGTAGTTCCACAAGAAATGGTCTTCTGGCCAGAATTCACTGTTACCGGTAACGGCTCCGGTTATTTTATCCGGCAATGTGTAGAAAATCCGGTGCCCCAGATCCATGAAAAGATCCGGCAAATCAAGAAACGGGTCATCTGTTATATTACTTTGAGGTGACGACGAAGAACATGGAAGCTCAAGCTGGCTCAGCTCCGATGTGTCTTTACTGGAATTAAGGTTTCGGAGGACTAAACTGGCGGCTTTGACTGCTGCAGCTTGGATGTCTCTAGGGGAAGTGGAAGCCGGCTTGGGAAACTGGTTAACGAGTTCGGGGAAATTGAGGATAGCCGAGTGACCTTTGATTGCAATTGCGGCTACATCATGTGCTCGAGCTGCCATCTCTGGGGTATCGAATGTCCCAAGCCATATTCTTGATTTTTTCCTTGGCTCTCGGATTTCCGACACCCATTTGCCCCAGCTTCGCCTTCGGACACCGCGGTAGACGGGGTGTTCTTCTTGATCAATGTCCGTTTTCTTGGACTTTTTGGTAATTTCGTCCCTGAATTCTGGGCCTGTAGGGCGTTTGGTGGCGGTGGTGGAAGCGGAGGATAAAGAGGCGGAGGTGGTGGTGGTGTTGTGATTCATGTTATTCTAGAATGGTGGTAGTAGGTAAGGATAGGTGGGCATGCGGAGAAGTAAGCTTAGAGGTCTTGTACAGGAATATGAGCAAGTGTGATTCTTATATATAATCCTTTCTTTCCCTTTCTTCTTTTCTCTTTTTTTCCTTTCTTCTTCTTCTAAGTTGATGTTACGAACAAATTACGTACAATTATAATTAATTTCTGTTTTAGTTTTCATACTAACAATTTAAAACGTCTTTTTTACAAAAAAGAAAAAAAAAGAGCTACTTCAAATTTTTTACATTTATCTTGATGTGTTTTGTAAACTAACTGGGTTTGTTATTTGATGCAAATACGTTCAATAGCGAATTGATATAATTAATTAACATTTTCTTAAAAATAAAGTAAAAGCTACAAATACAAATCCAAATCTTATTCGATGTGTTTAATTATAGGTTAATTATGAAAAAAAACATCATATTTTATCAAAATTTCGGTTTAACCATCAACTTTAAAAGATTTGGAAAAAACTATCAATTTTTGGTAATAAATTTACCGGTTCTTCCGGTCATAATTGTTGCACTAAAACTTTTTCTAAAAATTGGTGGTTTGTTAGAACAAATGAAAAATTAATGGTTAAACCTAAAAAATAATGAAATATAGTGTTTTTTTTAAATTATATAAATTAAAATATAATCATTATCTAGGACTAATTACGAAAAAACGGTATATTTGTCAAAAATTCGGTTTAACCACAAATTTTTAAGATTCGAAAAAACTACCATTTTTTGGTACAAAGTTTCATCGAATCCATTCTTTCCCGTTTCTTCAGGTCATAATAGTCTAGTTGAAATTTTTGCCAAAAATTGAAGTTCTATTAGAACAAATAAAAAATTGATGGTTAAATTATAAAAAAATACTAAAATATAGTGTGTTTTTTCGTAATTTTCCTTTAATTATATGATGAAAGTAAGTGGATTGAACAATGGAATAACAAATAGAAACGATGAATCAAATGTCCCTTTAGGTTAGCCTTATCTGTCAATATATTTTTGTATTTTTTATGCTAAAATAACTAATGTAATATATATGATTATAAATTTGTTCCAAAAGATTTTGAGTGAAACTTTTTTGAATAAAATAATTTATAATATGGTAATTGGTAAGCATTAATATATTTTTTTGTCTCTTTTATTGTTAGATTTTAATGTCATTAAAAACAGTAACATATATTTTAGGCTTCTTTTGACATACTAATTAAAAAGTTAGCTGATAACTGATAAAGAAAAATTGATAAACATCAGCTAATAAGTTAGCTGAAAAATATAAGGTTATTAGAGATGGCAAAAATAACCGTATCCGACGGATACCCGAAACCCGAAACCGAATTTAATGGATAAATCCCCGACTTGATCGGGGATGGGGACGGGGATGGATAATCCCCGATATGAAAATCGGGGATGGAGGCGGGGATGGTTCTACATGTCGGGTACCCATAACCGTAACCGAAACCGACCCCGTCGGATACCCGATATATATATATATATACACACACACACACACACACACATATATATATATATATATATATATATATATATATATATATATATATATATATATATGATACGTCGTACATATCTTTAGCCGTAAAACCAACAACCAATACTCTAAATTCTCTAATTTACATATTTAGTATTAATGTTTTTAGACTTTTTTATGGTTGCAATTTGGAAATTTTGAGTTGTTTAGATAAAATTTCAAAAACTTTTAATAGGGAAAAAAAATACCCGATTACCCGTTGGGGATCCCCGTTCCCCGATGGGGATGGGGATGGGGACGGATTTTTAATATCCGACGGTTATGGAGGCGGTTATGGGGATAGGGTCGAGGATACGGTTATGGGGATGGGGAATGCAATCCCCGATATATCCGTCCCCGTTGCTATCCCTAAAGGTTATATAAAAATATATTAATAAAAATGATTCAATATTATAAGATATGTGACATTTCATTAAATTGAAATAAATACTAAAGAACAATTATTTGATTATTTATATTAAATGAAAATTTTGCATCATATATCATATTCATAATATTTTCACATCTCATTATGTTACACTATTATGTTACACTAGAATGTTATCATGACTAAACTTTGAATGATCTTTCAATTTTTCTATATATATATATATGCAATCATCAAGTTGTTGAACAAAATTGAGAATCATAGTTGTCAAGTTATTCCTTCCTTTGTAGATAGTTATCAAGTCTAATTAACATGTTATGTCATGATTTTTTTGTTTTGTAAGTTATATTCACATTTATGAAATATTAAAACAGAAAATTCAATAAGCTCGTCAAAACGATGGTTTAAGTAGTTTTAAAAAACTATATTATAACTTATTTTCTAGTTTAACAAACAGAACGACTTAAAAAACTTGAGAAACAAGTTATAACCTTAAGCTACTTTTAAGCCATCTAGTAAGTATCTTAACTATTTATTAGAAATTAAATGTTTATTCCATTAATAATAAAAATTGGTTTCACAATTTAATGAACTTTTATAAAAACTTGACATTTTTATTCTGTACATAGTTAGTTTATAGAAAAAACAAATTGTTTTAATTTATGTCATATATATATATATATATATATATATATATATATATATATATATATATATATATATATATATATATATATATAAAATAGTAGGTTCCATTGAGAATAAAAAAAAAGATTGAGAATGCGAGAATAAATATGAGCCACATATTTTTATCTTGCCGCTCTAGTGCTTTGCACATATGATTTTCACCACCACTTCCACCTGCACCACCTGCGTCACCACCACCACCGTCGTCGCCGCCACCACTACCACTGTCACCACTACCGTCGTCGCCGCCACCGCCACCAACCACCACCACCGCTACTGCCAACTCTACCACCTCTACTGCCAACTCTACCACCTCTATCACCATCTCGACCACCACCGCCACTACCACCTTTACCACCACCTCCACCACCGCTACCACCACCCACCGCCACCACTACCACCTCCGTTACCGCCGCCACCACCACCATCTTCGTCACCACCCATCTCCACCAACACCACCACCCCACTACCACCGCCGCCAACATCACCACCATCATCGCCACCCTCTATTGCCATCACCATCATCATCGCCATCATCTACCACCATTCCGACCACCACAACCATATTTCATAAATGATTATTCATATATGTTTATTCGTAAATGATTATATGAATAATCATATATGATTATTCATATATGATATATGAATAATCATATATGAATATACACATTTATATATGAATAAATCATATACGTAAAATTAAACTCATCTCGTCGTCGTAGAGCGGCGCGTCAGCGCTAACGCATCTAATGGCCCAAATTCATTCTCGCATTCATATATGAATATACAAATTTATATATGAATAAATCATATACGAAAAATTAAACTCTTCTCGTCGTTGTAGAGCGGGCCGTCAACGCTGGTGCATCTAGTGGCCCAAATTCATTCTCGCATTTTCAATATTTTTTCCATTCTAAATGAAACCATCCCCTATATATATATATATATATATATATATATATATATATATATATATATATATATATATATATATATATATATATATATATATATATATATATATATATATATATAATGTTGTATTTTTTATTTTTAACACTTGTTTTTTTTAAAACAAAATTACCAAACACATAAAAATACATAATTATCCTTCATTTGCTATTAAATATCACAATTGAAGTGTTTTAAAAAAAATTACGTTATAGAATTTACAGTTTAATAACTACAAAATTTTATTAAATTGTGAATATTGTAAAACGTGTTAAAAATAAAGAAATTTACTAAGTTTGATATATTTTAAGATAATAAACAAGTGTGATAAAACAAAAAGCTGAAAAAACATGATTTTTAATGTTTGAATATATGTTTTCACGGTTCGTAACATTTTAGTGTAAAGATTGAAGATAGGATTAGGGTTTAAGTTGATCGATCAATGGAAAAAATCAGAGGCAAAGAAGGAAACAAACGACATGCATGAAATAAGGGACCATATTAGATTCGATATCATAAAACGATGTAGTTTTGAAGGGTTCTATACCCAAGTTGGCTACACAACAGCCGTACATTCACATTACCATATATATATATATATATATATATATATATATATATATATATATATATATATATATATATATATATATATATATATATATGTATGTGTATGTGTATGTGTATGTGTATGTGTATGTGTATGTGTATGTATGTATGTATATATATATATATATATATATATATATATATATATATATATATATATATATATATATATATATATATATATATATATATATATATATATATATATAAAAGGGATTAACCAATGTGAATGCATCGTAGACGATCGCACCTCACAAACCTTAGATCAAACTATTATAAAGTAATATGTGGCGTAAATTAGTTTATTTTAGTTGTTAATCTTTTAATGGTATATAAAGGATTAACCAATGTGAATGCATCGTAGACGATCGCACCTCACAAACGTTAGATCAAACTATTATAAAGTAATATGTGGCGTAAATTAGTTTATTTTAGTTGTTAATCTTTTAATGGTTTATATATATATATATATATATATATATATATACATATAAAATCCAGGATTTAAGAAAAATTGAACCTAAACAGTACTTTATGGTTTATGCACAACGAAATGTGTGGAATAAAGACAAAGTGGGAAAAAGGAAAAGCTTGAAAGCTTACATATATGACTAATTCGGTAACTCCTTTCTCAGAACACAAATTCTTAAAACAAAGAACCAGGGCAATAACTATTTGTACGTAACACAATAAAAGTTGTGCCTATTTCTTAAATTTTGCATATTTCTCCTGAAAAGAACTGACCCCATCCTTAAAGTCCAAGTGGTTATTTTGGGTTTGTGGCTTATTGCTGAAGACACTTGATAAAAATCAGAACTTTCTTTTCCCAAAGACTTGTTTAGTTGATTTTTAATAGATAATTGCAATTCCTTAACCCTGAATTGCATATATTGGTTTTGTGTATTAAAGTATCAGATATCCATGGATAGATAGCAACCAACGAAGAATTTAGCAAATAGTATTTTAGACCGAGTTTGACCGCTGTTGACTGAATCCGAGTAATTGGACCGATTTCTTTAACTCACTTCAGTAATAGCCCGAGTTCGAGTACTCGGCCGAGTACTCGGCCGAGTTGACCGAGTTTTACAACACTGGTGATAATTATTTGCAAATTAAGTTTTATTAAAAAGAAAATTACTCTCCATTTTCAGAATAGTTTGGCGCAAGGTTATCAAACTCGAGATTGGTTTAATTGGTCCTAAACTTTTTTTTTTGCCATTAAAAGGAACCAAATGTATAAAACCGGTTTAAAAGGACCTTTACCCAATGAAGCCGGTTGACAGAGGACGTGGATCCTAGTTGGAGGCCAGCTTTGTGTGACGTGGCGGCCACATGTTCTAAACTTGGGGACCAAGTTCGCCAACTATGCCTGTGGTCCCGTTTGGTTTAAAATGGAGGGCATATCCTTCATATCTCGATACGTTATTACCTCTAATCGCCATAATGTCTTCTTCGTCATCTTCAGATTTTTCGAAACTCGGTATAAGTCTCTCGGATTTGAACACCCCATTAGAAAGTACGAGTGATCGAAGGAGGTCTATCGGACGAACCGAATCAAGCAACATGGGACCAAGGAGCTGGTTTTCTGCATCACCGCTACTCCCACCGTCTGGCGTATTGCCGTCAGGCGTACCGCCGTCTGGCGTACCGACGGTTAAAGTCGAAGACTTCGAATCTCTCAAGGAAACGGTTGTGGCATTACAAAACACGGTATGCACCGGTTTATTGTGTATGGGGGTTTATGTTTTGGCACAGTTAATGGCATCCGCATTCAAGTGAAGAGGATGAAGGGTATCGGTATCAGAGGATTAAGGGTAAGGGTATTAGGGTTTTTGGGGATCGATAAAATGGATATAATTAGGGGTTTTTGTTGTGAAGTGAAAGGGTTAAGGATCATCCTTGTTTTGTTGGTTGTTAGGATGATAAAATGACATTAGTTATCTACGTTTATGTTTCTTAGTAGGTTTATGTATTATCGCATGATCATTTGTAACTTTGATGATCTTAATGGAGTATAAAGTTAATGGGTTTATGGCATGGCTTAACAGATTAAGTTGTTTAATGGGTTAATGGCATTTACGTTACCTGTTAGGATGATAAAATGACATTAGTTATCTACGTTTATGTTTCTTAGTAGGTTTATGTATTATCGCATGATCATTTGTAACTTTGATGATCTTAATGGAGTATAAAGTTAATGGGTTTATGGCATGGCTTAACAGATTAAGTTGTTTAATGGGTTAATGGCATTTACGTTACCTGTTAGTATGTTTAAAATTGGGTAAAAGTGTGCATTGCTTAATATATCATTTATTTTGTGACTTGTACTCTCCATTGACATCTGCAAAGGCAATCTCGAATACCTTAGAAGAAAAGTACAATGCAGAAAAAGAAAGGACAAATAAGTTCAAAACCTTTAAATTCTTAGAATTTACAATGAAAGATAATGCTTTAATCATGTGTCAAGTCCATGAATTTATGATTGTCGTGTCTAAATTCAAAAATATCAACATTGAAAAGAGTCCATGAATTGGTGGTTGGGGCTATCATCACTAAACTGCCACCATGCTGCATGGCTTAACAGATTAAGTTACAAGGCTCAAATAATACAAACATGTAAGCATAAAAAATGGTGTATCACTTAT
Organism: Cichorium intybus; assembly: GCA_023525715.1. Taxonomy (NCBI): domain Eukaryota; kingdom Viridiplantae; phylum Streptophyta; class Magnoliopsida; order Asterales; family Asteraceae; genus Cichorium; species Cichorium intybus. The sequence goes on from CM042015.1 coordinate 105,062,772, forward strand.
TGACTTAATGGAATAATCAAAATGGCTTAATGAAAATAAAATGATAACCAAAAATGCAAACATAAACATTACTTGTTAACGCCTTAATGGATAACTAAAAGATAACAAAATATGCAAAGTTACACTAAATATGGCAATGTTTAACCAAACATGCAAGGTTAACCCATACACAATCATATTCATACCAAACCAAGTTGTTCACATACTTAGAACATAAGTTTTCAAGTTAAGACTCACAAACACCACAAAAATTTCTAACACTTTATTGACACACAAACACCACAAACATTTCTAATCTAAATCCACAGGGAGGTCAGAAGTGTTGCCTTCACCATTCTTGCCTTCAATTCTTTTAGCAAATTTCTTCTTCACTATCCTATCTGACCTTTTTGGCTTACGTTTCCCAATGGTTATGCTTTCTTGTGTCATCAAACCAATAACATCCTCCTCATTTACCATGATACTTTCATTGACTCCAATCCCAGCCTCATTTTCATAGACTCCAATCCCAGCCTCATTTTCATTGACACTAATCCCCGTCTCAGTTTCATTGACTTCATTATCTGTTGATGGATTGACTTCTTGTTCATTACCTCAATTAGCTACTTCACCTTGATCATGCATATTAGACTTTCTAGTTGATCCTTTTGATACTCTAACTTTAGGGGGCCTTTGAACTTGCTTACATGTTGTCTTGTTATGCCCAGGCTGCTTACAGATACCACAAAGAACTCTTTTGCCCACTTTAGACACAGTATGTCTTCCAACTTTTTCTGAAGCATCTCTTCTTCTTTTAATAGTTGGTCTACCTGGCATTCTCCTTTTAATTGGTGGCAAAGGAGGGGTGTAATCTGTAGATGGCCACATATCACTTCCATTCATAGCTAGCAAGGGATACTTGTAAGCATTCTTGTAAAATGTAGCTAGATATAATGGGTCCACATATGCTTCAATTGTCCTATTTATGTATGAAATAGTTGCAATTGAATGAACACAGCCGTATCCATTTAGTTGCCATAGCCTGCAGGTGCAACTTTTCTTTTCCAAGTCAACTGCATAGGATTCTCTTAAGTTCCTAGTTTCAAATTGGAGAAGGCCACTAGGAAGCACTTGCCCGTATCTGCAAATTAAAAAGTATGTAGTATAAGTAGCATATTTAAATGGCAAGTGATCTCCAGCCTAGCTGGTAGTGATGCATCGGGTTATATACCCATGTGGGGGGAGGTTCCGGGTTCGATCCCGGTTCCAAGCCCCTGTGGGGGATTTTCCCAGGTGAGGTGGGGGGTTGACACTTTGGAGTGTCAAACAATGAGGGACGGTTGAAAACCCGTCACAAGGTGTTCGACTCCCGCGCCGTTTCCAAAAAAAAAAATAGCATGTAAAACCACATATACATACCTTTGCTGGATTTTCAACTCATTAATTTTTTATCTGATGGCTGGGCAAGGTAGTCAGGCCAATTGCATCCTTTCATTTGCATCTTATGCATCCTTTCCATCATATAAGTACGTATCTCTTCAAGCATTGTTATAATTGGTTTTTTCCTTGCTTCAACAATCACACTATTGAAGCTTTCAGATATTTCATTCTCTTACAGCATCACACATGCTGTCTAATCTAAAAATGCCCTTGACCATGTCTTAGGATCCCTTTCCATTAGATGTTCATGAGCTGTAGGGTTTAAAAGCTCAATTTCTTTCATTACTGCTTTGAAATGAGGTTCCGTTGTAGCCTTGCTTGCTTTCCAAAATAAGTTTTCAAAGTGAGCACCAGAAAATCTCTTTTTAAAGTTAGCATAAATATGCCTAGCACATTGCCTATGTTCAGCTGATGGTAAAACTTCCTTGACAGCCTCTAACAGGCCCTACATGCCAAGATTATGAATTTAAAATGATATGCATCCTTAAGTTGAAATAAAAATGAAATAAATAATGAAATAATATTGACATACATACCTTATGTTGATCTGACATTAAAGTAACTCCAAGACCACTTTCAAGATGGAGATCTTCTTTAAGGTTCTCCATGAACCATTTCCAGTTATCTTTATTTTCCACACAAACTACAGCCCAAGCAATTAGGAATATTTGATTATTGGCATCCCTTCCAATTGCACTTAACAACTCACCAGAACAATAACCTTTCAAAAAAACATCCATCAAGGTTAATGACTCTTCTACAACCAGTTTTCCAACCCTATTTTAATCCCTGAAAACACACATAAACCTAGTGAAGTAATTTTTTCCATCTGGCATGCAATTTACCCCCAGTTGCACATTAGACCCCGGATTAGATCTTCTAATCTCCTCTCCATATAACCAAAGTTTGGCATAGTGTTCAACTATGGTTCCTGTCACACCCCCAAACCACGATGGCCGAACCTTCGGAGGGTGGAACGACACATAATATCACAACCATTGCATATAATCAAACATAAGTAAATAACAACCATCATGTATTAAAATTGGAAGGTTACACAGTTTGGTAATATTGTTTCGATCCAATTACAACATGACATCAAAAGTATTAAACGGATACGTCTTCGCGTCTCGCCAAAAGGTTTACCTGTTCTTGATTAACGATTTCCTGAGAATACAAGTAATTTTACAAGTGTCAACATTACGTTGGTGAGTTCATAAGAGTTTTTGTAGTGATAAAAACGTAGTGATTTCTTCATGAAAACTCGTATAGATATAGTGTAAATTTTCTTAATGTAATAGTGAAAATCTCATAATGTAGTAGTGAAAACCCATAGTGTCATAGTGAAAAACCCGTAGTGAAATAGTGAAAATTCTCGTAATATGATAGCGATATATGTTTCGTAGTGAAATAGTGAAAGTTCTTATTTTGGGTCTTTGAAAAGTGTAACATGTAGTTTCACACTTATGTGAAACCATTTGGAGATACCTTCCCCAAATATAGGACGTTCGTTGTTAATTTGTGAGTTATTATAACCTTGCTATAACCTAGTTGTAACGCCCCAAAATCCAACATCGAGTATTTACAACATTTTAACAAAACTGTACAAATTTGACTTTACAATTACAATACTCGATGTCTGGGAAGCGTCAAGTAGATATCTTCAAGATCGTTCCACGATCCAGCCGGGCGTTACTACAACTAAATCCTGCAAAACACCACAACGAAAACAACGTAAGCGAAATGCTTAGTGAATAACTCTACTCCAACATAATAAAGTTTATAACAAAACTTTAAAAGCCAAACCACACTTAGAGGTTTCACCAATGAATTGTCACCTAAAAATCCAACACCAATCAGATATATAATAATATCTAAATCACCATACGTGTAAGACACCATATTTATAATTAGCACCGATATTGAAAACGTTCACCGAAGAATCTTGGGCTTTTCACCAACCCGAAGATCCACCATCACTCGGTTGCACCGAGTTATCACCCATCTTGAATTACATCATATGATTGTAGACAATGGTTATACAACCATTAAACACCATATAAAACACCAACGAATATAACCACCTATAATTACACCGTTGATATTTAGGAACAACTACTAATAGAGTTTTACCTATGTTAACACATAGGGTCATTATATTGTTAATCACCAAGGTAAATACATACTAGCACCACCATATGATATATATATATATACAAATATATAATCACACAAATACAACACACAACATAACACCGATAAAGTTGAGTGGAGTTACTCACCTCGGTATTCCGGGTTGGTTAACTCCACTGCTCGTATATCTCGGTGTCGTCTCAACTTCTTGGCTTCCATAAACCTACATTAGGTTTTCAACCACATTTATAAATCATATGTATACACCCTCTTGAAAACCTAATTCATGCACTTGAAAGGCATAACTTCAATATCAAATTTATTAGCAATTATCCACCTTTTTCCTTAAAATTTGTCCCCTGTTCTCGATCTGTTTTAGTCTACTTGGTAACATTTATTTGTACAGGTTTCAATTGTATAGAAAACTAATCCTTCTTAGCTTTCCAGGGACACCAATATCAACTCCAAATGATTTTTCTACAATTTACTATGATTTTTGCAAGATTACATATCAAATACATATCAAATCCGCCAAAAACGTACTAGGCTGTAGAAACTTCATATTTGTGTTATGTTAGAGGCTGAATAACTCTTTCACCTCTATAGACAAAATATACTAGGCTTCATTTCTGAAAATATGGCACTGATTTCACCAAAAAAAGATATTCCTAGAATTTATCACGATTTTTCCAATATGGTGCAAAAACAGTGATATTTACCTCAATTCTGCAGTTCGAATCGAGAAACTATAACTCGACTTCCTGACATCGGAATTACAAATCCTCCGGTCAAAATCTGCGTATTTATCTCCTGAACCGGCTGTCCAAATTTCATAACGATCCAACGGTTCAATCGCCGGGGATCGTTCGAAAACTGTAACATGGTATGAAAAAAAACGGGAATTTCTTTATCTCCACTTTCTTCCCCATCTAGAATTCTCTTCAAATGAAGAGAATGTTCTGCCCACGTGAATATATACATGCCCAAGATTAATAATTTTGATATAATGGCAACTTTAGCCCTCCAAGTTGCAAACTTTACATCCAACACACAAATAAATACATATAAGTCTCGTTTTTCGCACTTAAGCCCCCAAATTAATATATAAATATTTATAAATCGGTATCGGGTGTTACAACTCTCCTCCCTTAAGAAGATTACGTCCTCGGAATCTCTCAGGAACACCTCACCACGACCAACTATTACACACCAAATTTGCCTTTCGTGCTTAAAGTTCAAATCTTACACCATGAACTTACAACTTAGTTCACTTTGCTACTACACGACAATTCAACTTCACCTATCTTCTCTCATCTTTTACACCTATGGCAGTGATGGTTCGATTGCTAAGGATATACTCTTATCAATCACAACCACAAGCGCTTAACACACCATCTTATGCTTAAGTACACCAATTACTTAGCATAACAACTTCCTACATACATCATCCTCATATTAAGAGAAGTCATGACTATTCAACATACTATCTAAAATTAGCTGAATACAACAGCTAATATCTTCAACAAACACCTGTAATTCACATCTAGTTTTTTTTTTCATCTCCTTAAACAACCATGGAAGAGATGATCACAACTCCACTGTTAAAACACTTCAAACCGTTCTTAAGACAATTTCTTGTCTTACAACCAGCTCACCATGCTGACAACACCGAACAACCAGAGTTAACGCCACAACTCCCATCCTTTTCGCTTGTCAACTTTTCAACATTTACAACATTCTTGCTATTCGACTGAGGTTTCACCTACATAAAGTAGTTGATAATTCAACTCTTTTCTCATTCTTCAGCCAACTTCCTACTTGTCAAAAGTAGTGAACTCTGAGGTCTGCACCATATCCCCAATTGAGGTTTTCAAACCTCAATTTTTTTAATCATCCATTCATTCATGTATGTCCTTTGAGGCTTCAACAGCCGGACTTCCAACACGAATTTCGTCGTATACACCATATTAATTTTCCACCATTCTTACAAACAACAACTTATAGTGCAACCATCATGAAGCAACTCTAATACACCACTTCCTGCTATACTTCTGCAAAATTTTCACCCACCTAGTCGTATTGGTCACCACATCTCAAAAGCACAACTCATCAACTTTCACCAGCTCCAATTTGTCTCCTGAGTAGATTAATGGCAACCTCTAATCGATTCACCTAAACACAATTACTAATTCCAAAAATCCTTTCGGAGTAAGTTAGCACCCACTACTGTCACCATATTACTCCAGATCAATAAGCTCCGAAAATTTTACAACCATGAAATCTATCATATATTCTACGGGTGGTTCCCCACTCCCTTCACATTTTCCGACATCATCGATATCACCACTACCTCCACACAACATAATGAAAATAAACCAGTATCTCTAGCTGTAGTAGATCATTCTCTGATCTACGCACCGTGCCTCGCAACTTGTTCGACTTTCACCAAGTCTAATACTATCACAATTTTTGCAATTATCACCACTTCTATCAATAATAACATCTGTTCAGATGGCTTGCACCAATTTCAACTATTCACCATGTAATAGATAAATATTTACCAAAATTCCCATAAATAGGAATATCATCCTAGGTCACCCATACCAATTTCTGTTATTCACCAAAATACAACAACACTCCCTATCGCGCAACATATAATTATCATCAAATTTATACACACGTAATAATTATAAAATTAAAACCCACCAATAATTAATTTTAAGTTAAGTATCTATCAGACAACAACAATTTTAGATCGTTAGATCATAACCCCAGCATCAATGAAGGCTTTGCACCAGCCTCGGATATACACCATATGAAAATAAGACTTTTCACCAGTCTTATAGGTACACCATGTGAAAGAGACTTTACACCATGTGAAAGAGACTTTACACCAGTCTCATATAAATATAGGCTTTTCACCAGCCTTGAGACTTTTCACCAGTCTCATAAGAATAACACCAATAGATAGATACAAACAGGATTTCACACCAGTCCTGTTGTATAACACCAATAGGGTTTAGGCTTTACACCAGCCATATCCCAATAATTAAAGGACTTTACACCAATCCTTTATAAACACCAAGAATATGTCATGAGACATCACACCAATCTCATAACACAAAATTTCACTAAATACCACCATCGCGTATAACACCTGCAAACCTGCACAACAAAACACCATATACATATATGTACACCGATATGTTATATTAACACATTTATAAACACCATTTGTTTATTTCACACCGTTATGAGGAATAGTCATGTATCAACGTTACAGTGACTATTCTTCGACACCAAATATATAATATAGACTCGACCACATACAAACATATATATATCGTAAAAGAATGACCACCGCACCATACCACTCACTAACTAATGGTGAGTGCATAAATTTCCCAAATCTTACCATCGAGAAAAGGAATTATTATTCACCTATAATCCCACGATAGCAACCTTCACACATAATCACAGACTACCCGTCCGTGATTATATTAACACCATTCCTGAATAAACGACTATAATTCGCCAATTATTAATAAATATGACTAACAATTTAACACCATAGCCACAAAGGCTAATACCAATCTTCGAGTATACTTTCCACCAATACTCCACTAAACACCGTAATAACACCAGTCATCAGCACGACACACCGATTAAGTCAATAATTTATCTAGTTAAATATACGACTAACTAGAATTGCTCCCACCGTCAATCATTCCATTCATATACATTTAGCACCGAAGTCAACTTATATCCAGCACCAATATTTATAAGCTCACCAGTGGTAGTATACAACTACCATGCAAGAATACAACATTCACCACACACCGTCACATCATTTTGTTCCAACAATAACACCATTAAGTCTCCTTAATGTCCAAGAAAATTCTTTTGTTGTATTTATATACATACAACTTTTCATTCCAAGTAACTCAATGACTCCAGAGATTTTACTAAATCTCTCATCTTATTACTGCTTCACCCTCATTAGATCAATTTCTACCACAAAAGTATTAACCATAGGTATCCTGACCTTTGTAGTATACCACAAAGGATTTGATCAGGAAAAGACAGCACCACTTAGTCATTGGTCCAATAAGCACCACAAAGTGTTCACAATTGAAGGTAACAACATAATCACGACTTGCACCGCTTTTACTCTAACCAAAGTAATCACCTGGGTTTGATTTTATCACCCTCTGTCATACATCGTTGACTGAGACTCACCTGATACTTTCACTAGTACCATCACCTTACTACAACTTTCCAACACCATAAACCAACAGTCTATTCCGAACAGTAGTTCAACTTCGTGATAACGTTCTCACTCCAATTCATAAGGATTAAGATCCCATAAATTTAAACGTACATCTACCCCACCATTAATTAATTAGCACAGGACATCCACCTGTAATTTTCACAAATTCATGTTCCTTAAAGGAACTAGGAAAGAAAATCGCCACCTGGCTTTAACTTCCATGTAGATTAAAGAAGAATTCGGAATAGAATCTTCTGTCATCTCGTCCAATTCCAGTTTCGCCCTACTGTAGGTTTTGGAAGAGTCCACTCCTGAGTAATGCTCCCTCCTTGAACTCCAAACAATGAGCTAATAAGAGATCTTCACTTTCAACTAATAACAACTTCAACTTCACCCAGAACAGTTAGAACTAACTGCTCCAACTTCCACCTTTGATACACTTCAAAACCAGTGTACCACGTCCAAGGCTCTAGAAATTTCTTCCATCTTTGAATACTCCACCGGTGAGTACTCTTAATGTCCTCACATGACCAAAGTTTTCAAACTTCAGACCCGACACCAAATCTTCCACGTCTCTACTCCGTCCCGAATGACTAATAGTCAATTCTTTTTCACCAATTAGCCAGTTAACATCAAACTGACAACATCGTCCATCCTTATGTTACTTCTAATTAGGTATCCACCACCGGCCTATCATCCTTCAGATGATCCGTGTCACCTTTTCATCATTACACTACACACATAAAGTGAGTATTTAGAGAAGCACCACATTGCAGCAACTGCATCAACTCCTCGACAACCCATCCAAACTCCCAGCGACGTCCCATTCCTTTATAGCTCCATATCTACCTCCCAGATTATATATATTCACCTTAGGACAGTGTCACATAATGATGTTAATATGTCCCAAGACACCTCTATCAACACCATACATTCCTACACCACGACTGCACAATTGCACCTACTATGGTTTAAGTCTAGGGATGTACACTACTAACTCCTAGTTCACTTAAACCACGGCTCTGATACCAACTTGTAACGCCCCAAAATCCAACATCGAGTATTTACAACATTTTAACAAAACTGTACAAATTTGACTTTACAATTACAATACTCGATGTCTGGGAAGCGTCAAGTAGATATCTTCAAGATCGTTCCACGATCCAGCCGGGCGTTACTACAACTAAATCCTGCAAAACACCACAACGAAAACAACGTAAGCGAAATGCTTAGTGAATAACTCTACTCCAACATAATAAAGTTTATAACAAAACTTTAAAAGCCAAACCACACTTAGAGGTTTCACCAATGAATTGTCACCTAAAAATCCAACACCAATCAGATATATAATAATATCTAAATCACCATACGTGTAAGACACCATATTTATAATTAGCACCGATATTGAAAACGTTCACCGAAGAATCTTGGGCTTTTCACCAACCCGAAGATCCACCATCACTCGGTTGCACCGAGTTATCACCCATCTTGAATTACATCATATGATTGTAGACAATGGTTATACAACCATTAAACACCATATAAAACACCAACGAATATAACCACCTATAATTACACCGTTGATATTTAGGAACAACTACTAATAGAGTTTTACCTATGTTAACACATAGGGTCATTATATTGTTAATCACCAAGGTAAATACATACTAGCACCACCATATGATATATATATACAAATATATAATCACACAAATACAACACACAACATAACACCGATAAAGTTGAGTGGAGTTACTCACCTCGGTATTCCGGGTTGGTTAGCTCCACTGCTCGTATATCTCGGTGTCGTCTCAACTTCTTGGCTTCCATAAACCTACATTAGGTTTTCAACCACATTTATAAATCATATGTATACACCCTCTTGAAAACCTAATTCATGCACTTGAAAGGCATAACTTCAATATCAAATTTATTAGCAATTATCCACCTTTTTCCTTAAAATTTGTCCCCTATTCACGATCTGTTTTAGTCTACTTGTTAACATTTATTTGTACAGGTTTCAATTGTACAGAAAACTAATCCTTCTTAGCTTTCCAGGGACACCAATATCAACTCCAAATGATTTTTCTACAATTTACTATGATTTTTGCAAGATTACATATCAAATACATATCAAATCCGCCAAAAACGTACTAGGCCGTAGAAACTTCATATTTGTGTTATGTTAGAGGCTGAATAACTCTTTCACCTCTATAGACAAAATATACTAGGCTTCATTTCTGAAAATATGGCACTGATTTCACCAAAAAAAGATATTCCTAGAATTTATCACGATTTTTCCAATATGGTGCAAAAACAGTGATATTTACCTCAATTCTGCAGTTCGAATCGAGCAACTATAACTCGACTTCCTGACATCGGAATTACAAATCCTCCGGTCAAAACCTGCGTATTTATCTCCTGAACCGGCTGTCCAAATTTCACAACGATCCAACGGTTCAATCGCCGGGGATCGTTCAAACACTGTAACATGGTATGAAACAAAACGGGAATTTCTTTATCTCCACTTTCTTCCCCATCTAGAATTCTCTTCAAATGAAGAGAATGTTCTGCCCACGTGAATATATACATGCCCAAGATTAATAATTTTGACATAATGGCAACTTTAGCCCTCCAAGTTGCAAACTTTACATCCAACACACAAATAAATACATATAAGTCTCGTTTTTCGCACTTAAGCCCCCAAATTAATATATAAATATTTATAAATCGGTATCGGGTGTTACACTAGTGACCTGGCGCAACGTTCTTCAGGCGTCGTGATAGTGAAAGACATTTGTCACCCTTGATCCGTCGATCGTAGTTGTAGCTAACAACCATAGGTGGGGATTGTCAATCTCATATAGATCTATATACAACTATCCCGCTCATACATGATTAAGGTTATAATCCAGGAATTTAAAGTGTACTCTTTTTAGTACCGTGAAGCAATGTCTCACAATGTTACCCAACGCACATGTCATATCCTTATTCGTAGTGTAGTGAAACTCGTAGTGTATTGATAATTACCAAGTATATCCATGATAATCAATATATGTAATAATTATATATTCATATAATTATTTTTATAACTTTTAGTGTACTTTGTCGTTCGCTTCATAAATTATTCCCTTAATAACTTATACAAATGTTTTCCCGTCGTAATGGTGTATTTAGGTTTAAATGATGTCATTGAGTTGAAATGCATCATTTCCAACATCTAAACATTTAAACATATAAATATCAAGATAGTTTTGAAGTCATGCATCAAGTCATGGTGAAGAGTTCATATTAGTCATTTTAGTAAAGTGATGGCAACTTATTTTCAAAACTCGTCGTTTATTTGAAATAATAGTAATTTTTCCCAAATGGCCTTTCTAGCACTTGCTACTAACATATGACCCTTTTTATTTTGAAAACTCAAGTTTTTGTAAATAATAACCCCAAATTTGCTTTGGCGTTATATATTCAAGAAAATCTTAGTTACGTCGTAAGAACATTCTTTTTTACTTATATAATAGTTTTGACATAAAAGTTGTGTCATCATGTTTACTTGACTTTTTAAACAAAACACTTATTTTCACATCCCTTGTCAAGTACTCATATGAACATCTCATATATGTCCATTTTATCATAACATAAATCATATAGTATTCTTTGTGACAAAACATGTGTAATAGTCTAAATACTTGTTTCTTTTAACTACAAATGTATAATAGTTTACCACAAGTATTTTATTTGTGCCTTTCACTTTATAATAAGATGACTAACATGAATCTCTTAGCATTTCAAGAATATAACATGTAAACATATCATTTGTCAAGATTATTTCATAAACTTTACAATAATACATCATATTCATGGTTAAAACTTGTATTCTCCCCCTAAAACTTGGATAAAAGTGAAAATGAGGGGTATGAACTCACCTTGAGTGGTGGATCTAAGGTTTCTTGGTGGATGAGTGAGGATTCAAGCTTTGGAGTTCGGAGGACCCTTGGACAAAACTATTACCCAAAGGATTTCCGTGAGTGTTAGTGTGTAAAAGAGATGAAAAAGGCATTAGGAGTCTTAGAATTGCTAGATGAACATAACTTACCAAGTTGGTTTGCAAGAAACTTGAAGGTGATAAATGGTGGATCTCGGAGAACCTTTGGACGAAGCTATTATCCAATGGATTTTAGTGGATGTTAGTGTGTGTAAAAGAGATGAAAATGGTATTAGAAGTCTTAGAATCACTAGATGAACACAACTTACCAAGTTGTCTTGAAAAGCACTTGAAAATGAAGGATGGTGGAGGAGGGAGGTGGTGGCCGACGGTTTGGATGGTGGAGGAGGGTGGTGGTGCCGTGAGCTAGAGAGAAGAGAGAAGGAAGAGAGAGTTTGTGTGTTGGTGTGTGTGTGATCTCAAGTCTCACTCTAGTATATATATGATTTTGTTAGATTTCCTTTTTGCATTTTATAATCATAAATTCCTTTCTAGTTGTAAGAACCCGAGAGAAATTGTAGTAAAATGTAAAATAATTATATATAATAGTAAGTTATGACGATAAGGACAAATCGGTCTTTTGCTATATTTTGAACTTTAATGTAAAATATTTTGTAACTATGTGTAATAATGTAAAAAATTAAAAGTATGGTGTAATAAGAACTAAGATATGGTGCCAAATATAAAAAAAAGGAACTAGAGGGTTAAAATCGAAAATATTGGAAGTATAAATAGTGGGAATATCTCCCATCTTCCAGAAATCGATAGAAACATCGAGAGAGAGAGTTGGAGTGGGCAGGTTCCTGAAGATTCTTGGCAGTAGAGCAGAAATTCGGGCTATTAACTTGAAGACCTCGATTCTAGACTATATAAGGTGAGAATTTCACTTTTGTAACTCAATTCAACCATTTTGTAGTTTGGGGATGGTGGGCATAAGCAAAAACGGGTTACAGAAGTGGTGTGTAAGGTTTGTATGAAGTTTTTAACCATGCAAACATGTTCTAAACATCATTAGAAACACAACTACACTTCTGGAATCGATTAAAAGAAGAAGGAATTGAGAAATTCCTCAAGAACCCTAAAACTAAGAATTTGTGAAATTGAGTTGTTTTTATGGGTTAAAACCCGAAGTAAACTGAAGGTTTTAGTCATAGAATGATATAAATTGGTTAGGTTAAGTATTAAGAGCTTAATACACGAAAACAGGGGGCTGCAGAAGGGAAATTAGCCAGAAAAATTACACGACCGTGTAATCTGCAAGGGCAACATTACACGACCGTGTAATGTTTTCAGAAGGGAAATTAGCCAGAAAAATTACACGGTCGTGTAATTTTCAAAGGCTATATTACACGACCGTGTAATCCTCTGTGAAGAGATTTCGAGTTTTATTTTTGGAAGTTGGGGTTAGACTTGTCCGTTTGACCTCAAATTTTAAACATAAGTCCCTTATGGTCCAAAACCTAGTAGAAAATTGTCGGAATCGAAATACGACCTCCCGAGGGTACTGTAGTAAAATACGTGTATTTTGGGAAAATTTACAAACTAAAGAAAGTTATCACAATAAGAGTTTTAGCCTAATTATGACCCGTACTTGCATTGTATGGCACTCTTGTACTGTAAAGTTGGTTATTATATATATAAATTGGGTATAAATATAGATATTTTGTATATAATAGGTGGTGACTCTAATAGAATTGATCAAGCGAAAGATAAAGGAGTCCACGAAGCTAAGTAACTTCTAGGTGACTGAGGTGAGTATTATGTGGATTTTTGAGTACATAGCAAAATGAGTTTTTATTGAAAAATATTTTGGAGTCAAAGTGGTTTTATGGTTTTAAGAGTATTTTATGAAAAATATGCTTATAAAGAGTACAGAAAGAGAATCAGAAATACAGTGAACTAATAATGTGATTGACCCATGATGATGAGTTGTTTAGTATCCGGATAAAGACCACGGCCTGCTGCGGTAGGGGTGGCAAAAAGACACTACTGGGATGGTACCTCCCGTCGCGAAGTAGTTGTCTTACCTTGATAGATGAATCCGTTTCATACTATTGGGGAAGCAGTTATACGGGTGCGTCTCGTATAAAACCTACGGGTGCGCTCGTAGGAATGTACCATCACGAAATAAGGAATACCTGTGGGTGCGCTCATAGGAAATGTAAAATTGGAGATTAAGAAATAATATTATAATTGATAAACTGTTTTGGGTCTAAACCCATAATGCTCACGAGACATCATGTCTCACGTATTTGTTTTAAATGCTATGTACTCAGGTAAACAGGAGGGGCGTTAAAAGAGTCGGGTGTGGGGCCGTAGCATCTACTATTGTGTAAAGTGTTTAATAAACAGGTTTGAATCGTGGTTGTGATACAAATTCGTGATACCTCGTTTGTAATAAAAATACATGGTTTGTTTATATGAGTTGTAATAGAAGTTTGTAAAAAAAAAAAATTGTGTGAAAGTTTGGGGTGTTACAATTTGGTATCAGAGCCATGGTTTAAGCGAATTAGGTTGGGTAACCTTCCTAGGCTTAAACTAGTGGATTAATAGTAATTAAAGTAGTAGTACTAGGTACTAACTAACGGGGTAGAGTCGGTAAAATATAGTATTGCAATCCACAGAAACCGATGAATTAGGGGATCTTGTGATAACATCAGAGCCAAAGTATATAGGTGGTTAAAGTAATATTGGGCCCGTATTATCGTAACCACAGGATATGCTTTGGAAATGGTGAAGTCACTAGGGAACCTGAAGAATTTGGTTGTGGAAATTAGTATAGAGAAACTTGGGAACACGAGTCCCATAGGAAGATCACATGCTACTGCTATATATATATATATATATATATATATATATATATATATATATATATATGTGAAGTAACAAAACGTGAATTTTATTATTTTATATAGTAAATGGCGAGCGGCGATCATAGCCTTTCAAGTGGGGGACGGGCAGCAAGTCATACTCCATCTCGTGGGAGTAATCCCGTCAATGATGCGGATAACATGGGTGATATGCCAATCCCAATACCGCAACCTCCACCCGTGACTTTAGAGGCTATTCAAAATCTTATTAGCAATCTAAAGACAGAGATGAGGGAGGATATGCGACAAATGTTGAATACACGGCTGGGGGACCTACAACCTAATCCTTCAGCAGATGATGCTTCTTGGAGACCCACTAATGGAGATTCGGTTACTGATGAGGATAGTGTGGGGATAGAAGATAAGAAGAGATGTTCTTTCAAGACTTTTCTGACTTGTAAGCCAACGGAATACTATGGTAGTTACGAGCCTAAGGTTACGATGCGGTGGATACGGGAGACAGAGCAGGTACTGGAGGTCAGTAAGTGTCATGAGAAGGATAAAGTTTATTATGCCTCACGAATGTTGAAAGACGATGCGTTGGTCTGGTGGAACACTTTATATGAACTGGTTGGAAAAGATGTAATTTACAAGTGGTCGTGGACCGAATTCACCACCCGCCTGAAGAATAAATATTGTCCCCTTCGGGACATAGAAAAACTTGAAGATGAGTTCCTTACATTAAAGAAGGGTAATTTGACTGTGGCCGAGTATACTAAAAAGTTCAGTGATATGCTACCGTTCGTGGGAAACATTTACACTACGGAGCGGGCACGAATCAACCGTTATGTGAAAGGCCTACCTTGGGAGTATGAACTGGAAGTAAAACGGGCGGTAACCATGGATGCAGCGTTTGAGGCAGCAAGAAATGTCGAAGATGTGTGGAAACGAAGAACAGTGGAAAGGCAAATTTCTGGGGATAAACGTAAGTTCAGTGGCGGGAGTAGTAGCTGGAATAAAAAGGGAAAGTCGGTAGTGATGTCAACCAAGCAGGGCAGCCGGAAGACATGTGAGAAATGTGGAAAAGAACATACGGGCGAATGTAAGATGGGAAGTGCAGCTTGTTTTAACTGCGGTCGAACGGGTCACAAGGCTAGGGAGTGTACCTATCCGAAACTCAGCGAAGTCGAATGCTTTTCATGTCACGAAAAGGGGCACTATAGCTTTAACTGTCCGAAGAAGGGTAGCGAGACAATGGTATCAACTGCGCAGAAAAAGACGGAGTCCCAGAAGGTGAAGACCCGCGCCTTCCAACTCACCCGAGAAGAAGCAAAGGAGACACAAGACGTGGTCTCAGGTACCCTACTAATTAACCAAATGCCTGCTTACATATTATTTGATTCTGGTGCTACGTGTTCGTTTGTGTCCCATGAGTTTGGCCTAAAATTCAATATACCGTTAGAACCATTAGACCATGTATGCGAGGTAGAATTGGCAAGTGGAAAGAAGGTGGAAATAAAACATATGTACCGTGACTGCGAACTCAGCATAGATGATCAGAAATTTTCGTTGAACCTTCTTCCAATTGGAGTGAAGACTTTTGATGTTGTCATTGGTATGGATTGGCTTGGAGCCAATGATGCAAAAATCGCATGTGGGAAGAAGGTAGTGTCGGTGAAGATTCCAGGTGGCAGCAAAGTGTATGTGTATGGTGAAAAACCCAAGAGGATGTCTAATTTGATCAGCGCAGCAAAAGTCAGGAAATGTTTGGTGAAGGGATGCTCATCCTATGTAGCATATGTAATGGTGGAAGATAAAGTAAAGAAGACAGTACATGATATTGATGTGGTGAAAGAATACCCTGAAGTCTTTCCTGACGATTTACCTGGCTTACCACCTGAGAGACAAGTAGAATTCCGCATTGACCTTGTACCCGGAGCTTCTCCTATCGCCCGTGCTCCATATCGCTTAGCCCCGACCGAAATGCGGGAGTTGATGTCCCAATTACAGGAATTGCTTGATAAAGGTTTCATACGCCCCAGTGTGTCGCCTTGGGGTGCACCGGTGCTGTTTGTCAAAAAGAAGGATGGCACGATGCGAATGTGCATTGACTACCGCGAACTCAATAAAATTACCATCAAGAATCGTTACCCGTTACCACGGATAGACGATCTGTTTGATCAGTTGCAAGGCGCTGACTATTTCTCGAAGATTGATCTCCGGTCGGGTTATCACCAGGTGCGGGTAAGAGATGAAGATATTGAGAAGACTGCTTTTCGCACTCGTTACGGGCACTACGAATTTTTGGTCATGCCTTTTGGTCTGACGAATGCCCCAGCAATCTTCATGGATTTGATGAATAGGGTGTACAAGCCGTTCCTTGATAAGTTTGTGATTGTCTTTATTGATGACATTCTTATCTATTCGAAGAATGCAGAAGACCACAAGAATCATCTGAGAACGGTGTTGGAAGTTCTAAAGAAAGAGAAGCTATATGCAAAATTTTCGAAGTGCGAATTCTGGCTGAGGGAGGTGCAATTCCTTGGACACGTCGTCTCCATCCAAGGCATTAAAGTAGATCCAGCAAAAGTGGAGGTAGTGATGAAATGGGAAATTCCCAAGACTCCGACGGAAGTGAGAAGTTTTCTTGGACTCGCCGGGTACTATCGACGGTTCATCCAAGATTTTTCACGGATTGCGGTACCTCTTACGAAGTTAACAAGGAAAAGGGTAAAATTTGAATGGGGAGCGGAACAAGAGAAGGCATTTCAGACACTAAAAGAGAAGTTATGCAATGCACCGGTTCTTACCCTACCAGAGGGAACGGAAGATTTCGTGGTGTATAGTGATGCCTCTAATAAAGGATTGGGTTGTGTACTAATGCAGCGGGGAAAGGTGATAGCGTACGCTTCTCGACAACTAAAAGAACCCGAAACTCGGTATGCCACGCACGATTTGGAATTGGCAGCAATTGTGTTTGCATTAAAAATCTGGAGACATTACTTGTACGGAACAAAGTGCACCTTGTATACGGATCATAAAAGCTTGCAGTACGTATTTTCCCAGAAAGATCTCAATATGAGGCAAAGTAGGTGGCTAGAGCTAATAAATGATTATGACTGTGAAATCGCTTACCACCCTGGGAAAGCGAATGTGGTAGCAGATGCCTTAAGCAGGAAGTTTTATGAAAAGAAAAGTCAAGAGAAGTTGATGAAGATCGAATTGAAATCAAGCCTAATAGAAAGCATCAAAGACGCCCAAAAACAAGTATTGGAAAGAGGTGACTTAAAGAAGGAAAAACTAGGAAAAGATGTGGTGTTTGGAGAAAATACCCAGGGACTGAAGACAGTCAAAAATCGCATATGGGTACCAAAAGCAGGTGGAATCCGAAAGTTGATACTAGAAGAATCCCATAAGTCAAAGTATTCCATTCATCCTGGAAGTACGAAAACTTATCGGGATCTCAAAGAACAGTATTGGTGGCCGGGAATGAAGAAAAGAATAGTCAAGTACATTTCTAAGTGTGCAACCTGTGCACAGGTGAAGGCGGAACACCAAGCCCCGTATGGAAATACTCAACCACTGCAAATTCCAGCGGGAAAATGGGAAGACATAACCATGGATTTCATATTTGGGTTGCCAAGAACTAGAAAAGGTCATAATGGTATATGGGTCATTGTTGACCGCTTGACCAAGAGTGCAATGTTTTTGGCGATTAATGAAAATACACAATTGGAGACATTAACACAAATATACAAGGATGAAGTTATAAGACTTCATGGAGCTCCCTTGTCAATCGTGTCTGATAGAGATCCACGATTTACCTCGAAATTGTGGGAAGCACTACAGGAACGAATGGGGACAAAAATTAAAATGAGTACAGCCTATCATCCCCAGACGGACGGGCAAAGTGAGCGAACTATTCAGACCGTAGAAGATATGCTACGATCGTGTGCTCTGGATTTTGGCAGAAGTTGGGATGAACACTTGCCATTGGTAGAGTTTTCTTATAACAACAGCTATCATTCCAGTATTGGAATGCCACCATTCGAAGCTCTATATGGCAGAAAGTGTAGAACCCCTTTGTGTTGGTTGGAAGCGGGAGAAACTAAAATAACTGGGCCGGAAATTGTAAGGATAACAAACGAAAAGATTAAAATAATTCAAGCTAATATGAAAGCTGCTCAAGATAGGCAGAAGAGTTATGCAGATCTGAAGAAAAGACCTTACGATTTAAAAGAAGGTGATCTAGTGATGCTTAAGGTATCACCGTGGAAAGGTGTAGTACGATTTGGAAAGAAGGGTAAACTGAGTCCAAGATACATTGTACCTTTCAAGATCTTAAAAAGAATTGGCGAACAAGCTTTCAAATTAGAGTTACCACGTGAACTAAGTGGTATACATGATACGTTCCATGTGTGCTATTTGAAAAAGTATTTTGGGAAGAGTGAACTTATTATTCCGTTAGAAGACTTAAAAGTAGAGGCCCCGAATAAGCTGATAGAAGAACCAGAAGCGATGTTGGAAGTGAGAACCAAAAAGCTGAGGAATAAAGAAATTGATCTAGTTTTGGTCAAATGGAAGCACTCGTCGGGTTCAGATTTAACTTGGGAGACTTTGGAAGACATGAAGAAAAGATACCCCAATTTTACGAATTATGAGAAGATTCCGAGGACGGAATCCTCTTAAGGGGGAGAGGTTGTAAGAACCCGAGAGAAATTGTAGTAAAATGTAAAATAATTATATATAATAGTAAGTTATGACGATAAGGGCAAATCGGTCTTTTGCTATATTTTGAACTTTAATGTAAAATATTTTGTAATTATGTTTAATAATGTAAAAAATTAAAAGTATGGTGTAATAAGAACTAAGATATGGTGCCAAATATAAAAAAAAAGGAACTAGAGGGTTAAAATCGAAAATATTGGAAGTATAAATAGTGGGAATATCTCCCATCTTCCAGAAATCGATAGAAACATCGAGAGAGAGAGCTGGAGTGGGCAGGTTCCTGAAGATTCTTGGCAGTAGAGCAGAAATTCGGGCTATTAACTTGAAGACCTCGATTCTAGACTATATAAGGTGAGAATTTCACTCTTGTAACTCAATTCAACCATTTTGTAGTTTGGGGATGGTGGGCATAAGCAAAAACGGGTTACAGAAGTGGTGTGTAAGGTTTGTATGAAGTTTTTAACCATGCAAACATGTTCTAAACATCATTAGAAACACAACTACACTTCTGGAATCGATTAAAAGAAGAAGGAATTGAGAAATTCCTCAAGAACCCTAAAACTAAGAATTTGTGAAATTGAGTTGTTTTTATGGGTTAAAACCCGATGTAAACTGAAGGTTTTAGTCATAGAATGATATAAATTGGTTAGGTTAAGTAATAAGAGCTTAATACACGAAAACAGGGGGCTGCAGAACGAAAATCGGACCCGAAAACAGCCCAGCAGGATTACACGGCCGTGTAATCTGCAAGGGCAACATTACACGACCGTGTAATGTTTTCAGAAGGGAAATTAGCCAGAAAAATTACACGGCCGTGTAATTTTCAAAGGCTATATTACACGACCGTGTAATCCTCTGTGAAGAGATTTCGAGTTTTATTTTTGGAAGTTGGGGTTAGACTTGTCCGTTTGACCTCAAATTTTAAACATAAGTCCCTTATGGTCCAAAACCTTGTAGAAAATTGTCGGAATCGAAATACGACCTCCCGAGGGTACTGTAGTAAAATACGTGTATTTTGGGAAAATTTACAAACTAAAGAAAGTTATCACAATAAGAGTTTTAGCCTAATTATGACCCGTACTTGCATTGTATGGCACTCTTGTACTGTAAAGTTGGTTATTATATATATAAATTGGGTATAAATATAGATATTTTGTATATAATAGGTGGTGACTCTAATAGAATTGATCAAGCGAAAGATAAAGGAGTCCACGAAGCTAAGTAACTTCTAGGTGACTGAGGTGAGTATTATGTGGATTTTTGAGTACATAGCAAAATGAGTTTTTATTGAAAAATATTTTGGAGTCAAAGTGGTTTTATGGTTTTAAGAGTATTTTATGAAAAATATGCTTATAAAGAGTACAGAAAGAGAATCAGAAATACAGTGAACTAATAATGTGATTGACCCATGATGATGAGTTGTTTAGTATCCGGATAAAGACCACGGCCTGCTGCGGTAGGGGTGGCAAAAAGACACTACTGGGATGGTACCTCCCGTCGCGAAGTAGTTGTCTTACCTTGATAGATGAATCCGTTTCATACTATTGGGGAAGCAGTTATACGGGTGCGTCTCGTATAAAACCTACGGGTGCGCTCGTAGGAATGTACCATCACGAAATAAGGAATACCTGTGGGTGCGCTCACAGGAAATGTAAAATTGGAGATTTAAGAAATAATATTATAATTGATAAACTGTTTTGGGTCTAAACCCATAATGCTCACGAGACATCATGTCTCACGTATTTGTTTTAAATGCTATGTACTCAGGTAAACAGGAGGGGCGTTAAAAGAGTCGGGTGTGGGGCCGTAGCATCTACTATTGTGTAAAGTGTTTAATAAACAGGTTTGAATCGTGGTTGTGATACAAATTCGTGATACCCCGTTTGTAATAAAAATACATGGTTTGTTTATATGAGTTGTAATAGAAGTTTGTAAAAAAAAAAAATTTGTGTGAAAGTTTGGGGTGTTACATCTAGCATCCAAACCTAAGATTGTGAATAGCGCAGTATTCTTCCGATTACGCGATTTTCAGCATTTTACCGGAAAATACATTTGGCTTTGAAATTAAATACTAGATAATATTACGCTTCATACTATATGACTTATTATCCCATATTTAATGTTTAAGGTACCACGATTTGTATCTTAGGTCTAAACCCTATGTACATTTACCGTTCACAGCGATTTAACTTGTTGTAACTTTTGCATACGAACTCCGTTTTCAACGTTCTATATATCCACAGGTTCATATTCACGAATACCTCGTGTTATGAATATTATTTATATCAAAATAATATTTGTGCGTTTATCGAATTTCTACGCTGCTGTAATTTATTATACGTATTTATAGTGCTTATTCGATAACTGTTTTCAACTAGTGCGTGTAGTATTATAATATTCAAATATATAATACAAAGGTTATGAAACTTACATTTCAACATGTTAACCCAATGTATGCCTCAGTTGACTTTGTTGACTTTCGTTGACTTTTGTTGATCGATTTTTGACGGTTGTCACAGTTCCCTGGATTAGAGTCACTGCATGCTTCTTTCCTCTCCTACATTGACTCATGCTAACTTCTATCCCAAATTTTTGCTTAACATCTTCCCTTAATTGTCTAACAGTTAATTTTTGGTTATGTAATATCTCATTAGTGTAGTGACTACCAATCCAAGCATAGTTGACAATTGAACCAAACTTGAAATTCCTTGCACAATTATGCTCATGGATTAAAGACTTTATTTGGAATGACTGCTCATCGCTCATCCATGAAGCCCATAGCCTAAATGAACAATCCCCATCACAACAATTTGCCAATAACCTCCTACTATCATTCTTTTTATAACACAATTGATATCCATTTGCAACAACATAGTTACAAAGCATATCTTTCAACTGTTTAGGGCTTTCAAAACGCATACCTAGTACAGGCTTCTGTTTTTTCCACTCAACATCTGGATTAAACCTTGTTTAAACATCACTTTTCCTGTCAATCTCACCAATGTGAACTTGTCCTGGCTCATGCTCACCCATCTAATTTTCTTCACCATCTACCATCTCCGGTGGTGATCTTGTGTTGTTCACAGGAGTGTTGATGTCAAGTCTATCAATCTCCTCTGCTACACCGGAATGGTGATCTTCAGGGCTAATCACCTCATCGTGGTCTTCAGCTATCCACTCCTAGACATTAACACCGGTATGATCCACGTACATAGGCACAACAGTTTCACGATGGTATGCGATCTCGATGAACTTAACGTATTCCATTTCAACAGAAATACAAGTTCCTGCATTTCTCTCCAGTAAATCTTTCAAGAAACTCCACACATTCCTCTAAATCCATCCCCGCAAAATCAATGTCTTCAAACAGGTGATGCATGCCCTCTGTATAACTCAACAGTTTCCTGGTGAAGACTCCATGGTAGTGCACATCGACTTTGTAGTTTGATTCCATTATCACGAAGAAGAAAGTGATCGGGAAAAAGGGTTTGGTGGGAAAAGCTCGATAAGGGTTTTTGCATGTTTTTTGAACCGCAATCGTACAATTTTCACTTTAATAGACTTAACTTCAACACGTAGATTGAACACGATGTCAAATTTTGATGACATGGCTGATGACTAGGATGCTACGTAAGCTAATTGAACAAGATGACCGGGTGACCCCTTCACTTTAGGGTCAATGGTATTTTAAAACACGTTTTTCACCTTTTTTCCCCTTATATGGCAAAAATAAAACATTAGGGACCAAATCGACCATCAAAATTTTGATAACCTTGGTTTGGCGTTTCTTAAAAATTGTTTAAAACACTTGAATCCTTTGTATCATCAAAATTTTTTGGATTATATCATATGAAAATGGATTTTAAACGTTATTTCTAATAATTTTTAAGGATTTGACGTCACGTAAAGAAACAATTTTTAGTAGCAGTGTTCAAAATCGGATGTCAGAATCTTCAAATATCGGATTTTGATATCCAAATATGTATCCAAAATTTTGGATACGGATGTAGATAATAATTTAGACATCCAAAAATCATGTTTTTTATTCAATCCATTTAGATAATCTAATGAAATAATAGCGTTTAAGCAATAATTAATATATTTGTATTAGAACAATCAAACAACAACACAAAGCAAACCTAGAATTTTTTTTTTTTTTGAAAAAATGGTTGATATTTATATCCAATATATGATTCCTCTCGGATCATCATGATACATTGCAACATCCGTATTTTCAGCGTAGAAGTTTTGGGTTAAATTGATACAAATAAAATTATATTCTCAGAAACAATTGGATAAAAGAAAATAAATAAGAATAAATTTAAAATTTGATAGAATTATAGTTTAAAGTGCCAAAATAAAGTTTTAAAGAATGATTTGAAGATTTAAGGGAAATCTTCAATAAGTTTCAATATTTTGGCTCATTTTACGAAAAAATCTCAAATTAATTTTTTTTTTGTAAAAAAGAACAGAATACTGGCTAATGTATTCAAATAAGTCATTTTTAACCTTTTCAGCAGGTAGCATTGTCATGCGGTATGCCAAGCTAAACAAGTTGCTGACTTGGCATTGACGTTGTATGCCACGTCAGCGTATTCATTTACTTGGAAAAAGTTGCATGTTTTATCTCCAATTACATTCTAATATTTTGGCTCAGTTTACGAAAAATTCCTAACATTTTGCCAAGTTTTCTGGGAAAAATTTAATTACTTTTCCATATATTTACGTCTTTAATAATGTATTTAGACGTTTGAAAGCGTATTTTTACGTATTTACACATGTATTTATTTAAAGTATGTTTGTCATCCCTTCTTCCTCTTCTCTCCAAAAACGTTCGTGGGGTTGAAATGGGGAGAACCTTCCCTAAGACTTGCATCTTTCATGAATTGACACTTTTGGCCCTTCAAGTTCATGTCTTATGTCTTATAACTCCCACATGATTAAAACCTTAAATGAAAGTCTCCAACTTCTCACATTTTCCCCAAGAAACTTAATTTATTTTCACCTAAGCCATTGACTAGGTTAATAATAACCCTTAGTTTGTCATATTGGCGAAAATGGTCCCTTTCACTAATTCCTTCACGATTTGGTCCTTATTTTTAACATAACGAAATATTTGACTTGATCTATGATTCCACTACAATTCCTTCATAATATATTCTAATCCTTCTAAATATTTAACTAGTCAAAGCTCAATGGTTAAGTTTGGCCAAATTGACAATTTTAGTCCTTATATCAAAATTTGTCATCTTTAGTTTAAAAATAGATTTTAAAACTTCATGTCATATTTTAAAACTTTATTTGGCTCATTAATTCATAATATATAATATAATAAATTATTAAATTTATTTATTTATTTGTTTTCTTAATAAATTTTATTTTGTCAACTTAAGCTCAAAACTCCTAGGCCAAAACACGAATTTACATTTTATATTATGAGACATTTAATTTAGTTTATGATTTAATTTTAATAGTATTAAATCTTTTATATATATATATATATATATATATATATATATATATATATATATATATATATATATATATATATATATATATATATATATATATATATATATATATATATATATATGCTAAAAGTTTACCACGTACAATGTGATTCGTAAATGTTTGTTGTAAATGTATGTCGTAGTTGTATGTCGTCAATTTATGACATAGAAATGTATGTCATCTTTCATTTATGATAGGGCTTTCAATTACATACATTTGTATGTCATCTATACCATTTAATGACTCGCAATATGTGTCATTAAAGGCCTTTGTGGTTAGATTTCTAGATAATCACTACTTGCATGTTTAGAGGCTCGCTACCCCACGTGTGGATCCCAGTTGATGATTTACGTGATCCTGTTTGAAAGTGATAGTGTATGTGTAATGTTGCACATGTTATTGAACCACTCATGTGAAATGAACTTGGGGATTGAGTTAGTTGAATGTGCATTCGTTATATGCATAATTTACATTTTTTATGAAGAAATTATATTTTTATACAAACGGTTTTTTACAATAACAAGTTAACCATGTTGATTTTGGGGCATATCCCTAACTATATTAATGATGCTTTTTTTTACGTTTCAAGTTGTATTTAAGTGTTGACAAAGACGATTTTGGGGAAAATTTTCTCTTCAAACTATTTTTATGATGTGCGAGTGTTTTAAAACGATTTTGGGGGATTTGACTCAAGTATGGTGATTGACATCACCTACTCTCAATAAGTTGACCCCATTAGACTCACTAGACATTTCCATTGCCTAACTTTTTTTACTTATACTTAGATCGATGATTGATGATGACTTATATAGAGCTTAGAATTTTAGAAAGTCACGAGTTATGTGGTTTCATTTGAACTATGTAATGGTATTCAGATTATAACCATCTCACTCTTTTACCAACTAAGTCATTTTGAAAGTGAGACCATATGATTTCGGCAACTTAAACTCTGAATCGATTTTTTTAACAAAACTCAAACGGATTTTTATTTTGAACTAGTGCTCAAAATCCAATTAAACCACATGGAGATGTTTTGGGACCAAAGTTCCCGCATGAACATGCAACCTCCGCGAAAGCAGGTTTTGATCTAGTTCTGTTGAAGAAGAAGATTGCTGATGAATGGGTACCTGCAACCAGGAACATGAGTTATCATATCCTTAAGAAAGGGCCACTCATATATTATATGCTACAAACCATTCGAATCCATGGTGGACTATTTTTAAGGATGCCATCGAAGCTTGCGATGGGGAACCTATGAATCCTAGGATTTTATCATTTACTACAGATACCATGTATATGAGGCAACTTGGGATCCCGACACTTGGTTTTTCTCCTCCCAGTTCTACTCCATGATCATAAGATTGAGAGGTATGGTAACCCCTCACCTTAAGGGGTTGGGGTGCCACCTAAGCGCCACCTCACCTTCCCCTCACTAACCCCTCACCTTTTAAATTTTAGGAAATGGTATTCCCTCACCTTCCCCTCACTACCCCTCACTTTATATATATACAAATGTGTGTGTGTGTATATATATATATATATATATATATATATATATATATATATATATATATATATATATATGTGTGTGTGTGTGTGTGTGTGTGTGTGTGTACAGCAAAGAGAAAGAGAGATGAGAGAGTACGGGGTTGGGCTCCAAGGTGGACACCGCATCCCTTCCCCGCTTTCACACCCTTTAGTCTAATGAGCATTTGAAGGATACTATGTTTTTAGAGGGCATTAAGGTATATGAATCCATTATCAAGTCATTAACTTCTTTTCAAGGGCAGCACCTCATTAATATAAATACCAAATTGAATAGTTTCCACCATCAATATATGCCATTATATGATTGCTTCTGTATCTATAACATAATGTCATTTGCTTCTGAATTTTATTTGAATCTTGTATCTTTGTTGTTGTACGTTAACCATTCATACTTTGTTTCAATAATAAGGCAGTCTATGACTTGTATTGTTGCTGAACGTTAAGATTCAAATTAGTGACATGGCCTTTAAATATATAAACACCAAAAACCAAAGGTGAGTAAAAACACAACTGAAGCTGAAATAAAAGTCCACCAAGTATTGAGTATCACCAACTTTTATAGAAAAAAAAAAAAACTAAAATTCCACTAAGTATTCACTCAAACAATACCAACAACCAATTCGTAAAATATAGTCCTTATAAAAAATCTTCCAATATACTAAACATATCGATCCAAGAGGTCGTATGAAACAATGTTCCTAAAAATCCAGGAACATACCACAAATCATCTATGTGAAATATTCTATTTGGGTAAAAGTAATATAACCAAAGTTGTAAAACTCGTTTCGGGTAGCTTGACGTTCTAGTGAGGTTAATGAATTAATCGGATTAATGGGAGACCCTAAATTATAAATGAATTTATTTAAAAATAAATAAATATAACAAAATAACAAAGTATGATTTATTTTATTCTTAGATACACATAAAAAGTTATATATTTGTGTATTTTTCATTCTTTAATATTGATTTCTTTTAGTATTATTAACTTATTAGACCGATATTTGATCAAAATAGAAAAAATTATAAAAATAAAATAAAATAAAAATGACCGTCAAGTCCGCTTAATTGGCCGCCAGGGACCGCCAACGCCGATATTGACCGACATTTGACCAAACCGCCAAACCTGACCGATTAGGCCTAATCGTTATCGGTTGCAGACTGTCAAGCGATTAATCGTTGATTAATCGGCCGACAAGGCCGATTTCTGCAACACTGAATAAAACCAATGGATAATGACTTGGTAGGGTAACGAATTTTTAGGAAATGTTTTCTAAACCAGTTTGGAAACAAGTCATGCATGACTAACTTCAAGCTCTCATTGATAATCACAACTGGGGTCTCGTCCCCAAACCAACTATGGTCAATGTATGCTTTATGTGGATCTTACGAAAAAAAATTCATTTTGACAAGTCATTTGAACTATTAAGCATGTCTTGTCGAGGGCGGTTGATCACAACAAATTGGTTCCAATTGTTATGTCACTTCTTGTCAGCTGTCAAACAAGCTACCATTTGACATGTCCTAAGCATTTCCACTTCCTTGTCTTGGCATATTCACCAACTCGATGTTAGAAACACTTTTCTTTATGTCCACCTACAAGAAATTGTGTGCATGAACCAACGAGTGGGATTCAAGAATCCTGCTTATCCAAACCATGTTTGCTTACTAAAGAAATCTCTCAACGAGTGAAACAAGAACTGCATACATGGTATTAATGCTTTTCGAACGACGTCTCCACTATCGATATCTACTATAGTCACTCGAATCATTGATATTTATTTTTCAAAAAACAATGTGAATTCGGAATGAGTTGGCATGACCACTTGTAAATCGCCACCTACCCTAATTGACACCAACGACAAAATCAGTGCAACAATCAAACCATTATATGAAGACCCTACTCTATATTGTAGCTTCTCAGGGTCGTTCAATACATTTCGTTTAATATTGTGTACATTTCTTTAAACAATTAAGAAATTTGTCTACATATGCACGCACCACATGATACATATATGATCGCACTAAACGAGTCTTGCAATATATAAGGGGGCACTAGGTTATGGGCTTAGTAATGATGCAGATTTGGCAGGATGTCCACATACATGTCACTCTATTGTCTTTTTTCGGGTGACAACCTTATTTCATGGTTGTCAAAATGACATCCTACCATTTTCCGATCAAGTGCAGAACCGGAACATTGAGGTGTTGCAAATGTCATTTCTGAAACTTGTTGGATTCGCAATCTAATACTTGAACTATGCCTACCAATCAGTAAACCGACTTGAGCTTACTGTGACAACATATCAACGCAATTTATCTCTTTGGTAATCCGGTCCAACATTAACGTATGAAGCACAATGAAATTGATATTTATTACGTTTGTGAATCGGTTGCCAAGGGAAAAATTCGAGTTTTACATGTACCTTGACGATATCAAATCTCTTAGATTTTTACCAAGGGCTTATCAAAAATACTTTTGAAGATTTCTGCATCAATCCGAGCATTCACAGCTCTGATTGTGGGGGGTGTATTTGCCATATAAAACAACTTGGCATTATTAGTATTAGAGTTAGATTAGAATTGTTTTAACATATAGTTAGCCATGGGAAAGTTTCCATTGATTATTCACATGTAAAATGTATGCATATTCACCAACCGACTAAAGAGAAAGGTCATGAGACTTTGTACTCTATAACCTTATCACCTTATCCGGAGCTGGAACTTGATCACGTTTCACTTTGGTTGAGGCTGGGAATCTCTGTGTTATACTGTTTCAAATTTGTTTCTTGATACAAGTGTTGAAGATAGTGTTAAACGTGTTGAATCAATTCTATAAAAAATTTGCCATGTTTAGGTCTTGGAGTTTTTGTTCGTCGAGGAATCTCTATTATCACGACTCCTTGTTCGACAATCTCAGTTTATGTGAGATCCAACCATTCCTTGGGATGAAGAAATTCTCATTGTTCGACAATCTCACGAGTCCTTCTCTTTTACTCTCGTGTTTCCACTTTCTCATATACCAATTGTTGAAATTAGTTTTCAATCTCTCTGCTAATATTTGCTGGATAAAAAATTGATTTGGTCCTAATCAAGGCATACAGCAAAGCTCTTATATAAAGTCTAAACAAAAGACCACACTAGCATCTTGTATAAAGTTTAAACAAAATACACACTAACAGACATCCAAGTAACTTGCATAAAATAGTCACTTGTAAGTCATTGATCTTGGAAGCTTTTATTTGAAAGTCAAAAACCCACCCAACACAAGTAGTCCAAAACTTGAAAATATGCAACATGCATTTGTAAGTTTTGGAGGAAGCATGTCGGATACCCTGTTACACTCTCAGGCAGTTGGCATACTTGTATAAAATTTATGACTTTGTAATTACAGAATTACTTAAAGATACAAATGCAATTATTTGAAGTTTGAAGTTGTGGATACCCGTAGTGATTTAGTTCAAAGCTATAGCTTGTGTATCTAGACTTTTGAGTTTGAAACAATATGAAAACGTGAACCAGAATGAATACACACAAGTCAAAGCTTCATTCAAGACTAACTAGTGCATTTCCTAAGTTTGAAGCTTTCAGTTTCTGATAATAATTCAACTACAACAGAAACAGGGTACAGCTTGTTGAGCTGTATACCAATAATTTTGACATCTTAAGCACATATATAATCAATCAGCTCCCGCCTACAATGCATGAATGGGACTGTGGCCTGACCCCCCCATGCTACTAGAACTACTTCTTGTAGGATTAGAATTATTAGAAGCATGAAATGCAGACTGCCTACTTAAACTTCCCACCAACTTCAAGGAATTGGCCCCACCATCCCCGATGGATTCTCCTAAACTGAGTTTGGACAAGCCTACAAGCTCATCCACATTGATGGGGCTCTTGGAATGGACTGCTGTGGGTTTAAGGACCTCATGAGACTCTGTTTTAGCCCCTGGACCTGACCCTGACCCACCCCAAAATGGAATAGCGACCGGTATAAATGGCGATAAATAAGCTGGAAACATGGCAGCAGGGTAACAGTACTCTTGTTGCATCAGGCCGATAGCCATGTTTGAGCTGCCAGAATCCATTGATTCACATTCTTCTTCTTCTTCCTCTTCTTCTTTTTCCTCCACTGTCGGAACACTAACACACATAGGGTTGTTGATGGATTGCGTCTCTCCATCATGGGCAGTATCAAGGGGCTGCATAAATTCAAGGAACCATGTCAAAGAGGCTGTGTTGTGATTTACTTTTCTTTCTGTTTTTATATAACAAATAGTGAAGTGGATGTATTAATAAGCAAGACAGGTACATACATCATTGGGAACCATATCAAAGAGGCTGGACCGTCTTTTTCTTCTGGACATATTGGTTTGCCTGATAAAATATTTCTGGGCATGGCTTGCAACTTGAGTCGGTGTTCTTGAAATCACATAGTTTCTGGCGATCCCACGCCAATCCCCTTTCCCAAGCTTCTTCAGGCCCAGTAGAAACATCCTGTGTTCTTCCTCTGTCCAGGGAACACCTGCAAATCTAATACCCATATAAACATACAAACAAACAAACAAACCCCTGTCTCTCAGACCTTTCATCATCTTTCAGATAAGTTTACCCTTTCTATTTCTGGGTAACATTTCTAATTTAGGATACCTATACAGACCAAACTTTAAATGTTTGGTAACCCACAAACAAAAACATCAGATTATGCTTCTAGTCCATCCCTAGGTGGTAATATGTCCAAGGTAAAGGTCCAAATCCCTTGATACCAATTCCCCTCTATTCGTCACTAAATATGAACTCTTACCAAGATGACGTATTCTTTGATCCTATATTATGGTTATAAGGAATAGATATCTTCGACGAGGTATATAATAGTTTTGGATCATTGATTCATAAACCAATGACCACTAAAACTTTTAATCATATCAGACATACTTATCTCCAATTAACTGATAAACGCACGAAAATGAATCCAGGAAATTACAACAATTTATAAAGGTGAATTTGACGAGGATAAAGCCCAACCAACCCCAGAAAATAGTGTTTATTGAAATTAATAAAGAAATGACCTTTTTTTCTTTCACGACCAGAAGACGACCCGGCAACGAAGTCTTCCGAGCCATAGCCGTCGGCAGCAGCGTTATGATCTGGTGTGTCTCCGGGAGAATCCACGTCTGTGCCGCCGCCGCCGCCGGATAAACTGTTCAAAGCACCGCCGCCGCTGCCGGATCCTGTGTAATGAGTCAAGTTACCCATACTAGCACTTTTACGGATGGATCCATCCGTAATTCGAACTCCAAACAACTTCAAACCGCGATTAGGACAGGTACGGGAGTTGTGCCCATTGTTACTGCAATGAGAGCAGCGCCTTGTCATGTCTCCGATTGGTTTAAAGGACGAAGTTGCAGTACATGATCCAAGAGAAAACGGGCAGGGAGAGATTAAGAAATGGGGTGAAAAGTATGCGTTTAGCTAGGGTTTTGTTAAATTTGATTTGGATTTTGGATTGATGTTGGTTGGGATTTTGTTTCTCTCTCTAGAAATGGGTATGGGGTGGATGAGAGAGGAAGTGTGGATATATAGACCGGAAGCAAGAACATGATCCATTTGAATACGAATTGCAATCGCCTCCATGTACTTCTTGTAAGTAACAACTTTACTCCTCCTTCGCCAATTATTTTAGCATGAACATGTAAACAGGATGCTTTTAAAGACTACGAGATGTTAACAAATGAGACATGTATATAAATATTTGGATTATCATTTTTCTCCAGTAGTTTATACCATAAACGTAGAAGCAAAGATATAAAATAAAATAAAATAAAATATAGTCACTCTATCATAAGATTTGCCATCAAAATATGTTGAGAATTTTTTTCTACCACAAAACAATTATCAGTTTCATAATATCCACAGAAAATATATAATTTACTATGAAATTTATTCTTCATATTTAATATATTTTTAATTATGAAAAATCTCTCAATATAATATTTTAGTTTTACACTACAAAGCTACATTTTGATGTGATTTTTAAGATCCACATAACATATGAACAAATTTGTATTATAAAAACAAAGAATTTAGCTTTTAATAGATTTTTTCATAGAGACCGTACAAAAAGCAAGTGTAGCAAGAAATAATCAATTTTTTCTGTGATAATTAGTGGCCATTTTGAGGAATAAAAATATGGGCTATTTTAAGACAATTCTTAAGAACAAACGGCTGTAATTGTCTTTTTCTCAATTTAAAGAGGTAAATTTAAATCTTCTTCAAGAAACGAGGATTAATGATGTAAATAAAAGTGTGTAGAACTATGATGGCATCCGTTGACACATACACGCGTAAATTCGGTGAAGAGGTGCCGGGCGGCCTGTGTGATACTCAAAAAAGTAACCTGTGGTCAAACCTTGTTTGAAACGGCTTTTTAAATGTTTTTTTCATTAAATAAAGAAATTCCTCATCATAATTATAAGATATACATATATTTACTATAGACAAGTTGGGGCTAGCCCACTTTACTAATAATATGATTACTAATAAGGAGGTCATGGGTTCAAACCCTGACACTAACATAACAAGGAGTAAGAGTATGATAGATTTGACGTTCAAAAAAAAACATATATTTACTATAGATATTATTTGCAAAACAAGTACTAAATACTTTTAATGATGACTTCATATTTATTTTAAGAAAATATATAGTTGGGTGATGTGATAAAAACAAAAATTATATTTAAGATTTATGTTGCATTTGCCGCATTATGGGTAGCTAATAAGATGTATTTTTTTTTTTTTTTTGAGTTTTTAAATTGAAATAATGATTTCAATGGCAACATACAAAAATATCATTTATCTTTGTTAAGCACAAAAAAAATCATCTAGCTATTGGTTTTTTAATATATATACCAGGTACACTTTAAGCACGGCCCAGATGGATTATTTGGTTATACGAAAAACAAATGTAGAATATTATAATTTGATGGATTTTTAAAAGTCCGATATCATAATAAGAAAAACTAAAAGTAGATAACTTTTGCTCGTTTTTTTTTTTTTGGTTAAAAATGGTGCAAAAATAAGAATTTATGAAAGTACAATGCTATTTTCTGCATATTTTCTATTTCTTTTTTTTGGTATTTTCTTTTATTCTAAAAAAATGCACAAAATCAGATTTCTTGAAAGTAGAATGCTATTTTCTATATATTTTTCTAAAGATTGTTTCTATTTTCATATTTTGAGAAAATACTTGCAAAATAGTATTTCGGCATCCAACGTTGGTTGTTTTCATTTATGTTACTTGGTCATTTTCTAAAGTTATGCCTTAGCAACCCTTCTTATCTTTCGCCATTGCTTCTTTTATAGATCTTTCATCTTTTAATGCTTTGACTTCTTATCAATTATTTTCAACTTGTGTTTCATGAACTGTATCTCAAACCGTTTTTGTTATAAATTTAGTTGATTTCACCGGCTTTTAACTTGACTTTGCAAGTCACATGCATAAACTACAAGTGAGTTATTCGATTGAGCAATAATACACTTAAGTTGTTTCAAACTACCCTTTTGACTTTTGAGGAGTGCTCAATTGATATCGAACTTCATTTAAATTCAACTTAGTTTCACTCAACCGTGAAACTGTACATTCGTATTTTCAATATGCTCGTCACATTTTTCGAGATCCACTAAAATCTTCTCCTCTTTTTCAACTTCCAACGTTCAAATTCCTAAAATACATGTACGTAAATTGTAAGAACCCGCAAAAGTTGTAAAAGGGTAAAACGGTCTTGTGGCACGTTGTAAAACCATTATGTAAAATAATATGTAATTTGTGGAATAATATTATAAAAAATAAAAGTTTATGTGAAATTTGGAGTTTTACCGCGTGAATAGTGAAATTTGGCCAAAAAGGACAAAATGGTCATTTGACATGAAAATGACTAAAATGTTAAGAAAATGTTAAACTAGAAGTTAATGAAGCTTGTTTTGCAAGATTAAGAGTCTTAGGACCATTTTTGTGGAAGAGTTGGAAGGCTAGGGACTATAATGCAAATATTTTATAAATATTAAATATATAAACAATAAGAGAGTTATTCTCTCATTATTGAGAACTCAGTAGAAGATTTCAGAAGACTCGAGAGAGAGCAAGAGAGAAGAAGAATTTCTGGAAGTTTTGGCAAGGAATTGAGGTTGGAATTGAAGGTTCCCAAGTAAACAAGGTAAAGACTTCTAATATTCATCATCTTCTTGGGTTGAAATCTGGAAAATCGGGTTTATGAAGCTCATGTGAAGTTTCCAGAAATTCATCCCCATCTAGTTATACAAACATATCAAGTAAACATACTTCAATTGTGAGGTGTTGTTGAAATTAAGAAAAAGATGAAAATATTGCTTAAAAACCCTAATTCACGGGTTTGCAAGATCAAGACCAGTTTTTATGGTTTTGTTAAGTCCAAATGATCACTTAGGATGTATTAAGACACTCCTAAGTGGTTAATTTCAAAAAGATGGATTTTTGGTGAAAATTATCAAAAACGGGTTTTCAAGGAATTGGAATTGGAATCAGTGATTCCATGGGTTAAAACCTGATGTAAAGTAAGGGTTTTAGTCATGGAATGATAGTAAAATGATTAAGTTAAGTATTAAGCACTTAATAGGTGAAAATAGAGGTCTGCAGCTCAAAAATCGGACTTAAAACCGGACCTACAGACAAGGCATGAGTCGTGCCCTTTTTAGCCTAGCCAAAGCACGAGTCGTGCTTCATGAAAAAGCATTGTACTTTGGGGCACGAGTCGTGCAACTCATAGGGCACAAGGAGCACGAGTCGTGCTTTTACTGGGCAGCATTCTGTCCAATTTTTAAGACTTGAACTCAATGCCAGGCTTGTCCGTTTGGTCTGTAACTCATACCATAGCCTTAAAATGGTATGAAACCATATGGAAAATTGTTAAATTCGTAATCCGATCTTGCGGAAAAATCACTGTAGCGGCAGTGGCTAAACTTCAAGTTTATGTCAAAACTTGATTTTTGGAATTTGAGCTAGACTTGTCCAATTAACTCCAAATTTGAAACACAAGTCTAATATGGCCTAAGACTTCATGGAAAAGTATCGGAACTGAAATACGACCTCCCGAGAGTACTGTAGCAAAATACGCGTATCTCGGGAAAAATTGTAAAATTAGTAATTAAAGGTTATACTTTTGTATGGCCTGTAGTTATGTCAAGTCATAGAGTTAGTGGTAGTATGCATTTATTAAATATATATGCTACTTGTATAGGTGGTGCTTCGAACATTGTTGAGCACGGAAAAGGGAAGGGTGTACGAGAAGCTTAGTGACCCGTAGTTACACCAAGGTGAGTTTTATGAGGATTTTCTAGTACATAGCAAAATGATATTTTCAGAAAAGAGATTTCCAAATATTTTTAGATATTAAAGTTTGGAAACAGTTTTAAAAGTAGCCCTAAGAGCTAAATGTTTAAAAGAGATTTTAAAGAAGTTCAGTTTTTAAAGAAGTTTAGTTTGAAAAGTTTTGAAAGAAGCTCTATATAAGAGCTAGAGATATAGAAGCTAGTTTTGAAAGTATTTTTGATTATGAGTTTAAAAGTTTATGAGTTTGAGTTTATTTTAAATTGTGTCCCATTTGACCAATTTGAGATGAAATGAAGAAAGTAATGAGACAAGAACTAAAGCAAAGAAAGTAATAAGAGTCAGTTGTCCGGACTAGGATTACCCACATAATCGGGAGATCAGAAGACACTACTGGGATGGTACCTCCCGTCGCGAAGTAGTTGTCTAGCTTAGCATACCCTTGTGCTTGAATCCGTTCCAAGTCACAAAGGGGAGTCAGAAAGAGCATAACCTAGCGGGTGGATATGTTCTGTCCCGCAAGGGGAGCTAGTAGAATGAATTAAATTAAACTAATTCATGAGTTTCAGTTGGTCACCAGAAAATGAGAAAGAAAACAGTTTTGAGAAAGATAGTAATTTTTGAAAAAGAAAGTAGTTTTGAGTAAGAAAGTATTTTTAGAGTTTGAAAGTAAAGAGGAAATGAAATTTTGAGATTTATTACATAAATCAGTTTCAAGCAGTTTACTTGTAATATTTCAAGTTTTGAACAGAAAAGTTTTGGGTCTAAACCCATATTACTCACGAGGCTTTATGTCTCACGTTTATTGTTTTTTTAAATGCTATGTACTTAGGTGAAAGGAGCAGAAGTTGAAGTTGGGACCAGTGTATATACAGTAAGTTTAAATTATGGTTTTCTGTATTGAGTCTGTAATACCCCTTCAGAATAAAGTTTGTAAAAAAAAATTAAGTGACTACCTCATAGTCACGAGTTGTAGAATATTTTTGTAATGTAAACTGTATTTAAATATGGTTTGAGAAAAGGGGTGTTACATAAATATTAAGAACAAACATCGTCTCAATGTCACGATTTCCTTCTTCGAATACAAAATCTAAACACAACATTGGTGAAGTTTAAAACAAATATTATGTTCATAGGACGTATGTTGGTTAAAACAAATTCACATGAACTTGGCTACAATTACTATAAAGCGCTAGAAGTCATAAACAAAACGTGAGGTTAATGCATACAATTAACACTAAAAAATAAATTATTAACAATTAACAAAAGAGAAATTATAATGAAGCAATATAAGCCAAAACGTTGTTTCCGTGATTGGGATTGGGTCCGGTTACATTTATCCATATAAATCAAATTATTTTGCATTAAACAAAATCTAATAAGGTTAATCCATCAACCACTAAGTTTTTCGGTAATTCTTCTTGATGTTAGTCATCTGAATCTTCTACTTTACTGCCAACGAGATTGATTCTGACCATTTGATTTTCTTTTTCATATTTGTGATTCCAAGATAGGTAATATATAGCCTTTACAAAATAATTATTACAACTATATCAAAGGAACCCAATAATTATAAATCATACCAAAAGAGGGACTCGGAACAGGGGAAAAATTTTGAAACTTAGAAGCCGATTAAGAGAATGTCGACAAGTAGGAGAAGGACATTGAGAGTGTGTATACTTACATCCAACTGAAAATACAAAACTACCCGAAGATGGTATACAACTATACAAGATTGGAAGCTTAAATGCAAACAAGAACTGAAAAAACTTACAAAATTTAAGGTGTACCCTGCAGGGCTAATAAATGGGTAGATTATGAAACAAAGATGCAAGAAATGTATATATTAATAATATACACTCCTATTGGTTTACAACAACATAAAGCTTTCTTAAATGGTATTTTACTGTTATCGGACGTAAAAAATGATAAATGAAAGTAATCAATTTAAATCATACCTCAATATAAAGATTCTATTTGGTGATCGGTACACCAAATAAAATCCATATAGAGAAACAAACACAAGAAAGAATTACAATTCTTGCAAGAAATACGCAACCATAAAGAGACTAAATTGATCGATACAACTAAATAGCATCGTACGATACTATAAAGAGTTTATTGTGTCATTTTTTAGGGCTGGCAAATATGTACCACGGAGAACCAACCAACATGTTACCAACCATACCAATAAAATTGGTAGCCAACATGTTTGGTAGCCAATATATTTGGCTGGTAGTACCATACCAAGTAAACAGTTTTGGTACGGTAACGGTACAAAATTTTGAATACCACGGTTATACCGTACCAACCAATTCACATATATATATATATATATATATATATATATATATATATATATATATATATATATATATATATATATATATATATATATATATATATATATATACTAGAAATGAATTACCAAAACAACTGTTAATACTAATTCTTTTTTCAAGCAATACCGGATATTAATAGCAAACTACTAACACAAACGAGTAAGTGACGGCCAATTTATTTTAGGGAAAACAATATAAAAGGAGACTACTCACGTTCATGTTTATCTTAGGGCAAAAATAAAAATATAAAGTAAATAGATTTTGTTGGAATATACCAATACCAACATGTATCAACCAAACTTGTTGGTAGCCAAGGAAGTTGGTACCATGTATACTTGGTACGGTACTGGTAGTTAAATTCATCTACCAATTATAGTTGGTACGGTACACGGTATAGAAGAAAAAGACTCGGTATCGTACCAATTCCACCCCTATCATTTTTATCAAATTGCTTATAGACAGAATAAGCTCTGGTTTAAATCAATCAAGATGCAATTAAAAGCTCCTGGTTGAAAAGGGAAGTGAAATTAACATCATAATAGAATTTGGTCTTCATAAGTTACGCAACCGGAAAACTAAACATAAAATGGAATTAATATAAATTTGGATTGTAAAAGAGAAAGAATAGCAGATTTTTAGTGTATTTTCGACTTTGATGATCGAGTAACTTCTACGTAATACAAAAAACAAGTAAAATCGCAAATATTATGATTTTAGGTTGTAAATATGGCAATGGCGGACCCATAACAAAATCTCAATGGTAGCACACAATAGTTTAAGGGTAGTATACCGGAAAATTTACATTATGTTTCCCAAAAATTTTGTACTACACCAGAAAAATTTGAGGGGTAGCACCTGCTACCCCAGGAACCCCTAGGTCCGCCCCTGAAATATGGAGCGATACCTCTTGAACATGATCAAATCCAGTGCACAAAATTTCTGCTGCTTCTGCAACAATCTTCATATTATTGTCCAGTATTTTTCAAACCTAACCAAGATCGGCACATTGATTTTTTTCTAGAAAAGAAACAATTTAAAATTTAACCAAAGACAACTATGATGGTTGGAAAAGAGATGACATAAAAACCATGGTTCACCTCTTCTAGCCAAGGCCCCATTTTTTTTTTTTGAACGGCAAATTATCCTACTCCTACTCCTAAATTACACCTTAATACCACCTATGTCTCCAACGAGACTTGAACCCTCGACCTCATGTAGGGAAAACCCCAAAAGTTGTGGTGTTTTTGTTGCCGGCTTATGCTTGAATGAAAGCATCCAAATGTAAATCAATTTGAAAAACAAAAGACGTGTCTGTAAAAGATAGAAGAGCATACCATTAGAGAAATTGGAGAAATGGTTGTCACAGGAAAACCCAAGAACGTTATCTCGGTAGCCAACACTATTTCCAATGACTCCAACCCCTAAATTGAAACATCAATAAACAAAACCCATTACCCAAAATGAAAATCAGCAAAACACAAGTTTACAATAAACCAAAATTCATAAACGAAAATCTAAAACCCATATTTAATACGTCAAGGATGGTTGTAAGAAGATTTGTCACTATAATTATTTCATATGCAAATAAGCCAAATACAAACCAAATCCTATATAACCCAATTACCTAAATAGAAAAGAAATTCGGCAAGCAACAGAGAATATTAACAAAATTGGAAGCGTTAAGTACCAAATGAAATAATACAATCCAGAGAAGATGAATAAATCCCCAAGAAAACATGATAACTGAGGGAATCCTTTCCCAACCAAATCAGGATGTGATCGAATGTTTTTTTTTGGAGTGAACAAGAGTATACTGCAATTATGTGGGTAAGTTTATAACCCATACAACGGATGATCATGATATCGTTTGAATTCATCATATCTAAAAGATAAACCGGATTTAGGAGAGACGAAGTTGAAGCGGTAGGGATCCAAATGGAAATGCCATGGCGTCATTCAAAGTAAACGTACGTGGCGTCTGAAAACCATACATATAAGGTAAATGGAATGAAGAACCCACACATATATACAAGAGGATACGTGTAACACCACGATACTTTTGTTAATTATTAATATGTTAATCATAGTGTATTTATGATTTAATATGGTGTTCTAAGTATTAGAAAGTTAATACTAGAAAAAGGGTAATTTGGTCATTTTACCATAAAAGGGTAATTTGGTCATTTGACCATGTGAAGGACCAATTATGTAAAAATATTGTTTGGTTGTGGCAAAAGTATAAGGAATGAAAGTTATATGTGATAAAATGTGAGAAAAGTGCCAAAAGTTCAAGAAAGTGAACTTAGGGACTAAAAATGTAAACTTTGGAAGTATAAATAGGAGAGTTGACTCTC
The DNA here is from genome assembly GCA_023525715.1 of Cichorium intybus. NCBI lineage: Eukaryota > Viridiplantae > Streptophyta > Magnoliopsida > Asterales > Asteraceae > Cichorium > Cichorium intybus. The sequence goes on from CM042015.1 coordinate 105,103,233, forward strand.
CTATGTGCAGCTGAACATTTTAGAAGCTACGGGAGGTTTTTCTTGAAGATGACTTCTGGAAATCTTTGGTGATTGAAGCAAGAAATCATAGACCTAGCTTGGAATTGGAAGATTCAAGCAATTGAGGTTAGTAAATTTGACTTTTAACCAAGTTCTTGAAGGTGTTCTTGGTGGGTTTTCTCGGGATGAACTGGAAACTGAATTTCAGTTGTAATCCAAGTGGTTTTGTATGATTATAAGTAGCAAACATGTTTGTGTTGCAAGAACACACATTAAATTGGAAGTATGTTGCTATTATTGAAGATTTGAGAATTTGTTCAAGAACCTTAGATTACAAGTTTTTATGATCAACTTGATTCTAATGGGTTATAATGAATTCCAAATGATATATTTGTTGAAATAAATCAGTAGAAGTGATTAATCTTTGATAATTTCGGTTTTTGGATCAAAAATGCAAAAACAGTAATTTTTGGAAATGGTTGAAATCTATGATTTTCATGGCTAAAAACTTGAAGTAAATGAAGGGTTTTGGTCTTGGAACAAACCCCTATCGATTGAGCAGAGTAATAAGCACTTAATATGAGAAAATGGAATTTTACAGCATTAAATCGGAACTGTCTGGCCTGTTGTTCAGCGATCGCGACGCGACCACATGGTGGCTCGCGACGCGAAGTCGCGACAGATGGAGGGACATTTTCCTTGAACTTCCTGTTAAGATTTTTGGCAATTTCAATTTTGGGATTTGGTGCTAGACTTGTCCGTTTGACCTGAGATTTTGAACATAGGTCTAATATGATATGAAACTTCGTGGAAAATTGTCGGAATACGTATACGACCTCCCGAAAGTACTGTAGCAAAATACGCGTATTTCGGGAAAATGTATAATTTATAGAAAGATGGTAATTGGAAGTTATCATCTAGGAATGATCCCCAATTATATTATATGGGACTCTTGTATAATAGAGTCAATCGAAATGGTTGTTAACCTATTGTCAATTTATATATAAATGAATAGGTAACGGACAAGTGTATTGATAAAGGTGCAAGAATGCAAAGACTAATGGGATACAATTGCAGCAAGTATCCAGGTGAGTAATCTCACTTATATCATATATGATATGTATTGATTGGACTGTTACAGATTGAAACAGATTTGGGGGACAAAATTTGACAGTTTACAGATACATTGAAAAGACAATACCAGATAAGCCGTGAGTCTGCGATAGACAAGAACGGAGCTGTGAGTCATTAATACGACAATACCAGATAAGCCGTGAGTCTGTGAAAGACAAGAACGGAGCTGTGAGTCAATAATAAAAGTAAAAAGACAATACCAGATAAGCCGTGAGTCTAAGAAAGATAAGAACGGAGCTGTGAGTCAATTAAAAGACAATATCGGGTAAGCCGTGAGTCAATGAAATGATAAGAACGGAGCCCTGAGTCTAGGCAAAAGCGGGGTAAACTCGTGAGCCATAAATGATTATGGTATTAGATGTATATACAACTGGTGCGGCCTATTTGGCTATGATAATAATGATGAAACTGTTTGGTGTGGCTTATATGGCCAGGAAATATGGTGCAGTCAATTGTGACTAAGAAATATGGGACAGAAAAGGTTAGATATGATTAAATGTGCAAATAACTGACGTGGCTTGATAATCACAGGTTATTATGATTCAGCATGTAAGGCTATGAAGTAGGATGTGAAATCCTAAGAGATATGTGGTCAGCCAGTAAGGCTAGGAGTTTGGATCCGATATACAGATAGATATATGAGTGTATTTCTTGTACATGTTATTTGCAGATATGATTACTCACTGAGCTTTATAGCTCACGTTATCTGTTAAATGTCCCTGCAGGTTAGCATGATCCTGATAAGGAAAAAGATAGAGTCCGTGACTAAAGAAGTGGGACTTTTAGATGCTGTCAGTAGCAGCCCGGGTTCAAAGGAGATTACGGTATTTTATACTCTCCTTGATACACTTGTACCCGTTTTTAATAAAATATACCCCTTTTGTTATGGTTTTACGTATTGAAACATTTGTTTTAAATGAAAAATTTTCAGGGGTGTTTTTGTTTTAAAAGCCGGGTGTTACAATACGAGGCAGTTGAACAAGAAGCGTTGTGGTCCTTGTGGGTACCCTTCCATATACATGGCGTCGTTTGGAAAGTTAACTATGTGGCGTCCTGGGAATGCTTTAAATTAGGAAAAGACGGTAAATGGTGAAGAAACTGAGACATATACAATGGAAATAGGTAGTAACAGGGGAAGAAATAAAGGAAGAATATTACCTTCAAATGGATTTCGATGATAGCATTAGTGTAAATAAACGCATTAGTTCATCAATTCTGGAAAATCAGTAAATATAAAATAAATAGAAGTAGTGTTTTCTTTACTTAAGTGATAATATCAGAGAACGAACATATCAAACAATTAAATCAAAGAATCCGGAGATGAAGGTCGAGAAAACATTTACATTAACACAAAAAAACTATGATGACCTCTTCTACATTAACGTGAAGAAGATGAGATACGATCCTCCAAATTCGTCACAACACCTCTTCTACACCTACCATCAGCAAACAAAATCAAGCGTGAAAATCAGTGGAAATCAACGAAATTTATACCACATAGAATGTATTTAAAGGTGAGAAGGATACGGGGCAGTTAAATATGAAGCATTTTTTATACCTATTGATGTACATGGTGTCATTCAAAAGTTAGCGTGTGACATCTCTGCATGATTATTGAACCCTAGATTTTGAAACGGGGTGAATTGGGAGGAAGGAGTAACGAAAGAACTAATTTTCAAGAGATGTAATCGATTGGAAGGGAGATCGCACCGTTCAAATGATGAATACGTAGCATATGGAAAATCTTATAAGAAGAAAAATGTGCAAACAAGAAAAAGAGGGTTGGATCGGAGAAAGTGGAGCGATGGTATGTCTAGAGAGGTTAAAGAAAACGAAGCCATAGTGGCGTATTGGAAAGATAAGCATGATGGTATTGAAGAAAGAAGGAAGAGGTAAGTCTCGCCGATGTCTCCAAGGAGAGATGTCCTCTCTCAGTCCAAATCTAAGAATCACCATGAAAGGTCTCTCTTCAAGGTAGGGTTCATTTCGATTGGGAAACCCAGGTGCTCGTCAACCGATTAGGAGAGAGGCGACGTTTCAGAGGATAAATGCGTGGCGGGATGAAAACGCTATAAAGTGCAGAATAAAGGACGCAGAAAAAGGTAGAGGAGTCGAAGGCTATGTGAATTCGGAGATCCGGGAAATAAAGCAGATACGGGGCAGATGAAAATGAAACGGCGTGTAGTCGGTTTGGTATCAAGATGTCGTTTGAAGGTTATGTGATGTGGCGTCCTTCAAACCGTGTAAATGTGTTGTTGGCGGTAGGAGAAAAAAAGGGTTTTCATATTATATATATATATATATATATATATATATATATATATATATATATATATATATATATATATATATATATATATATATATATATATATATATATATATATATATCAAAATATACATTTTGTACAAAAAAAATCATTTAAGTATTAAGTATAAAAACACCATAAAAATATCATTCGTATTTATTGAAAGTTTTGGTTGTTGTTGTTTACACTAAATTACAGTTTTGGTCATAGTTCTAAAAATATTGCATTATTGGTCCAGCAGCTGCCCGCTGCCTCGGGGCGATGATTTTGAAAACTGGAAGACGTCCATGACGACGATGACCATTGTTATTCCCATGGTGGTGTTTTGGTTGGTATCGTCTTCGGAGTCATGGGGTATTAGAATATGGAGATCAGGAAGGTATGGTGGTGTTGGTACTATCGGCAGGAGCAGATGAAGGTAGGTTGCTAGTAGGGATGAGCATATGGACCGGTAAAATCGAATCGAACCGAAAACTGACCGAAACTGAACTGAAATGAGACTAAATATACATATTCGGTTCGGTTTTCGAATTTTAAAAAAATTTAATTCAGTTTCGGTCCAGTCCCCGGACCATGCTTACCCTTAAGACTACTCTTGATCATGAAAAACCAAACCGAACTGAAAACTGACATAACCAAACCGAACCGAACAGGAACCGAATATACATATTCAGTTCGGTCTTCGGTTTTTAAAAAAAATCACAATTCGGTTTCGGTCTAATTCGGTTTCGGTCCGGTTCGGTTCGGTTTTCGGGCCATACTCATCCCTAGTTGCTAGTGGGGGCAAGTGGGTGTGCAAGTCATGGTCGGTGAGATGTGTTGAAGGAGAGGCGGAGGATTTTCTTTATCCTTTGATATGACGATATTAGAGAGATAGAGAGAGAGAGAGAGATGGTGGGGGTGTGGAGGTTTTCTTTGTCATTTTATTTTATTGAAATATAGAAAATGGATAAAAAGAACAATAATAAATATATTAAAAAGGGTAAAGTGGTTTTTTTATTTGCATCGAGGACCAAAACTGATAGATTTTCTCGATCATGAGGACCAATAATGCATAATATTTAAAACTATGACCAAAAACTGTAATTTAGTGTAAACCATAATAACCAAAACTGTGATAAAGATTTATGATATTTTTGTACTTAATAGTTAGATAGTATTTTTGTACAAAATGTATACTTCGATATTGTTTTTTGTACAAAGCTAATAGATTTTTTTTAGAACGGTAATCTAAATCTACTCATAAATTAATCACCTCCTATACTAACCACCAATGTCTTTAGAGAGACTAGAACCCTCACCCTTAGGGTGGAAGGCAACACCAAATATCGCTAGGCTAGAAGCTCGTGGTACAAAGTCAATAGTTAGATGGTACTTTTTATACTTAATAAATAGCAATGGTATTTATTGTACAATTTGAAACTTTGTTACATTTTTAAGTCATTATCCTTTTTAGATTGTAATGTTTGTCAAGTCAAAAAGTAACTTATAAGACAGCTTTTTGAAAGTTATTCATTTGACTAGCGTTTCAACGAGCTTATAAATCCTTTTTTAGAAATTTCCAAAAATATATCCCTAACTAATTATAAAAATCATATTTTTGCATACCATTTTTCTGTTATCAGCTAGTTTCTGCCAAATGATATTTTTATCAGCTACTAGCTAGCTTATCAATTATCATCTAGTTTTTTAGTTATATGTCAAACATAGCCTTAGATAGTGGCTACAATGCATTTATAAGGTACTTAATTATCCAATATACATATATTTGTCAAGCATTATTATGAATGTAAAAGTTGACCATTAGATTAACCGGAGCGGGCACGGGGAAGAGGTGAGGTGTCCACCATGGAGGCCATCACCACACGGGAACACCGCCCCACCTGGGGTGTGAACTGCGGTGAAGGACCTCGCAAGGTGTGGAGACGTTGCACGATATTGTTGTTTCAATTTACAGGTTTGGTCCCTCGAGTATGGAAGAATTTAAAATAAGCACCCCCAACGTCTCTTTAACGGTCAAAAACAAAAATTCTCTTTCTCACTAAAATCCATTGTTTTTACATCCATTTCTTACTCAAAAAATGGCTGCCGTCGGTAACGGAAATAATCGTCGGGTATGGACTCAACATCACGAAGCCGCTTTGGCAACCGCGTGGCTCAACGTCAACGATGACTTCAACGTCAACGGCAACGAATATCGTCCGTTCTGGGAACTTGTGAAAGAATCGTTTGAAACTATATTAGGCATAGTTAATTATGCGAGTAGGGATCACCTTTCTTTCAAATGGAGAAATATGTCACAAACAATAAGTAAATTTCAACAAATTTACTTAAACATATGGGGAAACTGCCAACCCGGTGCAACTGACGAAGAGATCCTTCAACAAGCCCAAGCACAGTTTCGGGCGACAATTTTAATTTCCAGTTTCTACAATTTTAATTGTCGTTTTAGGTTATTAAAATTTCCCGTTTGTAGGATTTTAATTATCGTGTACGTTTTTTATTTTGCAATGTTATGTTTTTAATTAAATGTTTAGTTGGTTAATTTAATGTTTTTGGTGGTGAAATTATATTATTTATTTATTTAAAATAAAAAGTGAGGGGTTACCATTTTATTTTCTAGGTTTGAAGGGGTGAAGGGAAGATGAGGTGGAGCCTACGTGGCACCCTAACCCCTTGGGGTGAGGGGTTACGGCTCCTCTTAGTCTTATTATGTTTGAAAAATATAATACAAATAATTGTTTCTATTGAGTGGTATGACATTAGTAGATAAATGATTGGATTTAATAAATTATTCTTAGATATATAAATAAAAAAATTGTGGGTTATAATTATTTTCTTATAAATAGTCTAATTGTTAGAATCAAACCCAATGATTGGATTAGTTTCTCTGCTTTGAGATTAGTCAGTATAGCTGAACTAGACAGCTTAAGTTTTCTGAAGATTAGATATATTTTCCTTGGTAAGCTTATCCTTCTGAAGAACATTCAACAAATGTATGTTTATCCGAAGTACACGAAGATAGAGTTTGTTGAAGATTTGAATTTGAAGATAATGATAATGCCCAGATTCAGTATTGTCACAAAAGTATTCCTATTTATATAGGACTAGTTTACATGTATAAATATTAGTATTAATGTGGTTACAATAATCATTTTTATGTACTTTTATGAGATTATTAATAAAAATGCCAAGATCACAAAAAAAAAATCATTCCAAAAGAGCTAGAGAGGGAAAATGACGACTTTGGGGGCTGAAATATGTCAAATGGCGACTGCCCTAGGGTTCCCCACCCTTATATACGGCCCAAACGTCAAAATCTAGGGTTTTGGTCCAAAATCAGCAGTTAGCATCGCTAACTCTTCAGTTAGCGTCGCTAACTGCACAACGTGCAAACCCACTCACCAGGCACGACAATAGCATCGCTAACATATCCATTAGCATCGCTAACATATCTATTAGTGTCGCTAATATATACATTAGAGACGCTAATGGCCATTTCCAGCAAATTTCCATATTTTGCTTCTTTTTCGCGTTGAACTTGAACTTTTCGGGATTAGGGTCTTACATGAAAATTGACTTGTGTACTCTAAGGATCTAGATAAAGTGTTTTGTTTCCCTTCTAAGTTCTTTAAGAACAAACCATGACCAAATACATTGGTTGCATGTCTTTTTATGAAAAGTTGTTTGTAGCAGATTCAATTTATTATCAAAGGGTGAAGACTCGTATATGATGCTCAGGTATTATTAATTTGTGATAATAGTTATTTTATGCTCTTGTGCTTTAATATCAACTTTAAGTTTTGAATTTAACAAAAAGGAATTTACTTAAGCTTCAAATACAATTCTTCATTGTTCATTGCCTTCAATTTTTTCATAGCATCCACGTAATGCTTGTTTGGATGTTTGAGGTCAATGCAATGGAAGTAATTGCATTTTTTCTTTGAATTTTTCATAGTTTATAAGAAATTAGCAAAACTTAATTATAAGTTAAGATGACAACATTACCTTCTAATTAGAGCACCCATGAACCTTCGGCTTGGGTTATACTTAGGTGGTGTTTCTTTTTTACTTAATGGACTTAATGCATGAAAAACTTAATGGTTCAGCTATATATGGTTGTTTCTTTTTTACTTAATGCTAACAAAATGTCTTAGTGGGTTAAGTTAGGAAATAGGTGTCCTTAACATTAAGTCATGGTTTTATATTTATTTTTTCTCAATTGCTCTTATTTCCCCAATGAAAATTATATTTTATATAATGAATTATGAGTAATTTCATGTTTATATATTGGTCATTTGTTTATTCAGCAAGTTTATAAAGATAAAATAATCATTTATTCAGATTCAGACAGTTCATTCAGTAAAAAAAGAAACAGTATATATATCAGCAATACTATATCTATTTAGATATCGTTACACATTCAGCAACATGTATGAATTCAGCACTTAATATGGTAAAAAAAAGAAACAGGGCCTTACTCCAACTAACTAAAATATTTGATTCTTTTCCACAGTCGCACATCGATATGGAGAGTTATAGTGAGAGTCGATTTCGTTGTTGTAACTTCTTTTGGTCGATTATGACGACATTGTAGTTCATGCGTTGGAATTGATCGACCCCAAGACGACAAAGGGGAAAAGGGGAAATTATGAAGGAATCACACCTTTGTTGGAATTAAATGAGCTATTATTTACCACGCCATTAGTTTTTTTTCCTAAATTCGTGCAGCATGTTGAAAATGAAACTTCCATGTAATAAGGACAAATAAGGGACAAAAAAAGATATTACAGTAATTGAAATGAGATAAAAAAATTATAAACTGGAATAGGATAGAACCAATAATTTCATAAAAGTGTTTTTAAATTTTTTGCTATTTTATGTTCATCATGTTAAAATGTTTATAGATACTAATTTGGAGCAATTTCCAAAGAATAGAAAATTTTATGACTATCATTTGTTAAATTATAGAGATGATTGTACTTGTTTGTCCATTGTCTTTTGGCTAAGTGGTAAAAGTGTCGCACGCCTTCACAAAGATTAAAGGTTCAAGTTTTACAAAAGATATAAGTGGAATAAAGAGTAATTAGGATAGGATAGATTTACCATTAAAAAAATTGTATTTGTTTATTAATAAGGTATAGCCTGGTTAAGGGTGTGTTCGGCATAGCGTTTGAGAGCTTTTGGGAGCATTTAGCGTTTAGCTTTTAGGAAAACGCTCGGAAAAAGGAAAAAGTCTCGTTCGGCAGTAAGAGCTTTTAGCTTTTATTTTTAACAAAACGTTCATAATCCAAAAGCTATTTCAATTAGCTTTTGGGAGCGTTTAGCATTTAGTTTTTGATTTTTATATTATTTTACATTTCTAAAAGCTAACAGCTGATTTTGCTGAACACTTCATACACTAATAAAAATCACAGCTGTCAGCTAACCGCTACCAGCTTCCAACTAACCGTTAACCGCTACCAACTACTAGTTAACAGCTACCGGCTCTTTTTGCCGAACACCCCTAAATAAATGTAAGATACAGTTCCTCTTGGATATAATGAAGAGAAATTGTATTGGTTCCTAATTTTTGTTCCTAACTTTATTCCTAACCATTTGAAAAGATGACAAGTGTAAAGTTTAATAAAATTAATAATATTTTAATCCACTTGTCATTATTTCAAATGGTTAGGAATAAAGTTAGAAACAAAAATTTGGAACCAATACAATTTCTCTACAATAAAACATTGTATAAAGTTGTTGGACGTGGCATTTTAGTTGTTCACACACAAAAACATGTGACAAGAGACAAGCTTCTTTAATGCGATGCTATTTTATACATAATCTATTTTTTTAATATGAATAACGTGTTAAAGTAGCCATTTGATGTATTCATAGGATCCAGTGTCCAACAAATCAATATGATTATGTTTTAAGATGACAATATTAGCTTTAATTAAATTACGATTTTTATGGCGAATAAAAAAGACAAACAGAATGAATATATTACCAAGTTATTTTAAAAAAAAAATCGGTTTGATGGATTCTTTTCCTGGAAATATACCAATTTCTCATATTCTTTTTAATAAAAAGTAGACAAATGAATGCAGCTCGATATGTATCGACTTGCTTTTCAAGGCTTATTATATTTAACTTGTTGCTCAATCTTTCCATTACGTGTTTTTTACTACCTCTTAATCTCTTATTTTTAACCATTGATTTTAAAGTTATTACAGAAATTATAAACTAAATATTGCTGCTTCACTCATCATCTAGACAATTAAATAAATAAACATTTTTGTTTTTGTAAACATCAAATCGTAAAGGATTAAAATAATACTAAACGTAAAGCATATGATATCTTAGCAACAACTAAAATAAAGTGGATGTATTTAAAAAGGTTATCATAAACTTTATCCAAACAATTTTTAATCTCCAGGACACCTCACTTTCACATTACAACCTTTGAAATCCAGTTAATTGTGATCAAACTAAGAATTTTATTCAATCACTAGTCAAGTAGTACATATTCATATAATTATATCAAAATCACCCGTTTAAAAATAGTTTAATATGGGCATAACCATATTAAAATCAGACTAAAAGGAATGTCCGAATATATGGTAATTATAGTCAACAGTAATATAGGTATCGGTTACAATATGTAAAAGCCATGAAAGCAGCAAGCATTAAGAAGTGGAATAGGCAGCAGCAATGCGGTCTCTCAAGTAATCGCCACTACGGACAGGAGGAAATCTAAACCAAACAAGATCTCGGTTTATGATGATTGATGGAGATTGTATTATATTATTATTAGCAGTAAGTAACATTAATTACATACCGTGGAGGAGACGACTCGCTGCAGCAGCTTTTCAAGCACTCCACCATGCAGTCCGGGTTAGGATCCAAAAAGAAGGCTATCTGCATTTCGATCACATTGCCTCTTAATTTTGTACATGTTAATTTCTTATGAAATTGGAAAAATAGATACATTTTTATATTTTGGAATAACCAAAACAAACACAAGCACTTACAGAATATCGCTCTTTCCCTGTTGGCATAACTCGGTGTAGTGTTGATCTGCAATAATATTAGATTTCTCTGATGAATAAGATGAAGATAAAATAATAAAAAATAACAACTGCCTTGGTTCAGACCGGAATAGACAATTAGTCCATCTCTCCATCATGTCCCCGAGATTCACAATCAACGCCCTACATCAGTCATCACCACAAAATCATAATTATATATATTTAACCACCTGCTGACCTATCAATACGTAAAACAAAACCATTCTCTTTTCTCACCCCTTCACATGACTAACATTCTCCCAAGTCCGCGGCTGCTTAAATTTTTCCCTGCACACCTATCGCTCAATACACACAAAACCATCAGCATAACTCACAGATAGATAGATAGATAGATAGATAGATAAAGCGTTATTGCCTGGAGGCCAGGAACACCATCTGTTGCCAGAAGAGTGATCATTCCATAATCTGAATGTGCGGAGGCACCATATACAACCTGTTCCTCGTCATCCATCTCACCTGCATCTGCATGTAAACCCACTCATCTAATTCCAAACACTTTGGCTTTGTGTATTACATTACAAAAAGTTGTAAATAAACCTGGATAGTGCAAAAGTCGTAGAAAACCGTATGGTTTATCTAAAGCCCCTATTTTCTTAAAGAAGTCCTCTTCCAAATTTAAAGCCATTGCAATCAAAGAGCTCAACCGTTCCCCGGTAGACCTGATACCATCAGAAATTCATAAATAAATAAATTGATTTAAGCTTGATCTGAAAAGTCAAATTATTCAGCATAGATTCTCAAATCTATATAGATGCATATTTGCTAAAAGGTAATGATATGTAGAGATAGGATGCCAATTAAAAGCAAATAATTAACACTTACAAGACTTTTTTGTAGTACTTCTCCATTACCAATCTCCAACAAGGTAGCATCTCTGCAATTCCCTTGAAGATTGTAAGAATGGAAGCTCAAGAAACAGGTTGCAAGGGAGTACCTTTAGAAGGCCATTGATTTAGACGGCTCTCGTTACCTTCTATAGGACCGATATGGAATGTTTCTTTCAAATCCCCTGCACTGCAGTTAAGTTAAAAATTACACAAGAATTGAAACTCGGATCAAATAGTAAGTTGCAGGGTAACAGCACCTTTAGAAATTGTGGAGGAATCAAGGTTCTCCGCATAAATTGGTGCGAAACCAGCATTGTCCTTGTGAGCCAATTTCGTCTTCTCTTCAAGTGGAAGAGAAAAGAACTTTCTGCTTTCTTCAAACACATTTTCTAACACTTGTTCCTCTACCCCATGATTCACCAGATAAAAGAACCCATACTCCATACACGCCTAATTCATCCAAAACGACAAAACTAATAAATGCACTACAACATTACCAATCTATTACCAAACTAATCCTCTTAAAATCATAATATCATACAAATAATTCCTTCCAACAACTATGAAAGACTTATAATTCAAGATGACTGGTCTTGTCTACTACTTCTTTCAGCTTCTGCTGCCAAGACCAAAACATCAAATAACTTATTATCTCTTCTCATGTTAATGTTACGTTTCTTCTTAAAAACCCCCCAAGGTTCATGGCTGTTAGTGTGCCTGTAAATTGATTATTGTATCAACTCACAATACTCATTTTTTAGTCTTTGGCAAACTAATCATAAATCATACTTTCTTTTCACTATTTATAGTCAAAATTATCACCCTACTATCCCCATTAAACAGTTGCTTATCTCTATATAAGTCGCAATCTCGCACTTCGTCATCTTTGTAATCATCAAAATTCAAGAATCAGGTTTAACAAAAGCCCTAGCAACACCGTCCATGTAGGCACACCAAAATCGTGTTCCTTTATTTAGTTTCCTGCTTTGAGATTGTGTGTGTGATTATGGAATTAACAGTGACTCCCTGTACCGTACAAAGCTTTAAATCATCTTTACCCAAAAAGTTCACTAATCCATTTTAATGTATTATGTATAGCTAATATATTAAATTAATTTGAGGGATGCCGTGGTTTCATATGCAGGAAAAAGAGAACGCATAGATTTCATATGCAGATAGTCAAACCGATGTTTGCAGAAATCAAGCAAAAAAACACAAAAGGATTTGAAGAGCTTCACTTAAACGGAAGCAATATACTTTCGATCAGTTAGAAGGGTCGGTAAAATAAGTCGCAATTTAGAGACTAGTTATAAGTCATGATGAAGAATAAACAAAAAAGAAGAACCTGCCGGATATTGTTGGCGGTGGATATTCGATCTGATGATGAAAGATCGATTATGGGAAGCTCCACAGATTCCGCCATTTTATCTCGAATATTCAGTTTTGTTCCGCTCTCTGTTTGCAGCGTTCAGAAGAGTAGAGAAAAGAAAATATTGAGAGGAAAGAAAGGAAGGGAAATATATAAATTTTTTTTATGTTTCAGAGTTTTAAAGAAAAAAAAAAAGAAAGGAAACATTTTTTATGTTACTGAATTAGATGGGAAAAGAAAAGAAAACGGCAGATTTACACTTATATCAAGTCGCGACAGGGAATCAGCAAGTGTATTATCTTTCCCATCGATATGTTCAACGTTTATTTTTACTTCTGTTCCGGTAAGGACATCTGTAAATTTTGCCCATCGTACTCTCGAGGCTTTATTGCTATTTGTTTTGTTGTAGAAAGATATTATAGCCTGGCAATCTGTCCTGAGGGTTATTTCTTCATTCTTTGAAAAGACCAGTATATCGTCTATATATACTGCGATAAAACTTTCAGTTCCCCTGAAACATTTATCCATTTTTCTTTGAAAAATTGCCGGTGATAGCATATCAATTGTATGCTGGGTGCCTTCCTCTTTTTGGAGCCACTTACTCGCTTCTTCCTTTTGGACTGTCTCTTTCTCTAGTTGTTGTGAAGATACAACTTTTCTTGGCCTTACAATGACTGAAGATGATTTGCCATATCCAAAATTCAAAAAAATAGCCCAACAAATCCTTGCAGGGGTGGAACAACAAGTTTTTCCAGCCACGGAGGAATCTGGTACTTCATATCAGGTACCACCTGAACCAGTCATGGGTCCTCCTGTATACCCACCAGCAAGACCAATCCCAGGAAATTTCCAACGATTTCCTGAATTCAGATACCCACAAGCTAACACATCGGCATTTTCCGGAAGCTATGGAAGGTATCACAATTCCCAATGGTCTTTGCCACCAGCATGGTTAGAAACAGGAGTCATGCTTGTTCTCCCAAATGACCCAGGACTTTGGTCTTTTGCCATTGCAAGATGGGAATCCATCACTATCAACAGGCTCAATAATCAGACTTGGGAAAACAATAAGGCCAAACTCTCCTTTGTTGAAAACTTATTAGGAGAAAGTCAGAAACTCATGTGGCAGCAATGGCGTACCACGTTCCCAGATGCTTATGCAGAATTAGAAGCCATATCTGATGATACTCAAAATATCACATCTCAGATCCATCAAATCATTTTGATGGAAGACCCTTACAGAGGATCAACAGAAGAACAAGACAGAGCATACAGAGATCTCGACAGAATCACATGCGAGGAAACAAAGCATTTATGGCAATTCCTGGAAGACTTTAAGAACCTAGCCATCAAGTCTGGAAGATTATACTTCCCTTCCACAATGGAGAAGTTCTTCGCAAAGCTCCCAGTTGCCTTGTCAAAAGAAATCGAAATTATGGCAATTCCTGGAAGACTTTAAGAACCTAGCCATCAAGTCTGGAAGATTATACTTCCCTTCCACAATGGAGAAGTTCTTCGCAAAGCTCCCAGTTGCCTTGTCAAAAGAAATCGAAATTTCCTTCAAATAGAGATACCTCGGTTTAACGGCAGGTGTTATCCCAGCTATAAAGTACACACATACTTTTGTAGCCGAAATGTGTAGAAAGGCTGCCCTGGCAAAAGAATTAAGGGACTTGTCCCTATGCTCTGCAATTCCTATACCTGGCTATTACAAAAGTAGCAAAAAGAAGTATGGGATAAGGAAGTCCCGAACGTATAAAGGCAAACCTCACAAGGATTCACATGTGAAGCCATTCAAAACAAAATACAAGGATGACAGAGGACGGGTCAAAAAATGCAAGTGTTTCATATGCGGCAGAGAAGGGCATTTTGCTAGAGATTGCAAAAGCAAACAAGGAAACATAGCAAGAGCATCTGTATATCAGAACATGGAGCTTGATGAAAACTGGGATATAGTCTCAGCAGATTTCGATGATAGTAGTGTTTATAGCATATCAGAAGGAGAAGGTGATGCCAGGCAAAACATCAACCTCATTGTCCAAGACACACCAATAGACGAATCTGCACTTATGCTCCATGAGGAGGAATATGACTCAAGTGATGGTGAACAGGGAACTGCTCCAGTCCAGCCGGTAGAAGAAGACACATAGGGTATGGAAGCTTATTATCCCCCACCAAAAGTAGTAAAAATGTACAAAAAAGGCTTATACTGGCATAGGGCAGATTCAGATGATAGTGTGGAAGAATCACCCGACGAGCCATTAACTGACAATGAATTTGAAGGGGAAAGTGAACATTTCGCCTTCATGTTCCATCCTGGATCACCGGCAAAAATAGAAGAAATGGTAAAATTAGCTGGATCGTGGAAACCAATCAAAAAAGTTCCAGAAAAAAGTAAACAGTGTGAGCATAAATGGGAAGAAAACTTGGTAACAAACTACACGTTATGTTACTATTGCGGAATATACACTACCGAAAATTCAAGAATTCACTGTCCCAAATGCCAATTCACTGCATGTGCTTTGTGTTCAAGAAATTATCTAAAAATCCAAGCAAAAGCCAAGCCGGTGACAGAGATAAAAAGGGAGGTAGCGGAGTCTGTTGAAGTAAAATTACTCAAGGAATTACTAGCAAAAAGAGATGAAGATATGAAGCAGTTAGCTTAAGAGATAGCCATGGAAAAAGCCCTTCGACAACTAGAGAAAGAGACAGTCCAAAAGGAAGAAGTGAGTAAGTGGCTCCAAAAAGAGGAAGGCACCCAGCATACAATTGATATGCTAAAAGAAGAAATTCAAAGGCTAAAAGGTGAAAGAAACGAAATCACACGTCTCAAGGAAGAAAGTGCCCAACAGAAACAAAAAATTGAAGAACTAGAAAAACAAATTAAAGGCCTAAAAGAAAACAGCTATCAAGAAAATTTCCCAGAATTAGCCAGACCGATGATAGCCACTGAAACAGTTCGTGCCACCGGGACCCATGAAACGTCAAAAACCAGGAAGGTCAACAATCGGCTCTATAATGTAACGGTCGAGTTTGTTATACCCGGATGCCCTGAATTTAAAACAAGAGCCATAATTGACACAGGCGCCTCTGCATGCTGTATCAACAAAGGAGTCGTCCCAAAGGAAGCACTTGAAAGCTTAACGCAAAACATCTTCTTCAATGGTTTGAATTCCAGGCAACAAGCGACACATAAATTAAAACCTGGATATTTTTACATTGAAGGAAACAAATTCAGTATGCCTCTAATTTATGCCTTTGATATGGGCATAACAGAGGGGATAGAAATGCTGATTGGCACAAATTTTATCCGATCAATGAAAGGAGGAATACGAATCGAAGGCGATGAAATTACAATCTACAAGAAGGTGACCAGAATCAAGACAACTGGCCAAGCAGAAATTGCTCAAATGGCTATTGAAGAACTGGAATTAGAAGAGCAATAATACAATGAAATTAATGAAGTAATTTATTTTCATCAGCCATATGGAGAAAAGTTCCGACAACAATTTCAGCCCCTAATTGAAGAATTAAAAGAGCAAGGTTTCATTGGAGAAGAACCATTAAAGCATTGGAAGAAAAACGGTGAAGTATGCAAGCTGGACATTATCAACCCAGATATTACCATACAAGACAAACCGTTAAAACACGTCACCCCAGCCATGGATGATGCATTTAAAAAACACATAGATGCCTTGCTAAAAATCGGAGCAATAAGACCAAGTAACAGCAGGCATCGAACAATGGCAATGCTGGTAAATTCAGGAACAATTGTTGATCCAGCCACTGGAAAAGAAACAAAAGGAAAAGAAAGACTGGTATTTAATTATCGAACCTACGATAATACATATAAAGACCAGTACTCTCTATCAGGAATCAACACAATAATCCAGAGAATAAGTAATGCAAAAATCTTCTCCAAATTCGACCTAAAATCCGGGTTCCATCAGGTTGCAATGGAGGAAAGCTCAATACCATGGACAGCGTTTCTTGTTCCAGGCGGATTATATGAATGGACGGTTATGCCTTTCGGCCTAAAGAATGCACCGGTAATTTTTCAAAGAAAAATGGATAAATGTTTCAGGGGAACTGAAAGTTTTATCGCAGTATATATAGACGATATACTGGTCTTTTCAAAGAATGAGCAAGAACACGCAACTCATCTACAGAAAATGCTGCAAATCTGTAGAAAGAATGGTTTGGTGTTATCACCAACAAAAATGAAAATAGGAGTCCCACAAGTGGACCTTCTAGGTGTAGTAATTGGAGAAGGAAAAGTCAAGTTGCAACCCCATATCATCCAGAAAATCGTTTCGTTTGATGAAGAGCAATTAAAAACAAAGAAAGGCTTAAGATCATTCCTTGGTATCCTAAACTATGCTAGACAGCATATCCCAAACCTTGGAAGATTGTTAAGGCCACTTTATGAAAAAACTCAAGCACATGGTGATAAAAGACTGAAAGCATCAGATTATGAATTGATCCATAAGATCAAACAAGAGGTAGAGAGACTTCCAGACCTCGAAGTCCCACCAAAAGATGCTTACATGGTGCTTGAAGTAGATGGATGCATGGAGGGATGGGGAGGAGTTGCTAAGTGGAAACCTAACAGGAGTGACCCAAGAAGTGCTGAAAAGTATGTGCATATGCAAGTGGCAAATTTAACACCATACAGTCCACAATTGATGCAGAGATAAATGCCTGCATAAACACATTGGAGAAATTAAAGATATTCTACCTGGATAAAGAAGAAATAACCCTCAGGACAGATTGCCAAGCTATAATATCTTTCTACAACAAAACAAATAGCAATAAAGCCTCGAGAGTACAATGGGCAAAATTTACAGATGCCCTTACCGGAACAGGAGTAAAAATAAACGTTGAACATATCGATGGGAAAGATAATGTACTTGCTGATTCCCTGTCGCGACTTGTCAATGTTTGTTTTGCAGACGAATGTACAGGAAACCAGCAATTGAAGGAACTGGATCAAGAAGCCATGATGATAGCACAGGAGACTCTGGAATTCCCTATTACCTGTCTCGAGAATATGAAGACTATCTCCGAACAAATCATGAAGATTTCAAACCATTACCAAAAGTCTTCACAAGACCTATCATCACCATTAAAGAACCAGGAGCCCTGTACAAATCATACCAAGTTAAAGCAGCCCGATCCAGACAAATGCTCAACCCATATTCAACAATTGCCCAAGATCTTGAGTTGGCAGCAGCAAAAGACGCAGTCCAAGCCGTTAGAAATCTACAAGCAATTGTCCAGTACAAAGCCCAAATCTGCTTTGGAAAATCAACACGGGACAACCACTGGAGTGATCAAAAAGAAGACATCAGGATCCAAAATAAAGAAGCCCTCCGAATCCTTGTCGAACTGGAAGCCTTGGCCCAAAGATTGGGGCGAAACAACATTTAGCCCAGTCCAATCAGCCCATAACCAGGAAAAAGCGTATATTTTGGAAGACCCGACAAAGGTAGTTCTAGAAGCAAGCGTAAGACATGATTAAAGCAACAAAGAGACGGAAGAAAATGATCCCAACACCCCCCACGTGGTGGACCCTATAACTTTTGACTAAAAGATGCCAGCGCTAAGGGGAATTATTGTACGATAGTTTGTCATTTATGTGAGTCACAGAGCACTGTAATAAAGTCGTAATAATGCTCCCAAAAATTCGAATATGCCAAAGGATTATTCCTTAGCATATTCTGTCTCTAAGTCCTATAAATAGCTGGTCCTAAGTTTGTAAAGAGGCATATCATATACAAGATCAAAAAGTCTCTCTCAGAATCCCTGTAATAAGTGTGTGCTTCCGCTTTTGTAATAAAAATCAGGTGTGTTTTTCTTATTTTTGCTTGTTTTTATAAGGTTTTAGTCTTTGAACCTAAGAAACGACAATAAGATAAAAATCTTTGTGATAATAAGAATTTTTCTCTTTGGTATCAGAGCTTGAAATCAAAGCTCTATGGATCACTAAAACAAAGGTGTATTCAAGTGATTGCAAAATCCTGCTTATTATACCTTTTTATATTTATATGTATACAAAATTTGTGCCTCAGTATACTACTTTAAAGTAAGAATTTATTTGAAATATTCTTATAAAAGCTGGACAAAAGACCGTGCAATTGCTTCTAAAAGGGAATACCCAAGAGGGGGAAACCGTGTTGAAGTTAACCATTGGGTGAGTCCATCTCTAATGGGAACTATTTCCAATAGGTTCATGAAAACAAAGTATTATGTCTGAACGTTTTGAACAAGAAATACATAATTGGTATGATAAGTCCGGATCTGCTTCACTTGAGTACATCACCTTTCCTGAAAAGACAAAACTAAATCTTTCAGATATCGCAAACAATTTAGGTTGTATTTATAGTCGTCTAAATCTTTTCGCAAGAGTATCCTTAAAGCATTTTCATAAAATATCAGAAAATCAAGAAAATTTAGAAAAAGAGTTGCTAAAGAATCGTAAAAAATTGGAAGCTTGTGAGGATATATTAAGAAAAACCCAGAGTGAAACCAGAAAAAGCCTTCAGCAACTGTCCACTGAAATCCAACAAGTACAACCAATCACAAAGAAGGAAGTCCTCCAGTTGGTCAACGAAATAGCAAAACAACCTAAGCTAGTTGAAGAAGAAGCTCTTAAGCTCACAGAGGATCTAAACCAAAAGGTCCAGAAGGTTGAAAGCCTTCTACACGAAGTAAAGCGATTAATTACTGGATGAGTCTTGCCAACGCAAAAGCAAGCTCAGAGTATCAAGAAGCTACTCAAGCAACAGACGAGGTTGAAACACCAGCGGTCGGATTCGCAAAACCCAGCGACTATAAAGGAGTAGTTGCAACAGCTCTTGCAGCCACAATCAAGCAGAATAACACTATTTTGTATTTATTAATAAATCAAAATCGAAGGCTTGCAGACCTTAAAGAAAGAATAAGCAAGCTTGGGGGAAAACAACCGGTTAGAGAAGAGCTAGAAGACTCTATTGCAAGTCTAACCAAAAGACTCGACAACTTCTCAATCGGAGAAAAGAATCAGCCGAAACAGGCGGCGAAAGGGCCGATATACGTGTTTGAAAATCCCAACAAAATATTCAAAGAACAATATAACAAGGAGAAGGCCAAATGAGTACTCAAAGACCCAGTGTCCTAAATAGAAGTACTACTACTGCAACACAAACTGAGCTTCCATTACAGGAAGATCAGATAAGAGGCTATCAACAAATAGCGCGACATCGTTACAACGTAAGTCGAGGACTACGACGGGCCAGCCAAAGGTACCGAAGGACTCTTGAGTCAACTTTAAGCCCAGAAAGACAGCTGGAAATCTCCAGACAAAGACGAGCCAGCCTGGTACCCGCAGAGGTATTATACTCTAATAATAATGATACAACCAATCATAGGGTGTATCAGCATTATTCGGAACAACGAATACTCTGCATAGAAGGAAATCAGATAAACCTTGAATTATGCAATCAACGGAGTTATGAACAGCTGCGAAGGACAGGATTACAACATGTGCATATCGGAATCTTTATGATTCGGATACATGCACTCCACAGGAGAAACGCCGGAACAAATGCCCTAGTTGTCTTAAGTGACACACAGTGGGAAGACAGTACCCAAATAATTGGTACTATGGAGGTCGATTTGTCATCAGGAACACAACTGGTGTATATGTTTCCGGATATGATGATAAGTATTAACGACTTTCATCACCTATACAAGTTGCAATCCAGACACATGGATATGACGCATGGCAAGGAGGAGATAGTAACCTGCTCATAACAATGGCCTTGATAGGACGACTATCAAACACAAGTTATAAAGGCTTCGAATACAGTGTATCAAACGTAGTTGATCACTTAACCACGATCGGAATCACAGCCATCCCCGGCGAACGCAGGACGATAGAAGAACTCCAAGGAAGAAGCTGGAATTTACAACCAGCAGACAACATTACAGTCAGAGTTCCTGCTAGAGTAGCGGTAAATGATAGGCTCAACCGATCAGTCAGCCTGAGGTTTGAAAACTATCTGAGAGCACCACAACCACCAAGATATTCGGTTGATGTCAATGACAGAGAAATTACAGATAATGGTCATTTAGAAGAGGAGGAACATTTCATTGGAATTTTCTTTGAAGAGACTCATAATCCATTTGATGTATGTACTTGTTCGGCGTGCAATGAAGAAGCATGGATAGAAGCAAGGCGACCCCTAAATCCACAGAAAACATCAAACAAGCCTAAGAAGAAACATAGGAAATTAGGTGAAAATGGTCAACCCTTGGTGAACCTTCAGGCAAATGGGACTATTATGTAAAATATGATGCCCCTCAACAAACAACGCCTATAGAAGAAATAGTTGCCACAGGATGGGACGATATCTGTGACGACACATATAAGTTTTGAATGGCTTCACATGTGAATCCTTGTGAGGTTTGCCTTTATACGTTCGGGACTTCTGATTGCCAGGCTATAATATCTTTCTACAACAAAACAAATAGCAATAAAGCCTTGAGAGCTTAATTCTTTTGCCAGGGCTGCCTTTCTACACATTTCGGCTACAAAAGTATGTGTGTACTTTATAGCTGGGATAACACCTGCCGTTAAACCGGGGTATCTCTAGTACTCAAAGACCCAGTGTCCTAAATAGAAGTACTACTACTGCAACTATTTTGTTGGGATTTTCAAACACGTATATTGGCCCTTTCGCCGCCTGTTTCGGCTGATTCTTTTCTTCGATTGAGAAGTTGTCGAGTCTTTTGGTTAGACTTGCAAGCCAACATATCGATGGGAAAGATAATGTACTTGCTGATTCCCTGTCGCGACTTGTCAATGTTTGTTTTGCAGACGAATGTACAGGAAACCAGCAATTGAAGGAACTGGATCAAGCAGCCATAACGATAGCACATGAGACTATGGAATTCCCTATTACCTGTCTCGAGAATATGAAGACTATCTCCAAACAAATCATGAAGATTTCAAACCATTACCAAAAGTCTTCACAAGACCTATCATCAGCATTAAAGAACCAGGAGCCCTGTACAAATCATACCAAGTTAAAGCAGCCCGATCCAGACAAATGCTCAACCTATATTCAACAATTGCCCAAGATCTTGAGTTGGCAGCATCCTTCATAATCGTTTGCCATAATTCCAGCCAAAAATTTTTGTTTTGCTTATAATAGAAGACAAAACATACACATCATGCTAGTCTTTTGACTTTACAAGAAAATTGAAGTTGATAAACCAATACACAAGGTGGCTTTAATTTGCAATAAGGTTAAGTTTTATTGTTGGTTGGCCACTGCACAAAATAGTTATACCATATTAAACCTTAACTAAGATTTTGTTATGTGATTTTCTTTTTAATTTAAGCCGGAATCACCTTAATCACTATCTTCTTGTGTGATTTTTTTTTCATTTTAATTCATAACTAATTTCCAATTTACAACATCAACAAGTTCCAATTAAACATTGTGATGTCTTGGCATATTATAGTTTCTATGCAATGCTTTCAATCAAACAAAAAGTTATGGAATACATATTAATCGGTCACCAATGAATTGTTTTCAACATCTACAACCAAAATAGAAAACAAAATAAAAACAAATCAAAATCTCATTTTTTCCAAAATTACCAAATAAAAAAATTGCAACTAACCAAATATATAAGAGCAATCCATAAATCGTCGCCTTTTATCACGTGTACCCACCATATCTTTCAGCACACACATCCTTATCTAAAGTGGACTACTGAATAATAACCTTGATTTTGCTTGATTGGCGGCCAAGTAATTGAGAGCCCTTGGAGAACCTTCCTATGCACTCGTTGCTATGCTTCCTGGAGACATTGTCAGCAAGCTACCAAAACGACTGTGGCAGCCGATTAGACAAGCTCTTGTCTAAGGATATTGAGGTAGCACTGACACTAGGCTGGGATTTTGCTGGATAGGTCATACTGACCACAAGGTTAGACCAGCACCTCAGTTTACACTGATGTTGGGGGTGTACCCGTATTTACTTGCCACGGTTGGGGGGAATCTCTTTAGAGTCGGTGAGCAAGTTTACCGAGAGTTAGTATTGGAGTTTTTCTCCATAGTCTGATTCGATCCGACCATTACTGACTTCATGGATCAGATGATGTTCGGTTTTATACAGGGGAAAGAGCTGCTACTATAATATTCGCGAGTTGGCTTGGTGCCTAGGCATTTACACACACGCTGAGACTTTGAGCGTACATTTTATCCCATTCCTTGATGCCACTTACACAATAGAACAACAGGACTCATACGGGTTTACACTGATGTTGGGGGTGTACCCCTATTTACTTGCCACGGTTGGGGTAACCTATTTAGAGTCCGTGAGCTAGTGTACCGAGAGTTAGTATTGGAGTTTTTCTCCATGGTACGATTCGATCCCACCATTACTGACTTCACGGATTAGAAGACGTTCAGTTTTATATATGGGGAGAGAGCCGCCGGTGGAGTATCCGCGAGTTAGCCTAGTGCGGGGCATTTACACACATGATAAGACTTTGAGCGTACATTTTATCCCATTCCTATGTCACTCACACAGTACAACAATAGGACTTTAACGACTCAAATGTTTGTGCATACATAGGCCCTAGAGATTACCATTCGTCTTCAGCGAAGGAGAGCCTGCTGCTATCTCCGGTATGCCGAGTGCTTCATTGCCTCATTACCTGATCAGTGACTCACCACAGGGATGGTGACCACCGACCTATTTTATCTTTATGGCCTTCTCACACCATACACTCTCCTAAACCTTCCATATCTTATAGTGGTTTACCTTGCGTGGAGGGCCACAGGGTCCAAAGTAGCCAACCCAATATGTGGATGACATTTTGTGATGCGTCTAACGTTATATTATGTAACACCCAGTTGTTCAACACAATGTACACCCAATTTTTCCAAAAACATACATGTAAAACATATGGTGTATAATAGTATCAACATCGGCTATACAAGTCAGATCAAAAGATCATGTACAAAATATACAAAAGACAAGTCCCATGATCGAGTCGAGTATACAAAATGTCATCAAACTACAAAAGTTATGTAGTGTTTCGACCCTCATGCCTCCATAATCGCTTTACCTTTTGAGCTACTAGGTCATGTGTCAACCACAAATAACATATGTAAGTTATATGCTTCGTGAGTAACATACGGGACAACGAAATAATATAACACCATAATTATATAATCATCAACATAATAAACACCAATAATATGTAAATACTAGTTTATGGAATTCATGAATCAAAGATATAATTATTTGGTACTAGGGCTTTTCACCAACCCTGTATTATAGCACCAACATAATAACGACTTTTCACCAACCCTGGAGACTTTACACCAGTCTCAAAAGATAAAGACTTTTCACGAGCCTTAGAGACTTTACACCAGTATCGAATAAAGATCACCAAATACAAATGAGATTTCTCACTAGTTCTGTTGTATGTCACCAATAAGGGGTAGGCTTTTCACAAGCCGTAAACCTAAATATGGAAGGGAATTTTCACCGATCCCTTTGTTTTGCACCAAGTATGTATCACGAGAATTTTCACCAATTTCATCTATTATTCAAGTCACCATTTGTTTTCATGTTAGGTAAATCATAATTAAGACTTTAGATTATAACTGACTTCTTGACTACAAAATTATACGCCAAAACTGTTAAGTTACTCACCTCGATGTCCTTGTTATAGTAGATTTCAACTGATAGTGAGATTCCCCCATCCTGTTACTTCAGCTACTATCAACACCACATGTGAACACATCTTAGATATCATATAATCACTAGGGACACAGAATAGTTAAACATAAGTTCATGTCCCACGATCATAGTGACGTTATCAGACAAGGCTAGCACCACTAACCAAGAACAGTCACTTTTAACGACGACACCAACTCTATTTAGCGCCGGTAACTATGAACGGTTCACCATATCTCGCATGTTTTAAGAATAAATTCCCAAATTTCAATTTACCACTCAATTTACACCACAACTATACATGGGTTTTGGAACATTCAACTCAATTTAACTATACATGCATAATTTGACCACCTACTACACCATACAAGCTAATAATTCACCAAATTTTAGTATAGGAAGGATTAATCACCTTGATTTCGGTTTATGGTGTTAAACCTCTTTGGATTTCACCATAGCTTGCTAATTTAGCCCCACTTCAAATTTACAGCCCTTCATTTTCGTTTCTACTATTACTAAATGTGTGAAAAGTTAAATGACCGACTAGACACCTTAGTGGATATTGTTATTACTCGTATTTAGCGTCACTGGGTCTAACCTTAGCGTCACTACTTACTCAACTCGCGTTGCTATCACCTATTCATAGCGCCGCTAACTGCTAAATTCCAGCAGGCATTCTACTTCAATAA
>CM042015.1:105733376-105961588 GCA_023525715.1 Cichorium intybus
TTAAATTTTGAATTTTTAATGATATTTTTTTTGTTATTTTTAACAATTTGTCGTGTACCCCGGTACATGAAAAATTCATAATTTTTGAATTTTTGTAAAATTCAAAAATTACCTATAATTACACTTTGTGATCATTTTAAAACATTTTTGGTGTACGTGGGTTCATGAGAAACTACTTAAATTTTGAATTTTTTAATGATATTTTTATGTTATTTTTAACAATTTGTCGTGTACCCCGGTACATGAAAAATTCTTAATTTTTCAATTTTTGTAAAATTCAAAAATTACCTATATTTACACTTTGTTATCATTTTAAACATTTTTGGTGTACCTAGGTTCATGAGAAACTCCTTAAATTTTGAATTTTTTAATGATATTTTTCTGTTATTTTTAACAATTTGTCGTGTACCCCGGTACATGAAAAATTCTTAATTTTTGAATTTTTGTAAAATTCAAAAATTACCTATAATTACACTTTGTGATCATTTAAAACATTTCTGGTGTACCTGGGTTCATGAGAAACTCCTTAAATTTTGAAATTTTTAATGATATTTTTCTGTTATTTTTAACAATTTGTCGTGTACCCCGGTACATGAAAAATTCTTAATTTTTGAATTTTTGTAAAATTCAAAAAATTACCTATAATTACACTTTGTGATCATTTTAAAACATTTTTGGTGTACCTGGGTTCATAAGAAACTCCTTAAATTTTGAATTTTTTAATGATATTTTTTATGTTATTTTTAACAATTTGTCGTGTACCCCGGTACATGAAAAATTCTTAATTTTTCAATTTTTGTAAAATTCAAAAATTACCTATAATTACACTTTGTGATCATTTAAAACATTTCTGGTGTACCTAGGTTCATGAGAAACTCCTTAAATTTTGAATTTTTTAATGATATTTTTCTGTTATTTTTAACAATTTGTCGTGTACCCCGGTACATGAAAAATTCTTAATTTTTGAATTTTTGTAAAATTAAAAAATTACTTATAATTAAACTTTGTGATCATTTTAAAACATTTCTGGTGTACCTGGGTTCATGAGAAACTCCTTAAATTTTGAATTTTTTAATGATATTTTTCTGTTATTTTTAACAATTTGTCGTATACCCCGGTACATGAAAAATTCTTAATTTATGAATTTTTGTAAAATTCAAAAATTACCTATAATTACACTTTGTGATCATTTTAAAACATTTCTGGTGTACCTGGGTTCATGAGAAACTCCTTAAATTTTGAATTTTTTAATGATATTTTTTATGTTATTTTTAACAATTTGTCGTGTACCCCGGTACATGAAAAATTCTTAATTTTTCAATTTTTGTAAAATTCAAAAATTACCTATAATTACACTTTGTGATCATTTTAAACATTTCTGGTGTACCCGGGTTCATGAGAAACTCCTTAAATTTTGAATTTTTAATGATATTTTTCTGTTACTTTTAACAATTTGTCGTGTACCCCGGTACATGAAAAATTCATAATTTTTGAATTTTTGTAAAATTCAAAAATTACCTATAATTACACTTTGTGATCATTTTAAAACATTTTTGGTGTACGTGGGTTCATGAGAAACTCCTTAAATTTTGAATTTTTTAATGATATTTTTTATGTTATTTTTATCAATTTGTCGTGTACCCCGGTACATGAAAAATTCTTAATTTTTCAATTTTTGTAAAATTCAAAAATTACCTATATTTACACTTTGTTATCATTTTAAACATTTTTGGTGTACCTAGGTTCATTAGAAACTCCTTAAATTTTGAATTTTTTAATGATATTTTTTCTGTTATTTTTAACAATTTGTCGTGTACCCCGGTACATGAAAAATTCTTAATTTTTCAATTTTTGTAAAATTCAAAAATTACCTATATTTACACTTTGTTATCATTTTAAACATTTCTGGTGTACCTAGGTTCAGGAGAAACTCCTTAAATTTTGAATTTTTTAATGATATTTTTTCTGTTATTTTTAACAATTTGTCGTGTACCCCGGTACATGAAAAATTCTTAATTTTTGAATTTTTGTAAAATTCAAAAATTACCTATAATTACACTTTGTGATCATTGTAAAACATTTCTGGTGTACCTGGGTTCATGAGACACCCCTTAAATTTTGAATTTTTTAATGATATTTTTCGTGTTATTTTTAACAATTTGTCGTGTACCCCAGTACATGAAAAATTCTTAACTTTTCAATTTTTGTAAAATTCAAAAATTACCTATAATTAGACTTTGTGATCATTTTAAACATTTCTGGTGTACCTAGGTTCATGAGAAACTCCTTAAATTTTGAATTTTTTAATGATATTTTTTCTGTTGTTTTTAACAATTTGTCGTGTACCCCGGTACATGAAAAATTATTAATTTTTCAATTTTTGTAAAATTCAAAAATTACCTATAATTACACTTTGTGATCATTTTAAACATTTCTGGTGTACCTAGGTTCATGAAAAACTCCTTAAATTTTGAATTTTTTAATGATATTTTTCTGTTGTTTTTAATAATTTGTCGTGTACCCCAGTACATGAAAAATTCTTAATTTTTGAATTTTTGTAAAATTCAAAAATTACCTATAATTATACTTTGTGATCATTTTAAAACATTTCTGGTGTACCTGGGTTCATGAGAAACTCCTTAAAATTTGAATTTTTTAATGATATTTTTTATGTTATTTTTAACAATTTGTCGTGTACCCCGGTACATGAAAAATTCTTAATTTTTCAATTTTTGTAAAATTCATAAATTACCTATAATTACACTTTGTGATCATTTTAAACATTTCTGGTGTACCTAGGTTCATGAGAAACTACTTAAATTTTGAATTTTTTAATGATATTTTTTGTATTATTTTTCACAATTTGTCGTGTACCCCGGTACATGAAAAATTCATAATTTTTGAATTTTTGTAAAATTCATAAATTACCTATAATTACACTTTGTGATCATTTTAAACATTTCTGGTGTACCTAGGTTCATGAGAAACTACTTAAATTTTGAATTTTTTAATGATATTTTTTCTGTTATTTTTAACAATTTGTCGTGTACCCCGGTACATGAAAAATTCTTAATTTTTCAATTTTTGTAAAATTCAAAAATTACCTATATTTACACTTTGTTATCATTTTAAACATTTCTGGTGTACCTAGGTTCATGAGAAACTCCTTAAATTTTGAATTTTTTAATGATATTTTTTCTATTATTTTTAACAATTTGTCGTGTACCCCGGTACATGAAAAATTCTTAATTTTTCAATTTTTGTAAAATTCAAAAATTACCTATATTTACACTTTGTTATCATTTTAAACATATCTGGTGTACCTAGGTTCATGAGAAACTCCTTAAATTTTGAATTTTTTAATGATATTTTTTATGTTATTTTTAACAATTTGTCGTGTACCCCGGTACATGAAAAATTCTTAATTTTTCAATTTTTGTAAAATTCAAAAATTACCTATAATTACACTTTGTGATCATTTTAAACATTTCTGGTGTACCTAGGTTCAGGAGAAACTCCTTAAATTTTGAATTTTTTAATGATATTTTTTCTGTTATTTTTAACAATTTGTCGTGTACCCCGGTACATGAAAAATTCTTAATTTTTCAATTTTTGTAAAATTCAAAAATTACCTATAATTACCCTTTGTGATCATTGTAAACATTTCTGGTGTACCTAGGTTCATGAGAAACTCCTTAAATTTTGAATTTTTTAATGATATTTTTTCTGTTATTTTTAACAATTTGTCGTGTACCCCGGTACATGAAAAATTCTTAATTTTTCAATTTTTGTAAAATTCAAAAATTACCTATAATTACACTTTGTGATCATTTTAAACATTTCTGGTGTACCTAGGTTCATGAGAAACTCCTTAAATTTTGAATTTTTTAATGATATTTTTATGTTATTTTTAACAATTTGTCGTGTACCCCGGTACATGAAAAATTCTTAATTTTTCAATTTTTGTAAAATTCAAAAATTACCTATAATTACACTTTGTGATCGTTTTAAACATTTCTGGTGTACCTAGGTTCATGAGAAACTCCTTAAATTTTGAATTTTTTAATGATATTTTTTCTATTATTTTTATCAATTTGTCGTGTACCCCGGTACATGAAAAATTCTTAATTTTTGAATTTTTGTAAAATTCAAAAATTACCTATAATTACACTTTGATATCATTTTAAAACATTTCTGGTGTACCTGGGTTCATGAGAAACTCCTTAAATTTTGAATTTTTTAATGATATTTTTTCTGTTATTTATATCAATTTGTCGTGTACCCCGGTACATGAAAAATTCTTAATTTTTGAATTTTTGTAAAATTCAAAAATTACTTATAATTACACTTTGTGATCATTTTAAAACATTTCTGGTGTACCTGGTTCATGAGAAACTACTTAAATTTTGAATTTTTTAATGATATTTTTTGTATTATTTTTCACAATTTGTCGTGTACCCCGGTACATGAAAAATTCTTAATTTTTCAATTTTTGTAAAATTCAAAAATTACCTATAATTACACTTTGTGATCATTTTAAACATTTCTGGTGTACCTAGGTTCATGAGAAACTCCTTAAATTTTGAATTTTTTAATGATATTTTTTCTGTTATTTTTAACAATTTGTCATGTAACCCAGTACATGAAAAATTCATAATTTTTCAATTTTTGTAAAATTCAAAATTTACCTATAATTACCCTTTGTGATCATTGTAAACATTTCTGGTGTACCTAGGTTCATGAGAAACTCCTTAAATTTTGAATTTTTTAATGATATTTTTTCTGTTATTTTTAACAATTTGTCGTGTACCCCGGTACATGAAAAATTCTTAAATTTTCAATTTTTGTAAAATTCAAAAATTACCTATAATTACACTTTGTGATCATTTTAAACATTTCTGGTGTACCTGGGTTCATGAGAAACTCCTTAAATTTTGAATTTTTTAATGATATTTTTCTATTATTTTTAACAATTTGTCGTGTACCCCGGTACATGAAAAATTCTTTATTTTTGAATTTTTGTAAAATTCAAAAATTACCTATAATTACACTTTGTGATCATTTAAAACATTTCTGGTGTACCTGGGTACATGAAAAACTCCTTAAATTTTGAATTTTTCAATGATATTTTTCTGTTATTTTTAACAATTTGTCGTGTACCCCGGTACATGAAAAATTCTTAATTTTTGAATTTTTGTAAAATTCAAAAATTACCTATAATTACACTTTGTGATCATTTTAAAACATTTCTGCTGTACCTGGGTTCATGAGAAACTCCTTAAATTTTGAATTTTTTAATGATATTTTTATGTTATTTTTAACAATTTGTCGTGTACCCCGGTACATGAAAAATTCTTAATTTTTCAATTTTTGTAAAATTCAAAAATTACCTATAATTACACTTTGTGATCGTTTTAAACATTTCTGGTGTACCTAGGTTCATGAGAAACTCCTTAAATTTTGAATTTTTTAATGATATTTTTTCTATTATTTATATCAATTTGTCGTGTACCCCGGTACATGAAAAATTCTTAATTTTTGAATTTTTGTAAAATTCAAAAATTACTTATAATTACACTTTGTGATCATTTTAAAACATTTCTAGTGTACCTGGTTCATGAGAAACTCCTTAAATTTTGAATTTTTTAATGATATTTTTTGTATTATTTTTCACAATTTGTCGTGTACCCCGGTACATGAAAAATTATTAATTTTTCAATTTTTGTAAAATTCAAAAATTACCTATAATTACACTTTGTGATCATTTTAAACATTTCTGGTGTACCTAGGTTCATGAGAAACTCCTTAAATTTTGAATTTTTTAATGATATTTTTCTGTTGTTTTTAATAATTTGTCGTGTACCCCAGTACATGAAAAATTCTTAATTTTTGAATTTTTGTAAAATTCAAAAATTACCTATAATTATACTTTGTGATCATTTTAAAACATTTCTGGTGTACCTGGGTTCATGAGAAACTCCTTAAAATTTGAATTTTTTAATGATATTTTTTATGTTATTTTTAACAATTTGTCGTGTACCCCGGTACATGAAAAATTCTTAATTTTTCAATTTTTGTAAAATTCATAAATTACCTATAATTACACTTTGTGATCATTTTAAACATTTCTGGTGTACCTAGGTTCATGAGAAACTCCTTAAATTTTGAATTTTTTAATGATATTTTTCTGTTATTTTTAACAATTTGTCGTGTACCCCGGTACATGAAAAATTCATAATTTTTGAATTTTTGTAAAATTCATAAATTACCTATAATTACACTTTGTGATCATTTTAAACATTTCTGGTGTACCTAGGTTCATGAGAAACTACTTAAATTTTGAATTTTTTAATGATATTTTTTCTGTTATTTTTAACAATTTGTCGTGTACCCCGGTACATGAAAAATTCTTAATTTTTCAATTTTTGTAAAATTCAAAAATTACCTATATTTACACTTTGTTATCATTTTAAACATTTCTGGTGTACCTAGGTTCATGAGAAACTCCTTAAATTTTGAATTTTTTAATGATATTTTTTCTGTTATTTTTAACAATTTGTCGTGTACCCCGGTACATGAAAAATTCTTAATTTTTCAATTTTTGTAAAATTCAAAAATTACCTATATTTACACTTTGTTATCATTTTAAACATTTCTGGTGTACCTAGGTTCATGAGAAACTCCTTAAATTTTGAATTTTTTAATGATATTTTTTATGTTATTTTTAACAATTTGTCGTGTACCCCGGTACATGAAAAATTCTTAATTTTTCAATTTTTGTAAAATTCAAAAATTACCTATAATTACACTTTGTGATCATTTTAAACATTTCTGGTGTACCTAGGTTCAGGAGAAACTCCTTAAATTTTGAATTTTTTAATGATATTTTTTCTGTTATTTTTAACAATTTGTCGTGTACCCCGGTACATGAAAAATTCTTAATTTTTCAATTTTTGTAAAATTCAAAAATTACCTATAATTACCCTTTGTGATCATTGTAAACATTTCTGGTGTACCTAGGTTCATGAGAAACTCCTTAAATTTTGAATTTTTTAATGATATTTTTTCTGTTATTTTTAACAATTTGTCGTGTACCCCGGTACATGAAAAATTCTTAATTTTTCAATTTTTGTAAAATTCAAAAATTACCTATAATTACACTTTGTGATCATTTTAAACATTTCTGGTGTACCTAGGTTCATGAGAAACTCCTTAAATTTTGAATTTTTTAATGATATTTTTATGTTATTTTTAACAATTTGTCGTGTACCCCGGTACATGAAAAATTCTTAATTTTTCAATTTTTGTAAAATTCAAAAATTACCTATAATTACACTTTGTGATCGTTTTAAACATTTCTGGTGTACCTAGGTTCATGAGAAACTCCTTAAATTTTGAATTTTTTAATGATATTTTTTCTATTATTTTTATCAATTTGTCGTGTACCCCGGTACATGAAAAATTCTTAATTTTTGAATTTTTGTAAAATTCAAAAATTACCTATAATTACACTTTGATATCATTTTAAAACATTTCTGGTGTACCTGGGTTCATGAGAAACTCCTTAAATTTTGAATTTTTTAATGATATTTTTTCTGTTATTTATATCAATTTGTCGTGTACCCCGGTACATGAAAAATTCTTAATTTTTGAATTTTTGTAAAATTCAAAAATTACTTATAATTACACTTTGTGATCATTTTAAAACATTTCTGGTGTACCTGGTTCATGAGAAACTACTTAAATTTTGAATTTTTTAATGATATTTTTTGTATTATTTTTTACAATTTGTCGTGTACCCCGGTACATGAAAAATTCTTAATTTTTCAATTTTTGTAAAATTCAAAAATTACCTATAATTACACTTTGTGATCATTTTAAACATTTCTGGTGTACCTAGGTTCATGAGAAACTCCTTAAATTTTGAATTTTTTAATGATATTTTTTCTGTTATTTTTAACAATTTGTCATGTAACCCAGTACATGAAAAATTCATAATTTTTCAATTTTTGTAAAATTCAAAATTTACCTATAATTACCCTTTGTGATCATTGTAAACATTTCTGGTGTACCTAGGTTCATGAGAAACTCCTTAAATTTTGAATTTTTTAATGATATTTTTTCTGTTATTTTTAACAATTTGTCGTGTACCCCGGTACATGAAAAATTCTTAAATTTTCAATTTTTGTAAAATTCAAAAATTACCTATAATTACACTTTGTGATCATTTTAAACATTTCTGGTGTACCTGGGTTCATGAGAAACTCCTTAAATTTTGAATTTTTTAATGATATTTTTCTATTATTTTTAACAATTTGTCGTGTACCCCGGTACATGAAAAATTCTTTATTTTTGAATTTTTGTAAAATTCAAAAATTACCTATAATTACACTTTGTGATCATTTAAAACATTTCTGGTGTACCTGGGTACATGAAAAACTCCTTAAATTTTGAATTTTTCAATGATATTTTTCTGTTATTTTTAACAATTTGTCGTGTACCCCGGTACATGAAAAATTCTTAATTTTTGAATTTTTGTAAAATTCAAAAATTACCTATAATTACACTTTGTGATCATTTTAAAACATTTCTGGTGTACCTGGGTTCATGAGAAACTCCTTAAATTTTGAATTTTTTAATGATATTTTTATGTTATTTTTAACAATTTGTCGTGTACCCCGGTACATGAAAAATTCTTAATTTTTCAATTTTTGTAAAATTCAAAAATTACCTATAATTACACTTTGTGATCGTTTTAAACATTTCTGGTGTACCTAGGTTCATGAGAAACTCCTTAAATTTTGAATTTTTTAATGATATTTTTTCTATTATTTATATCAATTTGTCGTGTACCCCGGTACATGAAAAATTCTTAATTTTTGAATTTTTGTAAAATTCAAAAATTACTTATAATTACACTTTGTGATCATTTTAAAACATTTCTAGTGTACCTGGTTCATGAGAAACTCCTTAAATTTTGAATTTTTTAATGATATTTTTTGTATTATTTTTCACAATTTGTCGTGTACCCCGGTACATGAAAAATTCTTAATTTTTCAATTTTTGTAAAATTCAAAAATTACCTATAATTACACTTTGTGATCATTTTAAACATTTCTGGTGTACCTAGGTTCATGAGAAACTCCTTAAATTTTGAATTTTTTAATGATATTTTTTCTGTTATTTTTAACAATTTGTCATGTACCCCAGTACATGAAAAATTCATAATTTTTCAATTTTTGTAAAATTCAAAATTTACCTATAATTACCCTTTGTGATCATTGTAAACATTTCTGGTGTACCTAGGTTCATGAGAAACTCCTTAAATTTTGAATTTTTTAATGATATTTTTTCTGTTATTTTTAACAATTTGTCGTGTACCCCGGTACATGAAAAATTCTTAAATTTTCAATTTTTGTAAAATTCAAAAATTACCTATAATTACACTTTGTGATCATTTTAAACATTTCTGGTGTACCTGGGTTCATGAGAAACTCCTTAAATTTTGAATTTTTTAATGATATTTTTCTATTATTTTTAACAATTTGTCGTGTACCCCGGTACATGAAAAATTCTTTATTTTTGAATTTTTGTAAAATTCAAAAATTACCTATAATTACACTTTGTGATCATTTAAAACATTTCTGGTGTACCTGGGTACATGAGAAACTCCTTAAATTTTGATTTTTTCAATGATATTTTTCTGTTATTTTTAACAATTTGTCGTGTACCCCGGTACATGAAAAATTCTTAATTTTTGAATTTTTGTAAAATTCAAAAATTACCTATAATTACACTTTGTGATCATTTTAAAACATTTCTGGTGTAACTGGGTTCATGAGAAACTCCTTAAATTTTGAATTTTTTAATGATATTTTTATGTTATTTTTAACAATTTGTCGTGTACCCCGGTACATGAAAAATTCTTAATTTTTCAATTTTTGTAAAATTCAAAAATTACCTATAATTACACTTTGTGATCGTTTTAAACATTTCTGGTGTACCTAGGTTCATGAGAAACTCCTTAAATTTTGAATTTTTTAATGATATTTTTTCTATTATTTTTATCAATTTGTCGTGTACCCCGGTACATGAAAAATTCTTAATTTTTGAATTTTTGTAAAATTCAAAAATTACCTATAATTACACTTTGATATCATTTTAAAACATTTCTGGTGTACCTGGGTTCATGAGAAACTCCTTAAATTTTGAATTTTTTAATGATATTTTTTCTGGTATTTTTAACAATTTGTCGTGTACCCCGGTACATGAAAAATTCTAATTTTTGAATTTTTGTAAAATTCAAAAATTACCTATAATTATACTTTGTGATCATTTTAAAACATTTCTGGTGTACCTGGGTTCATGAGAAACTCCTTAAATTTTGAATTTTTTAATGATATTTTTCTGTTATTTTTAACAATTTGTCGTGTACCCCGGTACAGGAAAAATTCTTAATTTTTGAATTTTTGTGAAATTCAAAAATTACCTATAATTATACTTTGTGATCATTTTAAAACATTTCTGGTGTACCTGGGTTCATGAGAAACTCCTTAAAATTTGAATTTTTTAATGATATTTTTCTGTTATTTTTAACAATTTGTCATGTACCCCGGTACATGAAAAATTCTTAATTTTTGAATTTTTGTAAAATTCAAAAATTACCTATAATTATACTTTGTGATCATTTTAAAACATTTCTGGTGTACCTGGGTTCATGAGAAACTCCTTAAATTTTGAATTTTTTAATGATATTTTTTATGTTATTTTTAACAATTTGTCGTGTACCCCGGTACATGAAAAATTCTTAATTTTTCAATTTTTGTAAAATTCAAAAATTACCTATAATTACTCTTTGTGATCATTTTAAACATTTCTGGTGTACCTAGGTTCATGAGAAACTCCTTATATTTTGAATTTTTTAATGATATTTTTTCTATTATTTATATCAATTTGTCGTGTACCCCGGTACATGAAAAATTCTTAATTTTTGAATTTTTGTAAAATTTAAAAATTACTTATAATTACACTTTGTGATCATTTTAAAACATTTCTGGTGTACCTGGTTCATGAGAAACTCCTTAAATTTTGAATTTTTTAATGATATTTTTTGTGTTATTTTTAACAATTTGTCGTGTACCCCGGTACATGAAAAATTCTTAATTTTTGAATTTTTGTAAAATTAAAAAATTACTTATAATTACACTTTGTGATCATTTTAAAACATTTCTGGTGTACCTGGGTTCATGAGAAACTCCTTAAATTTTGAATTTTTTAATGATATTTTTCGTGTTATTTTTAACAATTTGTCGTGTACCCCGGTACATGAAAAATTCTTAATTTGTCAATTTTTGTAAAATTCAAAAATTACCTATAATTAGACTTTGTGATCATTTTAAACATTTCTGGTGTACCTAGGTTAATGAGAAACTCCTTAAATTTTGAATTTTTTAATGATATTTTTTCTGTTGTTTTTAACAATTTGTCGTGTACCCCGGTACATGAAAAATTATTAATTTTTCAATTTTTGTAAAATTCAAAAATTACCTATAATTACACTTTGTGATCATTTTAAACATTTCTGGTGTACCTAGGTTCATGAGAAACTCCTTAAATTTTGAATTTTTTAATGATATTTTTCTGTTGTTTTTAACAATTTGTCGTGTACCCCAGTACATGAAAAATTCTTAATTTTTGAATTTTTGTAAAATTCAAAAATTACCTATAATTATACTTTGTGATCATTTTAAAACATTTCTGGAGTACTTGGGTTCATGAGAAACTCCTTAAATTTTGAATTTTTAATGATATTTTTTATGTTATTTTTAACAATTTGTCGTGTACCCCGGTACATGAAAAATTCTTAATTTTTCGATTTTTGTAAAATTCAAAAATTACCTATAATTACACTTTGTGATCATTTTAAACATTTATGGTGTACCTAGGTTCATGAGAAACTCCTTAAATTTTGAATTTTTTAATGATATTTTTTCTATTATTTATATCAATTTGTCGTGTACCCCGGTACATGAAAAATTCTTAATTTTTGAATTTTTGTAAAATTCAAAAATTACTTATAATTACAATTTGTGATCATTGTAAACATTTCTGGTGTACCTAGGTTCATGAGAAACTCCTTAAATTTTGAATTTTTTAATGATATTTTTTCTGTTGTTTTTAACAATTTGTCGTGTACCCCGGTACATGAAAAATTCTTAATTTTTGAATTTCTGTAAAATTCAAAAATTACCTATAATTATACTTTGTGATCATTTTAAAACATTTCTGGTGTACCTGGGTTCATGAGAAACTCCTTAAATTTTGAATTTTTAATGATATTTTTTGTGTTATTTTTAACAATTTGTCGTGTACCCCGGTACATGAAAAATTCTTAATTTTTGAATTTTTGTAAAATTCAAAATTTAGCTATAATTACACTTTTTGATCATTTTAAAACATTTCTGGTGTACCTGGGTTCATGAGAAACTCCTTAAATTTTGAATTTTTTAATGATATTTTTATGTTATTTTTAACAATTTGTCGTGTACCCCGGTACATGAAAAATTCTTAATTTTTGAATTTTTGTAAAATTCAAAAATTACCTATAATTATACTTTGTGATCATTTTAAAACATTTCTGGTGTACCTGGGTTCATGAGAAACTCCTTAAATTTTGAATTTTTTAATGATATTTTTCTGTTATTTTTAACAATTTTTCGTGTACCCCGGTACATGAAAAATTCTTAATTTTTGAATTTTTGTAAAATTCAAAAATTACCTATAATTATACTTTGTGATCATTTTAAAACATTTCTGGTGTACCTTGGTTCATGAGAAACTCCTTAAATTTTGAATTTTTTAATGATATTTTTTATGTTATTTTTAACAATTTGTCGTGTACCCCGGTACATGAAAAATTCTTAATTTTTCAATTTTTGTAAAATTCAAAAATTACCTATAATTACACTTTGTGATCATTTTAAACATTTCTGGTGTACCTAGGTTCATGAGAAACTCCTTAAATTTTGAATTTTTTAATGATATTTTTTCTATTATTTATATCAATTTGTCGTGTACCCCGGTACATGAAAAATTCTTAATTTTTGAATTTTTGTAAAATTCAAAAATTACTTATAATTACACTTTGTGATCATTTTAAAACATTTCTGGTGTACCTGGTTCATGAGAAACTCCTTAAATTTTGAATTTTTTAATGATATTTTTTGTGTTATTTTTAACAATTTGTCGTGTACCCCGGTACATGAAAAATTCTAAATTTTTCAATTTTTGTAAAATTCAAAAATTACCTATAATTACACTTTGTGATCATTTTAAACATTTCTGGTGTACCTAGGTTCATGAGAAACTCCTTAAATTTTGAATTTTTTAATGATATTTTTTCTGTTATTTTTAACAATTTGTCGTGTACCCCGGTACATGAAAAATTCTTAATTTTTCAATTTTTGTAAAATTCAAAAATTACCTATAATTACCCTTTGTGATCATTGTAAACATTTCTGGTGTACCTAGGTTCATGAGAAACTCCTTAAATTTTGAATTTTTTTATGATATTTTTTCTGTTATTTTTAACAATTTGTCGTGTACCCCGGTACATGAAAAATTCTTAATTTTTCAATTTTTGTAAAATTCAAAAATTACCTATAATTACATTTTGTGATCATTTTAAACATTTCTGGTGTACCTGGGTTCATGAGAAACTCCTTAAATTTTGAATTTTTTAATGATATTTTTCTGTTATTTTTAACAATTTGTCGTGTACCCCAGTACATGAAAAATTCTTTATTTTTGAATTTTTGTAAAATTCAAAAATTACCTATAATTACACTTTGTGATCATTTAAAACATTTCTGGTGTACCTGGGTTCATGAGAAACTCCTTAAATTTTGAATTTTTTAATGATATTTTTATGCTATTTTTAACAATTTGTCGTGTACCCCGGTACATGAAAAATTCTGAATTTTTTAATTTTTGTAAAATTCAAAAATTACCTATAATTACACTTTGTGATCATTTTAAACATTTCTGGTGTACCTAGGTTCATGAGAAACTCCTTAAATTTTGAATTTTTTAATGATATTTTTTCTATTATTTTTATCAATTTGTCGTGTACCCCGGTACATGAAAAATTCTTAATTTTTGAATTTTTGTAAAATTCAAAAATTACCTATAATTACACTTTGTTATCATTTTAAAACATTTCTGGTGTACCTGGGTTCATGAGAAACTCCTTAAATTTTGAATTTTTTAATGATATTTTTTTTGGTATTTTTAACAATTTGTCGTGTACCCCGGTACATGAAAAATTCTTAATTTTTGAATTTTTGTAAAATTCAAAAATACCTATAATTATAATTTGTGATCATTTTAAAACATTTCTGTTGTACCTGGGTTAATGAGAAACTCCTTAAATTTTGAATTTTTTAATGATATTTTTTTGTTATTTTTAACAATTTGTCGTGTACCCCGGTACATGAAAAATTCTTAATTTTTGAATTTTTGTAAAATTCAAAAATTACCTATAATTATATTCTGTGATCATTTTAAAACATTTCTGGTGTACCTGGTTTCATGAGAAACTCCTTAAATTTTGAATTTTTTAATGATATTTGTTATGTTATTTTTAACAATTTGTCGTGTACCCTGGTACATGAAAAATTCTTAATTTTTCAATTTTTGTAAAATTCAAAAATTACCTATAAATACACTTTGTGATCATTTTAAACATTTCTGGTGTACCTAGGTTCATGAGAAACTCCTTAAATATTGAATTTTTTAATGATATTTTTTCTATTATTTATATCAATTTGTCGTGTACCCCGGTACATGAAAAATTCTTAATTTTTGAATTTTTGTTAAATTCAAAAATTACTTATAATTACACTTTGTGATCATTTTAAAACATTTATGGTGTACCTGGTTCATGAGAAACTCCTTAAATTTTGAATTTTTTAATGATATTTTTTGTGTTATTTTTAACAATTTGTCGTGTACCCCGGTACATGAAAAATTCTTAATTTTTCAATTTTTGTAAAATTCAAAAACTACCTATAACTACACTTTGTGATCATTTTAAACATTTCTGGTGTACCTAGGTTCATGAGAAACTCCTTAAATTTTGAATTTTTTAATGATATTTTTTCTGTTATTTTTAACAATTTGTCGTGTACCCCAGTACATGAAAAATTCTTAATTTTTCAATTTTTGTAAAATTCAAAAATTACCTATA
The DNA here is from genome assembly GCA_023525715.1 of Cichorium intybus. NCBI lineage: Eukaryota > Viridiplantae > Streptophyta > Magnoliopsida > Asterales > Asteraceae > Cichorium > Cichorium intybus. The sequence continues at coordinate 105,748,624 of CM042015.1, forward strand.
ATTACCCTTTGTGATCATTGTAAACATTTCTGGTGTACCTAGGTTCATGAGAAACTCCTTAAATTTTGAATTTTTTAATGATATTTTTTCTGTTATTTTTAACAATTTGTCGTGTACCCCGGTACATGAAAAATTCTTAATTTTTCAATTTTTGTAAAATTCAAAAATTACCTATAATTACCCTTTGTGATCATTGTAAACATTTCTGGTGTACCTAGGTTCATGAGAAACTCCTTAAATTTTGAATTTTTTTATGATATTTTTTCTGTTATTTTTAACAATTTGTCGTGTACCCCGGTACATGAAAAATTCTTAATTTTTCAATTTTTGTAAAATTCAAAAATTACCTATAATTACACTTTGTGATCATTTTAAACATTTCTGGTGTACCTGGGTTCATGAGAAACTCCTTAAATTTTGAATTTTTTAATGATATTTTTCTGTTATTTTTAACAATTTGTCGTGTACCCCAGTACATGAAAAATTCTTTATTTTTGAATTTTTGTAAAATTCAAAAATTACCTATAATTACACTTTGTGATCATTTAAAACATTTCTGGTGTACCTGGGTTCATGAGAAACTCCTTAAATTTTGAAATTTTCAATGATATTTTTCTGTTATTTTTAACAATTTGTCGTGTACCCCGGTACATGAAAAATTCTTAATTTTTGAATTTTTGTAAAATTCAAAAATTACCTATAATTACACTTTGTGATCATTTTAAAACATTTCTGGTGTACCTGGGTTCATGAGAAACTCCTTAAATTTTGAATTTTTTAATGATATTTTTATGCTATTTTTAACAATTTGTCGTGTACCCCGGTACATGAAAAATTCTGAATTTTTTAATTTTTGTAAAATTCAAAAATTACCTATAATTACACTTTGTGATCATTTTAAACATTTCTGGTGTACCTAGGTTCATGAGAAACTCCTTAAATTTTGAATTTTTTAATGATATTTTTTCTATTATTTTTATCAATTTGTCGTGTACCCCGGTACATGAAAAATTCTTAATTTTTGAATTTTTGTAAAATTCAAAAATTACCTATAATTACACTTTGTTATCATTTTAAAACATTTCTGGTGTACCTGGGTTCATGAGAAACTCCTTAAATTTTGAATTTTTTAATGATATTTTTTTTGGTATTTTTAACAATTTGTCGTGTACCCCGGTACATGAAAAATTCTTAATTTTTGAATTTTTGTAAAATTCAAAAATTACCTATAATTATACTTTGTGATCATTTTAAAACATTTCTGTTGTACCTGGGTTAATGAGAAACTCCTTAAATTTTGAATTTTTTAATGATATTTTTTTGTTATTTTTAACAATTTGTCGTGTACCCCGGTACATGAAAAATTCTTAATTTTTGAATTTTTGTAAAATTCAAAAATTACCTATAATTATATTCTGTGATCATTTTAAAACATTTCTGGTGTACCTGGTTTCATGAGAAACTCCTTAAATTTTGAATTTTTTAATGATATTTGTTATGTTATTTTTAACAATTTGTCGTGTACCCTGGTACATGAAAAATTCTTAATTTTTCAATTTTTGTAAAATTCAAAAATTACCTATAAATACACTTTGTGATCATTTTAAACATTTCTGGTGTACCTAGGTTCATGAGAAACTCCTTAAATATTGAATTTTTTAATGATATTTTTTCTATTATTTATATCAATTTGTCGTGTACCCCGGTACATGAAAAATTCTTAATTTTTGAATTTTTGTTAAATTCAAAAATTACTTATAATTACACTTTGTGATCATTTTAAAACATTTATGGTGTACCTGGTTCATGAGAAACTCCTTAAATTTTGAATTTTTTAATGATATTTTTTGTGTTATTTTTAACAATTTGTCGTGTACCCCGGTACATGAAAAATTCTTAATTTTTCAATTTTTGTAAAATTCAAAAACTACCTATAATTACACTTTGTGATCATTTTAAACATTTCTGGTGTACCTAGGTTCATGAGAAACTCCTTAAATTTTGAATTTTTTAATGATATTTTTTCTGTTATTTTTAACAATTTGTCGTGTACCCCAGTACATGAAAAATTCTTAATTTTTCAATTTTTGTAAAATTCAAAAATTACCTATAATTACCCTTTGTGATCATTGTAAACATTTCTGGTGTACCTAGGTTCATGAGAAACTCCGTAAATTTTGAATTTTTTAATGATATTTTTTCTGTTATTTTTAACAATTTGTCGTGTACCCTGGTACATGAAAAATTCTTAATTTTTCAATTTTTGTAAAATTCAAAAATTACCTATAATTACACTTTATGATCATTTTAAACATTTCTGGTGTACCTGGGTTCATGAGAAACTCCTTAAATTCTGAATTTTTTAATGATATTTTTCTGTTATTTTTAACAATTTGTCGTGTACCCCGGTACATGAAAAATTCTTTATTTTTGAATTTTTGTAAAATTCAAAAATTACCTATAATTACACTTTGTGATCATTTAAAACATTTCTGGTGTACCTGGGTTCATGAGAAACTCCTTAAATTTTGAATTTTTTAATGATATTTTTATGTTATTTTTAACAATTTGTCGTGTACCCCGGTACATGAAAAATTCTTAATTTTTCAATTTTTGTAAAATTCAAAAATTACCTATAATTACAATTTGTGATCATTTTAAACATTTCTGGTGTACCTAGGTTCATGAGAAACTCCTTAAATTTTGAATTTTTTAATGATATTTTTTCTATTATTTTTATCAATTTGTCGTGTACCCCGGTACATGAAAAATTCTTAATTTTTGAATTTTTGTAAAATTCAAAAATTACCTATAATTACACTTTGTTATCATTTTAAAACATTTCTGGTGTACCTGGGTTCATGAGAAACTCCTTAAATTTTGAATTTTTTAATGATATTTTTTTTGGTATTTTTAACAATTTGTCGTGTACCCCGGTACATGAAAAATTCTTAATTTTTGAATTTTTGTAAAATTCAAAAATTACCTATAATTATACTTTGTGATCATTTTAAAACATTTCTGTTGTACCTGGGTTCATGAGAAACTCCTTAAATTTTGAATTTTTTAATGATATTTTTTTGTTATTTTTAACAATTTGTCGTGTACCCCGGTACATGAAAAATTCTTAATTTTTGAATTTTTGTAAAATTCAAAAATTACCTATAATTATATTCTGTGATCATTTTAAAACATTTCTGGTGTACCTGGTTTCATGAGAAACTCCTTAAATTTTGAATTTTTTAATGATATTTGTTATGTTATTTTTAACAATTTGTCGTGTACCCTGGTACATGAAAAATTCTTAATTTTTCAATTTTTGTAAAATTCAAAAATTACCTATAAATACACTTTGTGATCATTTTAAACATTTCTGGTGTACCTACGTTCATGAGAAACTCCTTAAATATTGAATTTTTTAATGATATTTTTTCTATTATTTATATCAATTTGTCGTGTACCCCGGTACATGAAAAATTCTTAATTTTTGAATTTTTGTTAAATTCAAAAATTACTTATAATTACACTTTGTGATCATTTTAAAACATTTATGGTGTACCTGGTTTATGAGAAACTCCTTAAATTTTGAATTTTTTAATAATATTTTTTGTGTTATTTTTAACAATTTGTCGTGTACCCCGGTACATGAAAAATTCTTAATTTTTCAATTTTTGTAAAATTCAAAAACTACCTATAATTACACTTTGTGATCATTTTAAACATTTCTGGTGTACCTAGGTTCATGAGAAACTCCTTAAATTTTGAATTTTTTAATGATATTTTTTCTGTTATTTTTAACAATTTGTCGTGTACCCCAGTACATGAAAAATTCTTAATTTTTCAATTTTTGTAAAATTCAAAAATTACCTATAATTACCCTTTGTGATCATTGTAAACATTTCTGGTGTACCTAGGTTCATGAGAAACTCCTTAAATTTTGAATTTTTTAATGATATTTTTTCTGTTATTTTTAACAATTTGTCGTGTACCCCGGTACATGAAAAATTCTTAATTTTTCAATTTTTGTAAAATTCAAAAATTACCTATAATTACAATTTGTGATCATTTTAAACATTTCTGGTGTACCTAGGTTCATGAGAAACTCCTTAAATTTTGAATTTTTAATGATATTTTTTCTATTATTTTTATCAATTTGTCGTGTACCCCGGTACATGAAAAATTCTTAATTTTTGAATTTTTGTAAAATTCAAAAATTACCTATAATTACACTTTGTTATCATTTTAAAACATTTCTGGTGTACCTGGGTTCATGAGAAACTCCTTAAATTTTGAATTTTTTAATGATATTTTTTTTGGTATTTTTAACAATTTGTCGTGTACCCCGGTACATGAAAAATTCTTAATTTTTGAATTTTTGTAAAATTCAAAAATTACCTATAATTATACTTTGTGATCATTTTAAAACATTTCTGTTGTACCTGGGTTCATGAGAAACTCCTTAAATTTTGAATTTTTTAATGATATTTTTTTGTTATTTTTAACAATTTGTCGTGTACCCCGGTACATGAAAAATTCTTAATTTTTGAATTTTTGTAAAATTCAAAAATTACCTATAATTATATTCTGTGATCATTTTAAAACATTTCTGGTGTACCTGGTTTCATGAGAAACTCCTTAAATTTTGAATTTTTTAATGATATTTGTTATGTTATTTTTAACAATTTGTCGTGTACCCTGGTACATGAAAAATTCTTAATTTTTCAATTTTTGTAAAATTCAAAAATTACCTATAAATACACTTTGTGATCATTTTAAACATTTCTGGTGTACCTACGTTCATGAGAAACTCCTTAAATATTGAATTTTTTAATGATATTTTTTCTATTATTTATATCAATTTGTCGTGTACCCCGGTACATGAAAAATTCTTAATTTTTGAATTTTTGTTAAATTCAAAAATTACTTATAATTACACTTTGTGATCATTTTAAAACATTTATGGTGTACCTGGTTTATGAGAAACTCCTTAAATTTTGAATTTTTTAATAATATTTTTTGTGTTATTTTTAACAATTTGTCGTGTACCCCGGTACATGAAAAATTCTTAATTTTTCAATTTTTGTAAAATTCAAAAACTACCTATAATTACACTTTGTGATCATTTTAAACATTTCTGGTGTACCTAGGTTCATGAGAAACTCCTTAAATTTTGAATTTTTTAATGATATTTTTTCTGTTATTTTTAACAATTTGTCGTGTACCCCAGTACATGAAAAATTCTTAATTTTTCAATTTTTGTAAAATTCAAAAATTACCTATAATTACCCTTTGTGATCATTGTAAACATTTCTGGTGTACCTAGGTTCATGAGAAACTCCTTAAATTTTGAATTTTTTAATGATATTTTTTCTGTTATTTTTAACAATTTGTCGTGTACCCCGGTACATGAAAAATTCTTAATTTTTCAATTTTTGTAAAATTCAAAAATTACCTATAATTACAATTTGTGATCATTTTAAACATTTCTGGTGTACCTAGGTTCATGAGAAACTCCTTAAATTTTGAATTTTTTAATGATATTTTTTCTATTATTTTTATCAATTTGTCGTGTACCCCGGTACATGAAAAATTCTTAATTTTTGAATTTTTGTAAAATTCAAAAATTACCTATAATTACACTTTGTTATCATTTTAAAACATTTCTGGTGTACCTGGGTTCATGAGAAACTCCTTAAATTTTGAATTTTTTAATGATATTTTTTTTGGTATTTTTAACAATTTGTCGTGTACCCCGGTACATGAAAAATTCTTAATTTTTGAATTTTTGTAAAATTCAAAAATTACCTATAATTATACTTTGTGATCATTTTAAAACATTTCTGTTGTACCTGGGTTCATGAGAAACTCCTTAAATTTTGAATTTTTTAATGATATTTTTTTGTTATTTTTAACAATTTGTCGTGTACCCCGGTACATGAAAAATTCTTAATTTTTGAATTTTTGTAAAATTCAAAAATTACCTATAATTATATTCTGTGATCATTTTAAAACATTTCTGGTGTACCTGGTTTCATGAGAAACTCCTTAAATTTTGAATTTTTTAATGATATTTGTTATGTTATTTTTAACAATTTGTCGTGTACCCTGGTACATGAAAAATTCTTAATTTTTCAATTTTTGTAAAATTCAAAAATTACCTATAAATACACTTTGTGATCATTTTAAACATTTCTGGTGTACCTACGTTCATGAGAAACTCCTTAAATATTGAATTTTTTAATGATATTTTTTCTATTATTTATATCAATTTGTCGTGTACCCCGGTACATGAAAAATTCTTAATTTTTGAATTTTTGTTAAATTCAAAAATTACTTATAATTACACTTTGTGATCATTTTAAAACATTTATGGTGTACCTGGTTTATGAGAAACTCCTTAAATTTTGAATTTTTTAATAATATTTTTTGTGTTATTTTTAACAATTTGTCGTGTACCCCGGTACATGAAAAATTCTTAATTTTTCAATTTTTGTAAAATTCAAAAACTACCTATAATTACACTTTGTGATCATTTTAAACATTTCTGGTGTACCTAGGTTCATGAGAAACTCCTTAAATTTTGAATTTTTTAATGATATTTTTTCTGTTATTTTTAACAATTTGTCGTGTACCCCAGTACATGAAAAATTCTTAATTTTTCAATTTTTGTAAAATTCAAAAATTACCTATAATTACCCTTTGTGATCATTGTAAACATTTCTGGTGTACCTAGGTTCATGAGAAACTCCTTAAATTTTGAATTTTTTAATGATATTTTTTCTGTTATTTTTAACAATTTGTCGTGTACCCCGGTACATGAAAAATTCTTAATTTTTCAATTTTTGTAAAATTCAAAAATTACCTATAATTACACTTTATGATCATTTTAAACATTTCTGGTGTACCTGGGTTCATGAGAAACTCCTTAAATTCTGAATTTTTTAATGATATTTTTCTGTTATTTTTAACAATTTGTCGTGTACCCCGGTACATGAAAAATTCTTTATTTTTGAATTTTTTTAAAATTCAAAAATTACCTATAATTACACTTTGTGATCATTTAAAACATTTCTGGTGTACCTGGGTTCATGAGAAACTCCTTAAATTTTGAATTTTTTAATGATATTTTTATGTTATTTTTAACAATTTGTCGTATACCCCGGTACATGAAAAATTCTTAATTTTTCAATTTTTGTAAAATTCAAAAATTACCTATAATTACAATTTGTGATCATTTTAAACATTTCTGGTGTACCTAGGTTCATGAGAAACTCCTTAAATTTTGAATTTTTTAATGATATTTTTTCTATTATTTTTATCAATTTGTCGTGTACCCCGGTACATGAAAAATTCTTAATTTTTGAATTTTTGTAAAATTCAAAAATTACCTATAATTACACTTTGTTATCATTTTAAAACATTTCTGGTGTACCTGGGTTCATGAGAAACTCCTTAAATTTTGAATTTTTTAATGATATTTTTTTGGGTATTTTTAACAATTTGTCGTGTACCCCGGTACATGAAAAATTCTTAATTTTTGAATTTTTGTAAAATTCAAAAATTACCTATAATTATACTTTGTGATCATTTTAAAACATTTCTGTTGTACCTGGGTTCATGAGAAACTCCTTAAATTTTGAATTTTTTAATGATATTATTTTGTTATTTTTAACAATTTGTCGTGTACCCCGGTACATGAAAAATTCTTAATTTTTGAATTTTTGTAAAATTCAAAAATTACCTATAATTATATTCTGTGATCATTTTAAAACATTTCTGGTGTACCTGGTTTCATGAGAAACTCCTTAAATTTTGAATTTTTTAATGATATTTGTTATGTTATTTTTAACAATTTGTCGTGTACCCTGGTACATGAAAAATTCTTAATTTTTCAATTTTTGTAAAATTCAAAAATTACCTATAAATACACTTTGTGATCATTTTAAACATTTCTGGTGTACCTACGTTCATGAGAAACTCCTTAAATATTGAATTTTTTAATGATATTTTTTCTATTATTTATATCAATTTGTCGTGTACCCCGGTACATGAAAAATTCTTAATTTTTGAATTTTTGTTAAATTCAAAAATTACTTATAATTACACTTTGTGATCATTTTAAAACATTTATGGTGTACCTGGTTTATGAGAAACTCCTTAAATTTTGAATTTTTTAATGATATTTTTTGTGTTATTTTTAACAATTTGTCGTGTACCCCGGTACATGAAAAATTCTTAATTTTTCAATTTTTGTAAAATTCAAAAACTACCTATAATTACACTTTGTGATCATTTTAAACATTTCTGGTGTACCTAGGTTCATGAGAAACTCCTTAAATTTTGAATTTTTTAATGATATTTTTTCTGTTATTTTTAACAATTTGTCGTGTACCCCAGTACATGAAAAATTCTTAATTTTTCAATTTTTGTAAAATTCAAAAATTACCTATAATTACCCTTTGTGATCATTGTAAACATTTTTGGTGTACCTAGGTTCATGAGAAACTCCTTAAATTTTGAATTTTTTAATGATATTTTTTCTGTTATTTTTAACAATTTGTCGTGTACCCCGGTACATGAAAAATTCTTAATTTTTCAATTTTTGTAAAATTCAAAAATTACCTATAATTACACTTTATGATCATTTTAAACATTTCTGGTGTACCTGGGTTCATGAGAAACTCCTTAAATTCTGAATTTTTTAATGATATTTTTCTGTTATTTTTAACAATTTGTCGTGTACCCCGGTACATGAAAAATTCTTTATTTTTGAATTTTTGTAAAATTCAAAAATTACCTATAATTACACTTTGTGATCATTTAAAACATTTCTGGTGTACCTGGGTTCATGAGAAACTCCTTAAATTTTGAATTTTTTAATGATATTTTTATGTTATTTTTAACAATTTGTCGTGTACCCCGGTACATGAAAAATTCTTAATTTTTCAATTTTTGTAAAATTCAAAAATTACCTATAATTACAATTTGTGATCATTTTAAACATTTCTGGTGTACCTAGGTTCATGAGAAACTCCTTAAATTTTGAATTTTTTAATGATATTTTTTCTATTATTTTTATCAATTTGTCGTGTACCCCGGTACATGAAAAATTCTTAATTTTTGAATTTTTGTAAAATTCAAAAATTACCTATAATTACACTTTGTTATCATTTTTAAACATTTCTGGTGTACCTGGGTTCATGAGAAACTCCTTAAATTTTGAATTTTTTAATGATATTTTTTTTGGTATTTTTAACAATTTGTCGTGTACCCCGGTACATGAAAAATTCTTAATTTTTGAATTTTTGTAAAATTCAAAAATTACCTATAATTATACTTTGTGATCATTTTAAAACATTTCTGTTGTACCTGGGTTCATGAGAAACTCCTTAAATTTTGAATTTTTTAATGATATTTTTTTGTTATTTTTAACAATTTGTCGTGTACCCCGGTACATGAAAAATTCTTAATTTTTGAATTTTTGTAAAATTCAAAAATTACCTATAATTATATTCTGTGATCATTTTAAAACATTTCTGGTGTACCTGGTTTCATGAGAAACTCCTTAAATTTTGAATTTTTTAATGATATTTGTTATGTTATTTTTAACAATTTGTCGTGTACCCTGGTACATGAAAAATTCTTAATTTTTCAATTTTTGTAAAATTCAAAAATTACCTATAAATACACTTTGTGATCATTGTAAACATTTTTGGTGTACCTAGGTTCATGAGAAACTCCTTAAATTTTGAATTTTTTAATGATATTTTTTCTGTTATTTTTAACAATTTGTCGTGTACCCCGGTACATGAAAAATTCTTAATTTTTCAATTTTTGTAAAATTCAAAAATTACCTATAATTACACTTTATGATCATTTTAAACATTTCTGGTGTACCTGGGTTCATGAGAAACTCCTTAAATTCTGAATTTTTTAATGATATTTTTCTGTTATTTTTAACAATTTGTCGTGTACCCCGGTACATGAAAAATTCTTTATTTTTGAATTTTTGTAAAATTCAAAAATTACCTATAATTACACTTTGTGATCATTTAAAACATTTCTGGTGTACCTGGGTTCATGAGAAACTCCTTAAATTTTGAATTTTTTAATGATATTTTTATGTTATTTTTAACAATTTGTCGTGTACCCCGGTACATGAAAAATTCTTAATTTTTGAATTTTTGTTAAATTCAAAAATTACTTATAATTACACTTTGTGATCATTTTAAAACATTTATGGTGTACCTGGTTTATGAGAAACTCCTTAAATTTTGAATTTTTTTAATGATATTTTTTGTGTTATTTTTAACAATTTGTCGTGTACCCCGGTACATGAAAAATTCTTAATTTTTCAATTTTTGTAAAATTCAAAAACTACCTATAATTACACTTTGTGATCATTTTAAACATTTCTGGTGTACCTAGGTTCATGAGAAACTCCTTAAATTTTGAATTTTTTAATGATATTTTTTCTGTTATTTTTAACAATTTGTCGTGTACCCCAGTACATGAAAAATTCTTAATTTTTCAATTTTTGTAAAATTCAAAAATTACCTATAATTACCCTTTGTGATCATTGTAAACATTTCTGGTGTACCTAGGTTCATGAGAAACTCCTTAAATTTTGAATTTTTTAATGATATTTTTTCTGTTATTTTTAACAATTTGTCGTGTACCCCGGTACATGAAAAATTCTTAATTTTTCAATTTTTGTAAAATTCAAAAATTACCTATAATTACACTTTATGATCATTTTAAACATTTCTGGTGTACCTGGGTTCATGAGAAACTCCTTAAATTCTGAATTTTTTAATGATATTTTTCTGTTATTTTTAACAATTTGTCGTGTACCCCGGTACATGAAAAATTCTTTATTTTTGAATTTTTTTAAAATTCAAAAATTACCTATAATTACACTTTGTGATCATTTAAAACATTTCTGGTGTACCTGGGTTCATGAGAAACTCCTTAAATTTTGAAATTTTTAATGATATTTTTATGTTATTTTTAACAATTTGTCGTGTACCCCGGTACATGAAAAATTCTTAATTTTTCAATTTTTGTAAAATTCAAAAATTACCTATAATTACAATTTGTGATCATTTTAAACATTTCTGGTGTACCTAGGTTCATGAGAAACTCCTTAAATTTTGAATTTTTTAATGATATTTTTTCTATTATTTTTATCAATTTGTCGTGTACCCCGGTACATGAAAAATTCTTAATTTTTGAATTTTTGTAAAATTCAAAAATTACCTATAATTACACTTTGTTATCATTTTAAAACATTTCTGGTGTACCTGGGTTCATGAGAAACTCCTTAAATTTTGAATTTTTTAATGATATTTTTTTTGGTATTTTTAACAATTTGTCGTGTACCCCGGTACATGAAAAATTCTTAATTTTTGAATTTTTGTAAAATTCAAAAATTACCTATAATTATACTTTGTGATCATTTTAAAACATTTCTGTTGTACCTGGGTTCATGAGAAACTCCTTAAATTTTGAATTTTTTAATGATATTTTTTTGTTATTTTTAACAATTTGTCGTGTACCCCGGTACATGAAAAATTCTTAATTTTTGAATTTTTGTAAAATTTAAAAATTACCTATAATTATATTTTGTGATCATTTTAAAACATTTCTGGTGTACCTGGTTTCATGAGAAACTCCTTAAATTTTGAATTTTTTAATAATATTTGTTATGTTATTTTTAACAATTTGTCGTGTACCCTGGTACATGAAAAATTCTTAATTTTTCAATTTTTGTAAAATTCAAAAATTACCTATAAATACACTTTGTGATCATTTTAAACATTTCTGGTGTACCTACGTTCATGAGAAACTCCTTAAATATTGAATTTTTTAATGATATTTTTTCTATTATTTATATCAATTTGTCGTGTACCCCAGTACATGAAAAATTCTTAATTTTTGAATTTTTGTTAAATTCAAAAATTACTTATAATTACACTTTGTGATCATTTTAAAACATTTATGGTGTACCTGGTTCATGAGAAACTCCTTAAATTTTGAATTTTTTAATAATATTTTTTGTGTTATTTTTAACAATTTGTCGTGTACCCCGGTACATGAAAAATTCTTAATTTTTCAATTTTTGTAAAATTCAAAAATTACCTATAATTACACTTTGTGATCATTTTAAACATTTCTTGTGTACCTAGGTTCATGAGAAACTCCTTAAATTTTGAATTTTTTAATGATATTTTTTCTGGTATTTTTAACAATTTGTCGTGTACCCCAATACATGAAAAATTCTTAATTTTTCAATTTTTGTAAAATTCAAAAATTACCTATAAATACACTTTGTGATCATTTTAAACATTTCTGGTGTACCTACGTTCATGAGAAACTCCTTAAATATTGAATTTTTTAATGATATTTTTTCTATTATTTATATCAATTTGTCGTGTACCCCGGTACATGAAAAATTCTTAATTTTTGAATTTTTGTTAAATTCAAAAATTACTTATAATTACACTTTGTGATCATTTTAAAACATTTATGGTGTACCTGGTTCATGAGAAACTCCTTAAATTTTGAATTTTTTAATGATATTTTTTGTGTTATTTTTAACAATTTGTCGTGTACCCCGGTATATGAAAAATTCTTAATTTTTCAATTTTTGTAAAATTCAAAAACTACCTATAATTACACTTTGTGATCATTTTAAACATTTCTGGTGTACCTAGGTTCATGAGAAACTCCTTAAATTTTGAATTTATTAATGATATTTTTTCTGTTATTTTTAACAATTTGTCGTGTACCCCAGTACATGAAAAATTCTTAATTTTTCAATTTTTGTAAAATTCAAAAATTACCTATAATTACCCTTTGTGATCATTGTAAACATTTCTGGTGTACCTAGGTTCATGAGAAACTCCTTAAATTTTGAATTTTTTAATGATATTTTTTCTGTTATTTTTAACAATTTGTCGTATACCCCGGTACATGAAAAATTCTTAATTTTTCAAATTTTGTAAAATTCAAAAATTACCTATAATTACACTTTATGATCATTTTAAACATTTCTGGTGTACCTGGGTTCATGAGAAACTCCTTAAATTCTGAATTTTTTAATGATATTTTTCTGTTATTTTTAACAATTTGTCGTGTACCCCGGTACATGAAAAATTCTTTATTTTTGAATTTTTTTAAAATTCAAAAATTACCTATAATTACACTTTGTGACCATTTAAAACATTTCTGGTGTACCTGGGTTCATGAGAAACTCCTTAAATTTTGAATTTTTTAATGATATTTTTATGTTATTTTTAACAATTTGTCGTGTACCCCGGTACATGAAAAATTCTTAATTTTTCAATTTTTGTAAAATTCAAAAATTACCTATAATTACAATTTGTGATCATTTTAAACATTTCTGATGTACCTAGGTTCATGAGAAACTCCTTAAATTTTGAAATTTTTAATGATATTTTTTCTATTATTTTTATCAATTTGTCGTGTACCCCGGTACATAAAAAATTCTTAATTTTTGAATTTTTGTAAAATTCAAAAATTACCTATAATTACACTTTGTTATCATTTTAAAACATTTCTGGTGTACCTGGGTTCATGAGAAACTCCTTAAATTTTGAATTTTTTAATGATATTTTTTTTGGTATTTTTAACAATTTGTCGTGTACCCCGGTACATGAAAAATTCTTAATTTTTGAATTTTTGTAAAATTCAAAAATTACCTATAATTATACTTTGTGATCATTTTAAAACATTTCTGTTGTACCTGGGTTCATGAGAAACTCCTTAAATTTTGAATTTTTTAATGATATTTTTTTGTTATTTTTAACAATTTGTCGTGTACCCCGGTACATGAAAAATTCTTAATTTTTGAATTTTTGTAAAATTTAAAAATTACCTATAATTATATTTTGTGATCATTTTAAAACATTTCTGGTGTACCTGGTTTCATGAGAAACTCCTTAAATTTTGAATTTTTTAATGATATTTGTTATGTTATTTTTAACAATTTGTCGTGTACCCTGGTACATGAAAAATTCTTAATTTTTCAATTTTTGTAAAATTCAAAAATTACCTATAAATACACTTTGTGATCATTTTAAACATTTCTGGTGTACCTACGTTCATGAGAAACTCCTTAAATATTGAATTTTTTAATGATATTTTTTCTATTATTTATATCAATTTGTCGTGTACCCCAGTACATGAAAAATTCTTAATTTTTGAATTTTTGTTAAATTCAAAAATTACTTATAATTACACTTTGTGATCATTTTAAAACATTTATGGTGTACCTGGTTCATGAGAAACTCCTTAAATTTTGAATTTTTTAATAATATTTTTTGTGTTATTTTTAACAATTTGTCGTGTACCCCGGTACATGAAAAATTCTTAATTTTTCAATTTTTGTAAAATTCAAAAATTACCTATAATTACACTTTGTGATCATTTTAAACATTTCTTGTGTACCTAGGTTCATGAGAAACTCCTTAAATTTTGAATTTTTTAATGATATTTTTTCTGGTATTTTTAACAATTTGTCGTGTACCCCAATACATGAAAAATTCTTAATTTTTCAATTTTTGTAAAATTCAAAAATTACCTATAAATACACTTTGTGATCATTTTAAACATTTCTGGTGTACCTACGTTCATGAGAAACTCCTTAAATATTGAATTTTTTAATGATATTTTTTCTATTATTTATATCAATTTGTCGTGTACCCCGGTACATGAAAAATTCTTAATTTTTGAATTTTTGTTAAATTCAAAAATTACTTATAATTACACTTTGTGATCATTTTAAAACATTTATGGTGTACCTGGTTCATGAGAAACTCCTTAAATTTTGAATTTTTTAATGATATTTTTTGTGTTATTTTTAACAATTTGTCGTGTACCCCGGTACATGAAAAATTCTTAATTTTTCAATTTTTGTAAAATTCAAAAACTACCTATAATTACACTTTGTGATCATTTTAAACATTTCTGGTGTACCTAGGTTCATGAGAAACTCCTTAAATTTTGAATTTTTTAATGATATTTTTTCTGTTATTTTTAACAATTTGTCGTGTACCCCAGTACATGAAAAATTCTTAATTTTTCAATTTTTGTAAAATTCAAAAATTACCTATAATTACCCTTTGTGATCATTGTAAACATTTCTGGTGTACCTAGGTTCATGAGAAACTCCTTAAATTTTGAATTTTTTAATGATATTTTTTCTGTTATTTTTAACAATTTGTCGTGTACCCCGGTACATGAAAAATTCTTAATTTTTCAAATTTTGTAAAATTCAAAAATTACCTATAATTACACTTTATGATCATTTTAAACATTTCTGGTGTACCTGGGTTCTTGAGAAACTCCTTAAATTCTGAATTTTTTAATGATATTTTTCTGTTATTTTTAACAATTTGTCGTGTACCCCGGTACATGAAAAATTCTTAATTTTTCAATTTTTGTAAAATTCAAAAATTACCTATAATTACAATTTGTGATCATTTTAAACATTTCTGGTGTACCTAGGTTCATGAGAAACTCCTTAAATTTTGAATTTTTTAATGATATTTTTTCTATTATTTTTATCAATTTGTCGTGTACCCCGGTACATGAAAAATTCTTAATTTTTGAATTTTTGTAAAATTCAAAAATTACATATAATTACACTTTGTTATCATTTTAAAACATTTCTGGTGTACCTGGGTTCATGAGAAACACCTTAAATTTTGAATTTTTTAATGATATTTTTTTTGGTATTTTTAACAATTTGTCGTGTACCCCGGTACATGAAAAATTCTTAATTTTTGAATTTTTGTAAAATTCAAAAATTACCTATAATTATACTTTGTGATCATTTTAAAACATTTCTGTTGTACCTGGGTTCATGAGAAACTCCTTAAATTTTGAATTTTTTAATGATATTTTTTTGTTATTTTTAACAATTTGTCGTGTACCCCGGTACATGAAAAATTCTTAATTTTTGAATTTTTGTAAAATTTAAAAATTACCTATAATTATATTTTGTGATCATTTTAAAACATTTCTGGTGTACCTGGTTTCATGAGAAACTCCTTAAATTTTGAATTTTTTAATGATATTTGTTATGTTATTTTTAACAATTTGTCGTGTACCCTGGTACATGAAAAATTCTTAATTTTTCAATTTTTGTAAAATTCAAAAATTACCTATAAATACACTTTGTGATCATTTTAAACATTTCTGGTGTACCTACGTTCATGAGAAACTCCTTAAATATTGAATTTTTTAATGATATTTTTTCTATTATTTATATCAATTTGTCGTGTACCCCAGTACATGAAAAATTCTTAATTTTTGAATTTTTGTTAAATTCAAAAATTACTTATAATTACACTTTGTGATCATTTTAAAACATTTATGGTGTACCTGGTTCATGAGAAACTCCTTAAATTTTGAATTTTTTAATAATATTTTTTGTGTTATTTTTAACAATTTGTCGTGTACCCCGGTACATGAAAAATTCTTAATTTTTCAATTTTTGTAAAATTCAAAAATTACCTATAATTACACTTTGTGATCATTTTAAACATTTCTTGTGTACCTAGGTTCATGAGAAACTCCTTAAATTTTGAATTTTTTAATGATATTTTTTCTGGTATTTTTAACAATTTGTCGTGTACCCCAATACATGAAAAATTCTTAATTTTTCAATTTTTGTAAAATTCAAAAATTACCTATAAATACACTTTGTGATCATTTTAAACATTTCTGGTGTACCTACGTTCATGAGAAACTCCTTAAATATTGAATTTTTTAATGATATTTTTTCTATTATTTATATCAATTTGTCGTGTACCCCGGTACATGAAAAATTCTTAATTTTTGAATTTTTGTTAAATTCAAAAATTACTTATAATTACACTTTGTGATCATTTTAAAACATTTATGGTGTACCTGGTTCATGAGAAACTCCTTAAAATTTGAATTTTTTAATGATATTTTTTGTGTTATTTTTAACAATTTGTCGTGTACCCCGGTACATGAAAAATTCTTAATTTTTGAATTTTTGTAAAATTCAAAAATTACCTATAATTACACTTTGTTATCATTTTAAAACATTTCTGGTGTACCTGGGTTCATGAGAAACTCCTTAAATTTTGAATTTTTTAATGATATTTTTTTTGGTATTTTTAACAATTTGTCGTGTACCCCGGTACATGAAAAATTCTTAATTTTTGAATTTTTGTAAAATTCAAAAATTACCTATAATTATACTTTGTGATCATTTTAAAACATTTCTGTTGTACCTGGGTTCATGAGAAACTCCTTAAATTTTGAATTTTTTAATGATATTTTTTTGTTATTTTTAACAATTTGTCGTGTACCCCGGTACATGAAAAATTCTTAATTTTTGAATTTTTGTAAAATTTAAAAATTACCTATAACTATATTTTGTGATCATTTTAAAACATTTCTGGTGTACCTGGTTTCATGAGAAACTCCTTAAATTTTGAATTTTTTAATGATATTTGTTATGTTATTTTTAACAATTTGTCGTGTACCCTGCTACATGAAAAATTCTTAATTTTTCAATTTTTGTAAAATTCAAAAATTACCTATAAATACACTTTGTGATCATTTTAAACATTTCTGGTGTACCTACGTTCATGAGAAACTCCTTAAATATTGAATTTTTAATGATATTTTTTCTATTATTTATATCAATTTGTCGTGTACCCCAGTACATGAAAAATTCTTAATTTTTGAATTTTTGTTAAATTCAAAAATTACTTATAATTACACTTTGTGATCATTTTAAAACATTTATGGTGTACCTGGTTCATGAGAAACTCCTTAAATTTTGAATTTTTTAATGATATTTTTTGTGTTATTTTTAACAATTTGTCGTGTACCCCGGTACATGAAAAATTCTTAATTTTTCAATTTTTGTAAAATTCAAAAATTACCTATAATTACATTTTGTGATCATTTTAAACATTTCTTGTGTACCTAGGTTCATGAGAAACTCCTTAAATTTTGAATTTTTTAATGATATTTTTTCTGTTATTTTTAACAATTTGTCGTGTACCCCAGTACATGAAAAATTCTTAATTTTTCAATTTTTGTAAAATTCAAAAATTACCTATAATTACCCTTTGTGATCATTGTAAACATTTCTGGTGTACCTAAGTTCATGAGAAACTCCTTAAATTTTGAATTTTTTAATGATATTTTTTCTGTTATTTTTAACAATTTGTCGTGTACCCCGGTACATGAAAAATTCTTAATTTTTCAAATTTTGTAAAATTCAAAAATTACCTATAATTACACTTTATGATCATTTTAAACATTTCTGGTGTACCTGGGTTCATGAGAAACTCCTTAAATTCTGAATTTTTTAATGATATTTTTCTGTTATTTTTAACAATTTGTCGTGTACCCCGGTACATGAAAAATTCTTTATTTTTGAATTTTTTTAAAATTCAAAAATTACCTATAATTACACTTTGTGATCATTTAAAACATTTCTGGTGTACCTGGGTTCATGAGAAACTCCTTAAATTTTGAATTTTTTAATGATATTTTTATGTTATTTTTAACAATTTGTCGTGTACCCCGGTACATGAAAAATTCTTAATTTTTCAATTTTTGTAAAATTCAAAAATTACCTATAATTACAATTTGTGATCATTTTAAACATTTCTGGTGTACCTAGGTTCATGAGAAACTCCTTAAATTTTGAATTTTTTAATGATATTTTTTCTATTATTTTTATCAATTTGTCGTGTACCCCGGTACATGAAAAATTCTTAATTTTTGAATTTTTGTAAAATTCAAAAATTACCTATAATTACACTTTGTTATCATTTTAAAACATTTCTGGTGTACCTGGGTTCATGAGAAACTCCTTAAATTTTGAATTTTTTAATGATATTTTTTTTGGTATTTTTAACAATTTGTCGTGTACCCCGGTACATGAAAAATTCTTAATTTTTGAATTTTTGTAAAATTCAAAAATTACCTATAATTATACTTTGTGATCATTTTAAAACATTTCTGTTGTACCTGGGTTCATGAGAAACTCCTTAAATTTTGAATTTTTTAATGATATTTTTTTGTTATTTTTAACAATTTGTCGTGTACCCCGGTACATGAAAAATTCTTAATTTTTGAATTTTTGTAAAATTTAAAAATTACCTATAATTATATTTTGTGATCATTTTAAAACATTTCTGGTGTACCTGGTTTCATGAGAAACTCCTTAAATTTTGAATTTTTTAATGATATTTGTTATGTTATTTTTAACAATTTGTCGTGTACCCTGGTACATGAAAAATTCTTAATTTTTCAATTTTTGTAAAATTCAAAAATTACCTATAAATACACTTTGTGATCATTTTAAACATTTCTGGTGTGCCTACGTTCATGAGAAACTCCTTAAATATTGAATTTTTAATGATATTTTTTCTATTATTTATATCAATTTGTCGTGTACCCCAGTACATGAAAAATTCTTAATTTTTGAATTTTTGTTAAATTCAAAAATTACTTATAATTACACTTTGTGATCATTTTAAAACATTTATGGTGTACCTGGTTCATGAGAAACTCCTTAAATTTTGAATTTTTTAATAATATTTTTTGTGTTATTTTTAACAATTTGTCGTGTACCCCGGTACATGAAAAATTCTTAATTTTTCAATTTTTGTAAAATTCAAAAATTACCTATAATTACATTTTGTGATCATTTTAAACATTTCTTGTGTACCTAGGTTCATGAGAAACTCCTTAAATTTTGAATTTTTTAATGATATTTTTTCTGGTATTTTTAACAATTTGTCGTGTACCCCAATACATGAAAAATTCTTAATTTTTCAATTTTTGTAAAATTCAAAAATTACCTATAATTACCCTTTGTGATCATTGTAAACATTTCTGGTGTACCTAAGTTCATGAGAAACTCCTTAAATTTTGAATTTTTTAATGATATTTTTTCTGTTATTTTTAACAATTTGTCGTGTACCCCGGTACATGAAAAATTCTTAATTTTTCAATTTTTGTAAAATTCAAAAATTACCTATAATTACACTTTATGATCATTTTAAACATTTCTGGTGTACCTGGGTTCATGAGAAACTCCTTAAATTCTGAATTTTTTAATGATATTTTTCTGTTATTTTTAACAATTTGTCGTGTACCCCGGTACATGAAAAATTCTTTATTTTTGAATTTTTGTAAAATTCAAAAATTACCTATAATTACACTTTGTGATCATTTAAAACATTTCTGGTGTACCTGGGTTCATGAGAAACTCCTTAAATTTTGAATTTTTTAATGATATTTTTATGTTATTTTTAACAATTTGTCGTGTACCCCGGTACATGAAAAATTCTTAATTTTTCAATTTTTGTAAAATTCAAAAATTACCTATAATTACAATTTGTGATCATTTTAAACATTTCTGGTGTACCTAGGTTCGTGAGAAACTCCTTAAATTTTGAATTTTTTAATGATATTTTTTCTATTATTTTTATCAATTTGTCGTGTACCCCGGTACATGAAAAATTCTTAATTTTTGAATTTTTGTAAAATTCAAAAATTACCTATAATTACACTTTGTTATCATTTTAAAACATTTCTGGTGTACCTGGGTTCATGAGAAACTCCTTAAATTTTGAATTTTTTAATGATATTTTTTTTGGTATTTTTAACAATTTGTCGTGTACCCCGGTACATGAAAAATTCTTAATTTTTGAATTTTTGTAAAATTCAAAAATTAACTATAATTATACTTTGTGATCATTTTAAAACATTTCTGTTGTACCTGGGTTCATGAGAAACTCCTTAAATTTTGAATTTTTTAATGATATTTTTCTGTTATTTTTAACAATTTGTCGTGTACCCCGGTACATGAAAAATTCTTAATGTTTGAATTTTTGTAAAATTCAAAAATTATCTATAATTATATTTTGTGATCATTTTAAAACATTTCTGGTGTACCTGGTTTCATGAGAAACTCCTTAAATTTTGAATTTTTTAATGATATTTGTTATGTTATTTTTAACAATTTGTCGTGTACCCTGGTACATGAAAAATTCTTAATTTTTCAATTTTTGTAAAATTCAAAAATTACCTATAAATACACTTTGTGATCATTTTAAACATTTCTGGTGTACCTACGTTCATGAGAAACTCCTTAAATATTGAATTTTTTAATGATATTTTTTCTATTATTTATATCAATTTGTCGTGTACCCCAGTACATGAAAAATTCTTAATTTTTGAATTTTTGTTAAATTCAAAAATTACTTATAATTACACTTTGTGATCATTTTAAAACATTTATGGTGTACCTGGTTCATGAGAAACTCCTTAAATTTTGAATTTTTTAATAATATTTTTTGTGTTATTTTTAACAATTTGTCGTGTACCCCGGTACATGAAAAATTCTTAATTTTTCAATTTTTGTAAAATTCAAAAATTACCTATAATTACACTTTGTGATCATTTTAAACATTTCTTGTGTACCTAGGTTCATGAGAAACTCCTTAAATTTTGAATTTTTTAATGATATTTTTTCTGGTATTTTTAACAATTTGTCGTGTACCCCAATACATGAAAAATTCTTAATTTTTCAATTTTTGTAAAATTCAAAAATTACCTATAATTACCCTTTGTGATCATTGTAAACATTTCTGGTGTACCTAAGTTCATGAGAAACTCCTTAAATTTTGAATTTTTTAATGATATTTTTTCTGTTATTTTTAACAATTTGTCGTGTACCCCGGTACATGAAAAATTCTTAATTTTTCAATTTTTGTAAAATTCAAAAATTACCTATAATTACACTTTATGATCATTTTAAACATTTCTGGTGTACCTGGGTTCATGAGAAACTCCTTAAATTCTGAATTTTTTAATGATATTTTTCTGTTATTTTTAACAATTTGTCGTGTACCCCGGTACATGAAAAATTCTTTATTTTTGAATTTTTGTAAAATTCAAAAATTTCCTATAATTACACTTTGTGATCATTTAAAACATTTCTGGTGTACCTGGGTTCATGAGAAACTCCTTAAATTTTGAATTTTTTAATGATATTTTTATGTTATTTTTAACAATTTGTCGTGTACCCCGGTACATGAAAAATTCTTAATTTTTCAATTTTTGTAAAATTCAAAAATTACCTATAATTACAATTTGTGATCATTTTAAACATTTCTGGTGTACCTAGGTTCATGAGAAACTCCTTAAATTTTGAATTTTTTAATGATATTTTTTCTATTATTTTTATCAATTTGTCGTGTACCCCGGTACATGAAAAATTCTTAATTTTTGAATTTTTGTAAAATTCAAAAATTACCTATAATTACACTTTGTTATCATTTTAAAACATTTCTGGTGTACCTGGGTTCATGAGAAACTCCTTAAATTTTGAATTTTTTAATGATATTTTTTTTGGTATTTTTAACAATTTGTCGTGTACCCCGGTACATGAAAAATTCTTAATTTTTGAATTTTTGTAAAATTCAAAAATTACCTATAATTATACTTTGTGATCATTTTAAAACATTTCTGTTGTACCTGGGTTCATGAGAAACTCCTTAAATTTTGAATTTTTTAATGATATTTTTCTGTTATTTTTAACAATTTGTCGTGTACCCCGGTACATGAAAAATTCTTAATTTTTGAATTTTTGTAAAATTCAAAAATTACCTATAATTATATTTTGTGATCATTTTAAAACATTTCTGGTGTACCTGGTTTCATGAGAAACTCCTTAAATTTTGAATTTTTAATGATATTTGTTATGTTATTTTTAACAATTTGTCGTGTACCCTGGTACATGAAAAATTCTTAATTTTTCAATTTTTGTAAAATTCAAAAATTACCTATAAATACACTTTGTGATCATTTTAAACCTTTCTGGTGTACCTACGTTCATGAGAAACTCCTTAAATATTGAATTTTTTAATGATATTTTTTCTATTATTTATATCAATTTGTCGTGTACCCCGGTACATGAAAAATTCTTAATTTTTGAATTTTTGTTAAATTCAAAAATTACTTATAATTACACTTTGTGATCATTTTAAAACATTTATGGTGTGCCTGGTTCATGAGAAACTCCTTAAATTTTGAATTTTTTAATAATATTTTTTGTGTTATTTTTAACAATTTGTCGTGTACCCCGGTACATGAAAAATTCTTAATTTTTCAATTTTTGTAAAATTCAAAAATTACCTATAATTACTCTTTGTGATCATTTTAAACATTTCCTGTGTACCTAGGTTCATGAGTTTGAATTTTTTAATGATATTTTTTCTGGTATTTTTAACAATTTGTCGTGTACCCCAATACATGAAAAATTCTTAATTTTTCAATTTTTGTAAAATTCAAAAATTACCTATAATTACCCTTTGTGATCATTGTAAACATTTCTGGTGTACCTAAGTTCATGAGAAACTCCTTAAATTTTGAATTTTTTAATGATATTTTTTCTGTTATTTTTAACAATTTGTCGTGTACCCCGGTACATGAAAAATTCTTAATTTTTCAATTTTTGTAAAATTCAAAAATTACCTATAATTACACTTTATGATCATTTTAAACATTTCTGGTGTACCTGGGTTCATGAGAAACTCCTTAAATTCTGAATTTTTTAATGATATTTTTCTGTTATTTTTAACAATTTGTCGTGTACCCCGGTACATGAAAAATTCTTTATTTTTGAATTTTTGTAAAATTCAAAAATTACCTATAATTACACTTTGTGATCATTTAAAACATTTCTGGTGTACCTGGGTTCATGAGAAACTCCTTAAATTTTGAATTTTTTAATGATATTTTTATGTTATTTTTAACAATTTGTCGTGTACCCCGGTACATGAAAAATTCTTAATTTTTCAATTTTTGTAAAATTCAAAAATTACCTATAATTACAATTTGTGATCATTTTAAACATTTCTGGTGTACCTAGGTTCATGAGAAACTCCTTAAATTTTGAATTTTTTAATGATATTTTTTCTATTATTTTTATCAATTTGTCGTGTACCCCGGTACATGAAAAATTCTTAATTTTTGAATTTTTGTAAAATTCAAAAATTACCTATAATTACACTTTGTTATAATTTAAAATATTTCTGGTGTACCTGGGTTCATGAGAAACTCCTTAAATTTTGAATTTTTTAATGATATTTTTTTTTGGTATTTTTAACAATTTGTCGTGTACCCCGGTACATGAAAAATTCTTAATTTTTGAATTTTTGTAAAATTCAAAAATTACCTATAATTATACTTTGTGATCATTTTAAAACATTTCTGTTGTACCTGGGTTCATGAGAAACTCCTTAAATTTTGAATTTTTTAATGATATTTTTCTGTTATTTTTAACAATTTGTCGTGTACCCCGGTACATGAAAAATTCTTAATTTTTGAATTTTTGTAAAATTCAAAAATTACCTATAATTATATTTTGTGATCATTTTAAAACGTTTCTGGTGTACCTGGTTTCATGAGAAACTCCTTAAATTTTGAATTTTTTAATGATATTTGTTATGTTATTTTTAACAATTTGTCGTGTACCCTGGTACATGAAAAATTCTTAATTTTTCAATTTTTATAAAATTCAGAAATTACCTATAAATACACTTTGTGATCATTTTAAACATTTCTGGTGTACCTACGTTCATGAGAAACTCCTTAAATATTGAATTTTTTAATGATATTTTTTCTATTATTTATATCAATTTGTCGTGTACCCCGGTACATGAAAAATTCTTAATTTTTGAATTTTTGTTAAATTCAAAAATTACTTATAATTACACTTTGTGATCATTTTAAAACATTTATGGTGTGCCTGGTTCATGAGAAACTCCTTAAATTTTGAATTTTTTAATAATATTTTTTGTGTTATTTTTAACAATTTGTCGTGTACCCCGGTACATGAAAAATTCTTAATTTTTCAATTTTTGTAAAATTCAAAAATTACCTATAATTACTCTTTGTGATCATTTTAAACATTTCTTGTGTACCTAGGTTCATGAGAAACTCCTTAAATTTTGAATTTTTTAATGATATTTTTTCTGGTATTTTTAACAATTTGTCGTGTACCCCAATACATGAAAAATTCTTAATTTTTCAATTTTTGTAAAATTCAAAAATTACCTATAATTACCCTTTGTGATCATTGTAAACATTTCTGGTGTACCTAAGTTCATGAGAAACTCCTTAAATTTTGAATTTTTTAATGATATTTTTTCTGTTATTTTTAACAATTTGTCGTGTACCCCGGTACATGAAAAATTCTTAATTTTTCAATTTTTGTAAAATTCAAAAATTACCTATAATTACACTTTATGATCATTTTAAACATTTCTGGTGTACCTGGGTTCATGAGAAACTCCTTAAATTCTGAATTTTTTAATGATATTTTTCTGTTATTTTTAACAATTTGTCGTGTACCCCGGTACATGAAAAATTCTTTATTTTTGAATTTTTGTAAAATTCAAAAATTACCTATAATTACACTTTGTGATCATTTAAAACATTTCTGGTGTACCTGGGTTCATGAGAAACTCCTTAAATTTTGAATTTTTTAATGATATTTTTATGTTATTTTTAACAATTTGTCGTGTACCCCGGTACATGAAAAATTCTTAATTTTTCAATTTTTGTAAAATTCAAAAATTACCTATAATTACAATTTGTGATCATTTTAAACATTTCTGGTGTACCTAGGTTCATGAGAAACTCCTTAAATTTTGAATTTTTTAATGATATTTTTTCTATTATTTTTATCAATTTGTCGTGTACCCCGGTACATGAAAAATTCTTAATTTTTGAATTTTTGTAAAATTCAAAAATTACCTATAATTACACTTTGTTATCATTTTAAAATATTTCTGGTGTACCTGGGTTCATGAGAAACTCCTTAAATTTTGAATTTTTTAATGATATTTTTTTTGGTATTTTTAACAATTTGTCGTGTACCCCGGTACATGAAAAATTCTTAATTTTTGAATTTTTGTAAAATTCAAAAATTACCTATAATTATACTTTGTGATCATTTTAAAACATTTCTGTTGTACCTGGGTTCATGAGAAACTCCTTAAATTTTGAATTTTTTAATGATATTTTTCTGTTATTTTTAACAATTTGTCGTGTACCCCGGTACATGAAAAATTCTTAATTTTTGAATTTTTGTAAAATTCAAAAATTACCTATAATTATATTTTGTGATCATTTTAAAACATTTCTGGTGTACCTGGTTTCATGAGAAACTCCTTAAATTTTGAATTTTTTAATGATATTTGTTATGTTATTTTTAACAATTTGTCGTGTACCCTGGTACATGAAAAATTCTTAATTTTTCAATTTTTGTAAAATTCAAAAATTACCTATAAATACACTTTGTGATCATTTTAAACATTTCTGGTGTACCTACGTTCATGAGAAACTCCTTAAATATTGAATTTTTTAATGATATTTTTTCTATTATTTATATCAATTTGTCGTGTACCACGGTACATGAAAAATTCTTAATTTTTGAATTTTTGTTAAATTCAAAAATTCCTTATAATTACACTTTGTGATCATTTTAAAACATTTATGGTGTACCTGGTTCATGAGAAACTCCTTAAATTTTGAATTTTTTAATAATATTTTTTGTGTTATTTTTAACAATTTGTCGTGTACCCCGGTACATGAAAAATTCTTAATTTTTCAATTTTTGTAAAATTCAAAAATTACCTATAATTACACTTTGTGATCATTTTAAACATTTCTTGTGTACCTAGGTTCATGAGAAACTCCTTAAATTTTGAATTTTTTAATGATATTTTTTCTGGTATTTTTAACAATTTGTCGTGTACCCCAATACATGAAAAATTCTTAATTTTTCAATTTTTGTAAAATTCAAAAATTACCTATAATTACCCTTTGTGATCATTCTAAACATTTCTGGTGTACCTAAGTTCATGAGAAACTCCTTAAATTTTGAATTTTTTAATGATATTTTTTCTGTTATTTTTAACAATTTGTCGTGTACCCCGGTACATGAAAAATTCTTAATTTTTCAATTTTTGTAAAATTCAAAAATTACCTATAATTACACTTTATGATCATTTTAAACATTTCTGGTGTACCTGGGTTCATGAGAAACTCCTTAAATTCTGAATTTTTTAATGATATTTTTCTGTTATTTTTAACAATTTGTCGTGTACCCCGGTACATGAAAAATTCTTTATTTTTGAATTTTTGTAAAATTCAAAAATTACCTATAATTACACTTTGTGATCATTTAAAACATTTCTGGTGTACCTGGGTTCATGAGAAACTCCTTAAATTTTGAATTTTTTAATGATATTTTTATGTTATTTTTAACAATTTGTCGTGTACCCCGGTACATGAAAAATTCTTAATTTTTCAATTTTTGTAAAATTCAAAAATTACCTATAATTACAATTTGTGATCATTTTAAACATTTCTGGTGTACCTAGGTTCATGAGAAACTCCTTAAATTTTGAATTTTTTAATGATATTTTTTCTATTATTTTTATCAATTTGTCGTGTACCCCGGTACATGAAAAATTCTTAATTTTTGAATTTTTGTAAAATTCAAAAATTACCTATAATTACACTTTGTTATCATTTTAAAATATTTCTGGTGTACCTGGGTTCATGAGAAACTCCTTAAATTTTGAATTTTTTAATGATATTTTTTTTTGGTATTTTTAACAATTTGTCGTGTACCCCGGTACATGAAAAATTCTTAATTTTTGAATTTTTGTAAAATTCAAAAATTACCTATAATTATACTTTGTGATCATTTTAAAACATTTCTGTTGTACCTGGGTTCATGAGAAACTCCTTAAATTTTGAATTTTTTAATGATATTTTTCTGTTATTTTTAACAATTTGTCGTGTACCCCGGTACATGAAAAATTCTTAATTTTTGAATTTTTGTAAAATTCAAAAATTACCTATAATTATATTTTGTGATCATTTTAAAACATTTCTGGTGTACCTGGTTTCATGAGAAACTCCTTAAATTTTGAATTTTTTAATGATATTTGTTATGTTATTTTTAACAATTTGTCGTGTACCCTGGTACATGAAAAATTCTTAATTTTTCAATTTTTATAAAATTCAGAAATTACCTATAAATACACTTTGTGATCATTTTAAACATTTCTGGTGTACCTACGTTCATGAGAAACTCCTTAAATATTGAATTTTTTAATGATATTTTTTCTATTATTTATATCAATTTGTCGTGTACCCCGGTACATGAAAAATTCTTAATTTTTGAATTTTTGTTAAATTCAAAAATTACTTATAATTACACTTTGTGATCATTTTAAAACATTTATGGTGTGCCTGGTTCATGAGAAACTCCTTAAATTTTGAATTTTTTAATAATATTTTTTGTGTTATTTTTAACAATTTGTCGTGTACCCCGGTACATGAAAAATTCTTAATTTTTCAATTTTTGTAAAATTCAAAAATTACCTATAATTACTCTTTGTGATCATTTTAAACATTTCTTGTGTACCTAGGTTCATGAGAAACTCCTTAAATTTTGAATTTTTTAATGATATTTTTTCTGGTATTTTTAACAATTTGTCGTGTACCCCAATACATGAAAAATTCTTAATTTTTCAATTTTTGTAAAATTCAAAAATTACCTATAATTACCCTTTGTGATCATTGTAAACATTTCTGGTGTACCTAAGTTCATGAGAAACTCCTTAAATTTTGAATTTTTTAATGATATTTTTTCTGTTATTTTTAACAATTTGTCGTGTACCCCGATACATGAAAAATTCTTAATTTTTCAATTTTTGTAAAATTCAAAAATTACCTATAATTACACTTTATGATTATTTTAAACATTTCTGGTGTACCTGGGTTCATGAGAAACTCCTTAAATTCTGAATTTTTTAATGATATTTTTCTGTTATTTTTAACAATTTGTCGTGTACCCCGGTACATGAAAAATTCTTTATTTTTGAATTTTTGTAAAATTCAAAAATTACCTATAATTACACTTTGTGATCATTTAAAACATTTCTGGTGTACCTGGGTTCATGAGAAACTCCTTAAATTTTGAATTTTTTAATGATATTTTTATGTTATTTTTAACAATTTGTCGTGTACCCCGGTACATGAAAAATTCTTAATTTTTCAATTTTTGTAAAATTCAAAAATTACCTATAATTACAATTTGTGATCATTTTAAATATTTCTGGTGTACCTAGGTTCATGAGAAACTCCTTAAATTTTGAATTTTTTAATGATATTTTTTCTATTATTTTTATCAATTTGTCGTATACCCCGGTACATGAAAAATTCTTAATTTTTGAATTTTTGTAAAATTCAAAAATTACCTATAATTACACTTTGTTATCATTTTAAAATATTTCTGGTGTACCTGGGTTCATGAGAAACTCCTTAAATTTTGAATTTTTTAATGATATTTTTTTTGGTATTTTTAACAATTTGTCGTGTACCCCGGTACATGAAAAATTCTTAATTTTTGAATTTTTGTAAAATTCAAAAATTACCTATAATTATACTTTGTGATCATTTTAAAACATTTCTGTTGTACCTGGGTTCATGAGAAACTCCTTAAATTTTGAATTTTTTAATGATATTTTTCTGTTATTTTTAACAATTTGTCGTGTACCCCGGTACATGAAAAATTCTTAATTTTTGAATTTTTGTAAAATTCAAAAATTACCTATAATTATATTTTGTGATCATTTTAAAACATTTCTGGTGTACCTGGTTTCATGAGAAACTCCTTAAATTTTGAATTTTTTAATGATATTTGTTATGTTATTTTTAACAATTTGTCGTGTACCCTGGTACATGAAAAATTCTTAATTTTTCAATTTTTGTAAAATTCAAAAATTACCTATAAATACACTTTGTGATCATTTTAAACATTTCTGGTGTACCTACGTTCATGAGAAACTCCTTAAATATTGAATTTTTTAATGATATTTTTTCTATTATTTATATCAATTTGTCGTGTACCACGGTACATGAAAAATTCTTAATTTTTGAATTTTTGTTAAATTCAAAAATTCCTTATAATTACACTTTGTGATCATTTTAAAACATTTATGGTGTACCTGGTTCATGAGAAACTCCTTAAATTTTGAATTTTTTAATAATATTTTTTGTGTTATTTTTAACAATTTGTCGTGTACCCCGGTACATGAAAAATTCTTAATTTTTCAATTTTTGTAAAATTCAAAAATTACCTATAATTACACTTTGTGATCATTTTAAACATTTCTTGTGTACCTAGGTTCATGAGAAACTCCTTAAATTTTGAATTTTTTAATGATATTTTTCTGTTATTTTTAACAATTTGTCGTGTACCCCGGTACATGAAAAATTCTTTATTTTTGAATTTTTGTAAAATTCAAAAATTACCTATAATTACACTTTGTGATCATTTAAAACATTTCTGGTGTACCTGGGTTCATGAGAAACTCCTTAAATTTTGAATTTTTTAATGATATTTTTATGTTATTTTTAACAATTTGTCGTGTACCCCGGTACATGAAAAATTCTTAATTTTTCAATTTTTGTAAAATTCAAAAATTACCTATAATTACAATTTGTGATCATTTTAAACATTTCTGGTGTACCTAGGTTCATGAGAAACTCCTTAAATTTTGAATTTTTTAATGATATTTTTTCTATTATTTTTATCAATTTGTCGTGTACCCCGGTACATGAAAAATTCTTAATTTTTGAATTTTTGTAAAATTCAAAAATTACCTATAATTACACTTTGTTATCATTTTAAAATATTTCTGGTGTACCTGGGTTCATGAGAAACTCCTTAAATTTTGAATTTTTTAATGATATTTTTTTTTGGTATTTTTAACAATTTGTCGTGTACCCCGGTACATGAAAAATTCTTAATTTTTGAATTTTTGTAAAATTCAAAAATTACCTATAATTATACTTTGTGATCATTTTAAAACATTTCTGTTGTACCTGGGTTCATGAGAAACTCCTTAAATTTTGAATTTTTTAATGATATTTTTCTGTTATTTTTAACAATTTGTCGTGTACCCCGGTACATGAAAAATTCTTAATTTTTGAATTTTTGTAAAATTCAAAAATTACCTATAATTATATTTTGTGATCATTTTAAAACATTTCTGGTGTACCTGGTTTCATGAGAAACTCCTTAAATTTTGAATTTTTTAATGATATTTGTTATGTTATTTTTAACAATTTGTCGTGTACCCTGGTACATGAAAAATTCTTAATTTTTCAATTTTTATAAAATTCAGAAATTACCTATAAATACACTTTGTGATCATTTTAAACATTTCTGGTGTACCTACGTTCATGAGAAACTCCTTAAATATTGAATTTTTTAATGATATTTTTTCTATTATTTATATCAATTTGTCGTGTACCCCGGTACATGAAAAATTCTTAATTTTTGAATTTTTGTTAAATTCAAAAATTACTTATAATTACACTTTGTGATCATTTTAAAACATTTATGGTGTGCCTGGTTCATGAGAAACTCCTTAAATTTTGAATTTTTTAATAATATTTTTTGTGTTATTTTTAACAATTTGTCGTGTACCCCGGTACATGAAAAATTCTTAATTTTTCAATTTTTGTAAAATTCAAAAATTACCTATAATTACTCTTTGTGATCATTTTAAACATTTCTTGTGTACCTAGGTTCATGAGAAACTCCTTAAATTTTGAATTTTTTAATGATATTTTTTCTGGTATTTTTAACAATTTGTCGTGTACCCCAATACATGAAAAATTCTTAATTTTTCAATTTTTGTAAAATTCAAAAATTACCTATAATTACCCTTTGTGATCATTGTAAACATTTCTGGTGTACCTAAGTTCATGAGAAACTCCTTAAATTTTGAATTTTTTAATGATATTTTTTCTGTTATTTTTAACAATTTGTCGTGTACCCCGATACATGAAAAATTCTTAATTTTTCAATTTTTGTAAAATTCAAAAATTACCTATAATTACACTTTATGATTATTTTAAACATTTCTGGTGTACCTGGGTTCATGAGAAACTCCTTAAATTCTGAATTTTTTAATGATATTTTTCTGTTATTTTTAACAATTTGTCGTGTACCCCGGTACATGAAAAATTCTTTATTTTTGAATTTTTGTAAAATTCAAAAATTACCTATAATTACACTTTGTGATCATTTAAAACATTTCTGGTGTACCTGGGTTCATGAGAAACTCCTTAAATTTTGAATTTTTTAATGATATTTTTATGTTATTTTTAACAATTTGTCGTGTACCCCGGTACATGAAAAATTCTTAATTTTTCAATTTTTGTAAAATTCAAAAATTACCTATAATTACAATTTGTGATCATTTTAAATATTTCTGGTGTACCTAGGTTCATGAGAAACTCCTTAAATTTTGAATTTTTTAATGATATTTTTTCTATTATTTTTATCAATTTGTCGTGTACCCCGGTACATGAAAAATTCTTAATTTTTGAATTTTTGTAAAATTCAAAAATTACCTATAATTACACTTTGTTATCATTTTAAAATATTTCTGGTGTACCTGGGTTCATGAGAAACTCCTTAAATTTTGAATTTTTTAATGATATTTTTTTTGGTATTTTTAACAATTTGTCGTGTACCCCGGTACATGAAAAATTCTTAATTTTTGAATTTTTGTAAAATTCAAAAATTACCTATAATTATACTTTGTGATCATTTTAAAACATTTCTGTTGTACCTGGGTTCATGAGAAACTCCTTAAATTTTGAATTTTTTAATGATATTTTTCTGTTATTTTTAACAATTTGTCGTGTACCCCGGTACATGAAAAATTCTTAATTTTTGAATTTTTGTAAAATTCAAAAATTACCTATAATTATATTTTGTGATCATTTTAAAACATTTCTGGTGTACCTGGTTTCATGAGAAACTCCTTAAATTTTGAATTTTTTAATGATATTTGTTATGTTATTTTTAACAATTTGTCGTGTACCCTGGTACATGAAAAATTCTTAATTTTTCAATTTTTGTAAAATTCAAAAATTACCTATAAATACACTTTGTGATCATTTTAAACATTTCTGGTGTACCTACGTTCATGAGAAACTCCTTAAATATTGAATTTTTTAATGATATTTTTTCTATTATTTATATCAATTTGTCGTGTACCACGGTACATGAAAAATTCTTAATTTTTGAATTTTTGTTAAATTCAAAAATTCCTTATAATTACACTTTGTGATCATTTTAAAACATTTATGGTGTACCTGGTTCATGAGAAACTCCTTAAATTTTGAATTTTTTAATAATATTTTTTGTGTTATTTTTAACAATTTGTCGTGTACCCCGGTACATGAAAAATTCTTAATTTTTCAATTTTTGTAAAATTCAAAAATTACCTATAATTACACTTTGTGATCATTTTAAACATTTCTTGTGTACCTAAGTTCATGAGAAACTCCTTAAATTTTGAATTTTTTAATGATATTTTTTCTGGTATTTTTAACAATTTGTCGTGTACCCCAATACATGAAAAATTCTTAATTTTTCAATTTTTGTAAAATTCAAAAATTACCTATAATTACCCTTTGTGATCATTCTAAACATTTCTGGTGTACCTAAGTTCATGAGAAACTCCTTAAATTTTGAATTTTTTAATGATATTTTTTCTGTTATTTTTAACAATTTGTCGTGTACCCCGGTACATGAAAAATTCTTAATTTTTCAATTTTTGTAAAATTCAAAAATTACCTATAATTACACTTTATGATCATTTTAAACATTTCTGGTGTACCTGGGTTCATGAGAAACTCCTTAAATTCTGAATTTTTTAATGATATTTTTCTGTTATTTTTAACAATTTGTCGTGTACCCCGGTACATGAAAAATTCTTTATTTTTGAATTTTTGTAAAATTCAAAAATTACCTATAATTACACTTTGTGATCATTTAAAACATTTCTGGTGTACCTGGGTTCATGAGAAACTCCTTAAATTTTGAATTTTTTAATGATATTTTTATGTTATTTTTAACAATTTGTCGTGTACCCCGGTACATGAAAAATTCTTAATTTTTCAATTTTTGTAAAATTCAAAAATTACCTATAATTACAATTTGTGATCATTTTAAACATTTCTGGTGTACCTACGTTCATGAGAAACTCCTTAAATATTGAATTTTTTAATGATATTTTTTCTATTATTTATATCAATTTGTCGTGTACCCCGGTACATGAAAAATTCTTTATTTTTGAATTTTTGTTAAATTCAAAAATTACTTATAATTACACTTTGTGATCATTTTAAAACATTTATGGTGTACCTGGTTCATGAGAAACTCCTTAAATTTTGAATTTTTTAATAATATTTTTTGTGTTATTTTTAACAATTTGTCGTGTACCCCGGTACATGAAAAATTCTTAATTTTTCAATTTTTGTAAAATTCAAAAATTACCTATAATTACACTTTGTGATCATTTTAAACATTTCTTGTGTACCTAGGTTCATGAGAAACTCCTTAAATTTTGAATTTTTTAATGATATTTTTTCTGGTATTTTTAACAATTTGTCGTGTACCCCAATACATGAACAATTCTTAATTTTTCAATTTTTGTAAAATTCAAAAATTACCTATAATTACCCTTTGTGATCATTGTAAACATTTCTGGTGTACCTAAGTTCATGAGAAACTCCTTAAATTTTGAATTTTTTAATGATATTTTTTCTGTTATTTTTAACAATTTGTCGTGTACCCCGGTACATGAAAAATTCTTAATTTTTCAATTTTTGTAAAATTCAAAAATTACCTATAATTACACTTTATGATCATTTTAAACATTTCTGGTGTACCTGGGTTCATGAGAAACTCCTTAAATTCTGAATTTTTTAATGATATTTTTCTGTTATTTTTAACAATTTGTCGTGTACCCCGGTACATGAAAAATTCTTTATTTTTGAATTTTTGTAAAATTCAAAAATTACCTATAATTACACTTTGTGATCATTTAAAACATTTCTGGTGTACCTGGGTTCATGAGAAACTCCTTAAATTTTGAATTTTTTAATTATATTTTTATGTTATTTTTAACAATTTGTCGTGTACCCCGGTACATGAAAAATTCTTAATTTTTCAATTTTTGTAAAATTCAAAAATTACCTATAATTACACTTTATGATCATTTTAAACATTTCTGGTGTACCTGGGTTCATGAGAAACTCCTTAAATTCTGAATTTTTTAATGATATTTTTTTGTTATTTTTAACAATTTGTCGTGTACCCCGGTACATGAAAAATTCTTTATTTTTGAATTTTTGTAAAATTCAAAAATTACCTATAATTACACTTTGTGATCATTTTAAAACATTTCTGGTGTACCTGGGTTCATAAGAAACTCCTTAAATTTTGAATTTTTAATGATATTTTTTATGTTATTTTTAACAATTTGTCGTGTACCCCGATACATGAAAAATTCTTAATTTTTCAATTTTTGTAAAATTTAAAAAGTACCTATAATTACACTTTGTGATCATTTAAAACATTTCTGGTGTACCTAGGTTCATGAGAAACTCCTTAAATTTTGAATTTTTTAATGATATTTTTCTGTTATTTTTAACAATTTGTCGTGTACCCCGGTACATGAAAAATTCTTAATTTTTGAATTTTTGTAAAATTCAAAAATTACCTATAATTGCACTTTGTGATCATTTTAAAACTTTTTTGGTGTACCTGGGTTCATGAGAAACTCCTTAAATTTTGAATTTTTAATGATATTTTTTATGTTATTTTTAACAATTTGTCGTGTACCCCGGTACATGAAAAATTCTTAATTTTTGAATTTTTGTAAAATTGAAAAATTACCTATTATTACACTTTGTGATCATTTTAAACATTTCTGGTGTACCTAGGTTCATGAGAAACTCCTTATATTTTGAAATTTTTAATGATATTTTTTCTGTTATTTTTAACAATTTGTCGTGTACCCCGGTACATGAAAAATTCTTAATTTTTGAATTTTTGTAAAATTCAAAAATTGTCTATAATTACAGTTTGTGATCATGAGAAACTCCTTAAATTTTGAATTTTTTAATGATATTTTTTGTGTTATTTTTAACAATTTGTCGTGTACCCCGGTACATGAAAAATTCTTCATTTTTCAATTTTTGTAAAATTCAAAAATTACCTATAATTACACTTTATGATCATTTTAAACATTTCTGGTGTACCTGGGTTCATGAGAAACTCCTTAAATTCTGAATTTTTTAATGATATTTTTCTGTTATTTTTAACAATTTGTCGTGTACCCCGGTACATGAAAAATTCTTTATTTTTGAATTTTTGTAAAATTCAAAAATTACCTATAATTACACTTTGTGATCATTTAAAACATTTCTGGTGTACCTGGGTTCATGAGAAACTCCTTAAATTTTGAATTTTTTAATGATATTTTTATGTTATTTTTAACAATTTGTCGTGTACCCCGGTACATGAAAAATTCTTAATTTTTCAATTTTTGTAAAATTCAAAAATTACCTATAATTACACTTTATGATCATTTTAAACATTTCTGGTGTACCTGGGTTCATGAGAAACTCCTTAAATTCTGAATTTTTTAATGATATTTTTCTGTTATTTTTAACAATTTGTCGTGTACCCCGGTACATGAAAAATTCTTTATTTTTGAATTTTTGTAAAATTCAAAAATTACCTATAATTACACTTTGTGATCATTTAAAACATTTCTGGTGTACCTAGTTCATGAGAAACTCCTTAAATTTTGAATTTTTTAATGATATTTTTCTGTTATTTTTAACAATTTGTCGTGTACCCCGGTACATGAAAAATTCTTAATTTTTGAATTTTTGTAAAATTCAAAAATTACCTATAATTACACTTTGTGATCATTTTAAACATTTCTGGTGTACCTAGGTTCATGAGAAACTCCTTAAATTTTGAAATTTTTAATGATATTTTTTCTGTTATTTTTAACAATTTGTCGTGTACCCCGGTACATGAAAAATTCTTAATTTTTGAATTTTTGTAAAATTCAAAAATTATCTATAATTACAGTTTGTGATCATGAGAAACTCCTTAAATTTTGAATTTTTTAATGATATTTTTTGTGTTATTTTTAACAATTTGTCGTGTACCCCGGTACATGAAAAATTCTTCATTTTTCAATTTTTGTAAAATTCAAAAATTACCTATAATTACACTTTGTGATCATTTTAAACATTTCTGGTGTACCTAGGTTCATGAGAAACTCCTTAAATTTTGAATTTTTTAATGATATTTTTTCTGTTATTTTTAACAATTTGTCGTGTACCCCGGTACATGAAAAATTCTTAATTTTTGAATTTTTGTAAAATTCAAAAGTTATCTATAATTACAGTTTGTGATCATGAGGAACTCCTTAAATTTTGAATTTTTTAATGATATTTTTTGTGTTATTTTTAACAATTTGTCGTGTACCCCGGTACATGAAAAATTCTTCATTTTTCAATTTTTGTAAAATTCAAAAATTACCTATAATTACACTTTGTGATCATTTTAAACATTTCTGGTGTACCTAGGTTCATGAGAAACTCCTTAAATTTTGAATTTTTTATTATTTTAACAATTTGTCGTGTACCCCGGTACATGAAAAATTCTTTATTTTTGAATTTTTGTAAAATTCAAAAATTACTTATAATTACACATTGTGATCATTTTAAAACATTTCTGGTGTACCTGGTTCATGAGAAACTCCTTAAATTTTGAATTTTTTAATGATATTTTTTGTGTTATTTTTAATAATTTGTCGTGTACCCCGGTAC
Source organism: Cichorium intybus (assembly GCA_023525715.1). Lineage (NCBI taxonomy): Eukaryota > Viridiplantae > Streptophyta > Magnoliopsida > Asterales > Asteraceae > Cichorium > Cichorium intybus. The sequence goes on from CM042015.1 coordinate 105,786,463, forward strand.
ATGAAAAATTCTTAATTTTTCAATTTTTGTAAAATTCAAAAATTACCTATAATTACACTTTGTGATCATTTAAAACATTTCTGGTGTACCTAGGTTCATGAGAAACTCCTTAAATTTTGAATTTTTTAATGATATTTTTCTGTTATTTTTAACAATTTGTCGTGTACCACGGTACATGAAAAATTCTTAATTTTTGAATTTTTGTAAAATTCAAAAATTACCTATAATTACACTTTGTGATCATTTTAAAACATTTTTGGTGTACCTGGGTTCATGAGAAACTCCTTAAATTTTGAATTTTTAATGATATTTTTTATGTTATTTTTAACAATTTGTCGTGTACCCCGGTATATGAAAAATTCTTAATTTTTGAATTTTTGTAAAATTGAAAAATTACCTATAATTACACTTTGTGATCATTTTAAACATTTCTTGTGTACCTAGGTTCATGAGAAACTCCTTAAATTTTGAATTTTTTAATGATATTTTTTCTGTTATTTTTAACAATTTGTCGTGTACCCCGGTACATGAAAAATTCTTAATTTTTCAATTTTTGTAAAATTCAAAAATTACCTATAATTACACTTTATGATCATTTTAAACATTTCTGGTGTACCTGGGTTCATGAGAAACTCCTTAAATTCTGAATTTTTTAATGATATTTTTTTGTTATTTTTAACAATTTGTCGTGTACCCCGGTACATGAAAAATTCTTTATTTTTGAATTTTTGTAAAATTCAAAAATTACCTATAATTACACTTTGTGATCATTTAAAACATTTCTGGTGTACCTGGGTTCATGAGAACTCCTTAAATTTTGAATTTTTTAATGATATTTTTATGTTATTTTTAACAATTTGTCGTGTACCCCGGTACATGAAAAATTCTTAATTTTTCAATTTTTGTAAAATTCAAAAATTACCTATAATTACAATTTGTGATCATTTTAAACATTTCTGGTGTACCTAGCTTCATGAGAAACTCCTTAAATTTTGAATTTTTTAATGATATTTTTTCTATTATTTTTATCAATTTGTCGTGTACCCCGGTACATGAAAAATTCTTAATTTTTGAATTTTTGTAAAATTCAAAAATTACCTATAATTACACTTTGTTATCATTTTAAAACATTTCTGGTGTACCTGGGTTCATGAGAAACTCCTTAAATTTTGAATTTTTTAATGATATTTTTTTTGGTATTTTTAACAATTTGTCGTGTACCCCGGTACATGAAAAATTCTTAATTTTTGAATTTTTGTAAAATTCAAAAATTACCTATAATTATACTTTGTGATCATTTTAAAACATTTCTGTTGTACCTGGGTTCATGAGAAACTCCTTAAATTTTGAATTTTATAATGATATTTTTCTGTTATTTTTAACAATTTGTCGTGTACCCCGGTACATGAAAAATTCTTAATTTTTGAATTTTTGTAAAATTCAAAAATTACCTATAATTATATTTTGTGATCATTTTAAAACATTTCTGGTGTACCTGGTTTCATGAGAAACTCCTTAAATTTTGAATTTTTTAATGATATTTGTTATGTTATTTTTAACAATTTGTCGTGTATCCTGGTACATGAAAAATTCTTAATTTTTCAATTTTTGTAAAATTCAAAAATTACCTATAAATACACTTTGTGATCATTTTAAACATTTCTGGTGTACCTACGTTCATGAGAAACTCCTTAAATATTGAATTTTTTAATGATATTTTTTCTATTATTTATATCAATTTGTCGTGTACCCCGGTACATGAAAAATTCTTAATTTTTGAATTTTTGTTAAATTCAAAAATTACTTATAATTACACTTTGTGATCATTTTAAAACATTTATGGTGTACCTGGTTCATGAGAAACTCCTTAAATTTTGAATTTTTTAATAATATTTTTTGTGTTATTTTTAACAATTTGTCGTGTACCCCGGTACATGAAAAATTCTTAATTTTTCAATTTTTGTAAAATTCAAAAATTACCTATAATTACACTTTGTGATCATTTTAAACATTTCTGGTGTACCTAGGTTCATGAGAAACTCCTTAAATTTTGAATTTTTTAATGATATTTTTTCTGTTATTTTTAACAATTTGTCGTGTACCCCAATACATGAAAAATTCTTAATTTTTCAATTTTTGTAAAATTCAAAAATTACCTATAATTACCCTTTGTGATCATTGTAAACATTTCTGGTGTACCTAGGTTCATGAGAAACTCCTTAAATTTTGAATTTTTAATGATATTTTTTCTGTTATTTTTAACAATTTGTCGTGTACCCCGGTACATGAAAAATTCTTAATTTTTCAATTTTTGTAAAATCCAAAAATTACCTATAATTACACTTTATGATCATTTTAAACATTTCTGGTGTACCTGGGTTCAAGAGAAACTCCTTAAATTCTGAATTTTTTAATGATATTTTTCTGTTATTTTTAACAATTTGTCGTGTACCCCGGTACATGAAAAATTCTTTATTTTTTAATTTTTGTAAAATTCAAAAATTACCTATAATTACACTTTGTGATCATTTAAAACATTTCTGGTGTACCTGGGTTCATGAGAAACTCCTTAAATTTTGAATTTTTTAATGATATTTTTATGTTATTTTTAACAATTTGTCGTGTACCCCGGTACATGAAAAATTCTTAATTTTTCAATTTTTGTAAAATTCAAAAATTACCTATAATTACAATTTGTGATCATTTTAAACATTTCTGGTGTACCTAGGTTCATGAGAAACTCCTTAAATTTTGAATTTTTTAATGATATTTTTTTTCTATTATTTTTATCAATTTGTCGTGTATCCCGGTACATGAAAAATTCTTTATTTTTGAATTTTTGTAAAATTCAAAAATTACCTATAATTACACTTTGTTATCATTTTAAAACATTTCTGGTGTACCTGGGTTCATGAGAAACTCCTTAAATTTTGAATTTTTTAATGATATTTTTCTGTTATTTTTAACAATTTGTCATGTACCCCGGTACATGAAAAATTATTAATTTTTCAATTTTTGTAAAATTCAAAAATTACCTTTAATTACACTTTGTGATCATTTTAAAACATTTCTGGTGTACCTGGGTTCATAAGAAACTCCTTAAATTTTGAATTTTTTAATGATATTTTTTATGTTATTTTTAACAATTTGTCGTGTACCCCGATACATGAAAAATTCTTAATTTTTCAATTTTTGTAAAATTTAAAAAGTACCTATAATTACACTTTGTGATCATTTAAAACATTTCTGGTGTACCTAGGTTCATGAGAAACTCCTTAAATTTTGAATTTTTTAATGATATTTTTCTGTTATTTTTAACAATTTGTCGTGTACCCCGGTACATGAAAAATTCTTAATTTTTGAATTTTTGTAAAATTCAAAAATTACCTATAATTACACTTTGTGATCATTTTAAAACTTTTTTGGTGTACCTGGGTTCATGAGAAACTCCTTAAATTTTGAATTTTTAATGATATTTTTTATGTTATTTTTAACAATTTGTCGTGTACCCCGGTACATGAAAAATTCTTAATTTTTGAATTTTTGTAAAATTGAAAAATTACCTATAATTACATTTTGTGATCATTTTAAACATTTCTGGTGTACCTAGGTTCATGAGAAACTCCTTAAATTTTGAAATTTTTAATGATATTTTTTCTGTTATTTTTAACAATTTGTCGTGTACCCCGGTACATGAAAAATTCTTAATTTTTGAATTTTTGTAAAATTCAAAAATTATCTATAATTACAGTTTGTGATCATGAGAAACTCCTTAAATTTTGAATTTTTTAATGATATTTTTTGTGTTATTTTTAACAATTTGTCGTGTACCCCGGTACATGAAAAATTCTTCATTTTTCAATTTTTGTAAAATTCAAAAATTACCTATAATTACACTTTGTGATCATTTTAAACATTTCTGGTGTACCTAGATTCATGAGAAACTCCTTAAATTTTGAATTTTTTTAATGATATTTTTTCTGTTATTTTTAACAATTTGTCGTGTACCCCGGTACATGAAAAATTCTTAATTTTTGAATTTTTGTAAAATTCAAAAATTATCTATAATTACAGTTTGTGATCATGAGAAACTCCTTAAATTTTGAATTTTTTAATGATATTTTTTGTGTTATTTTTAACAATTTGTCGTGTACCCCGGTACATGAAAAATTCTTCATTTTTCAATTTTTGTAAAATTCAAAAATTACCTATAATTACACTTTGTGATCATTTTAAACATTTCTGGCGTACCTAGGTTCATGAGAAACTCCTTAAATTTTGAATTTTTTATTATTTTAACAATTTGTCATGTACCCCGGTACATGAAAAATTCTTAATTTTTGAATTTTTGTAAAATTCAAAAATTACTTATAATTACACATTGTAATCATTTTAAAACATTTCTGGTGTACCTGGTTCATGAGAAACTCCTTAAATTTTGAATTTTTTAATGATATTTGTTATGTTATTTTTAACAATTTGTCGTGTATCCTGGTACATGAAAAATTCTTAATTTTTCAATTTTTGTAAAATTCAAAAATTACCTATAAATACACTTTGTGATCATTTTAAACATTTCTGGTGTACCTACGTTCATGAGAAACTCTTTAAATATTGAATTTTTTAATGATATTTTTTCTATTATTTATATCAATTTGTCGTGTACCCCGGTACATGAAAAATTCTTAATTTTTGAATTTTTGTTAAATTCAAAAATTACTTATAATTACACTTTGTGATCATTTTAAAACATTTATGGTGTACCTGGTTCATGAGAAACTCCTTAAATTTTGAATTTTTTAATAATATTTTTTGTGTTATTTTTAACAATTTGTCGTGTACCACGGTACATGAAAAATTCTTAATTTTTCAATTTTTGTAAAATTCAAAAATTACCTATAATTACACTTTGTGATCATTTTAAACATTTCTGGTGTACCTAGGTTCATGAGAAACTCCTTAAATTTTGAATTTTTTATTATTTTAACAATTTGTCATGTACCCCGGTACATGAAAAATTCTTAATTTTTGAATTTTTGTAAAATTCAAAAATTACTTATAATTACACATTGTAATCATTTTAAAACATTTCTGGTGTACCTGGTTCATGAGAAACTCCTTAAATTTTGAATTTTTAATGATATTTTTTGTGTTATTTTTAATAATTTGTCGTGTACCCCGGTACATGAAAAATTCTTAATTTTTCAATTTTTGTAAAATTCAAAAATTACCTATAATTACACTTTGTGATCATTTAAAACATTTCTGGTGTACCTAGGTTCATGAGAAACTCCTTAAATTTTGAATTTTTAATGATATTTTTCTGTTGTTTTTAACAATTTGTCGTGTACCCCGGTACATGAAAAATTCTTAATTTTTGAATTTTTGTAAAATTCAAAAATTACCTATAATTACACTTTGTGATCATTTTAAAACATTTTTGGTGTACCTGGGTTTATGAGAAACTCCTTAAATTTTGAATTTTTAATGATATTTTTATGTTATTTTTAACAATTTGTCGTGTACCCCGGTATATGAAAAATTCTTAATTTTTGAATTTTTGTAAAATTGAAAAATTACCTATAATTACACTTTGTGATCATTTTAAACATTTCTTGTGTACCTAGGTTCATGAGAAACTCCTTAAATTTTGAATTTTTTAATGATATTTTTTCTGTTATTTTTAACAATTTGTCGTGTACCCCGGTACATGAAAAATTCTTAATTTTTGAATTTTTGTAAAATTCAAAAATTATCTATAATTACAGTTTGTGATCATGAGAAACTCCTTAAATTTTGAATTTTTTAATGATATTTTTTGTGTTATTTTTAACAATTTGTCGTGTACCCCGGTACATGAAAAATTCTTCATTTTTCAATTTTTGTAAAATTCAAAAATTACCTATAATTACACTTTGTGATCATTTTAAACATTTCTGGAGTACCTAGGTTCATGAGAAACTCCTTAAATTTTGAATTTTTTATTATTTTAACAATTTGTGGTGTACCCCGGTACATGAAAAATTCTTAATTTTTGAATTTTTGTAAAATTCAAAAATTACTTATAATTACACATTGTGATCATTTTAAAACATTTCTGGTGTACCTGGTTCATGAGAAACTCCTTAAATTTTGAATTTTTTAATGATATTTTTCTGTTGTTTTTAACAATTTGTCGTGTACCCCAGTACATGAAAAATTCTTAATTTTTGAATTTTTGTAAAATTCAAAAATTACGTATAATTATACTTTGTGATCATTTTAAAACATTTCTGGTGTACCTGGGTTCATGAGAAACTCCTTAAATTTTGAATTTTTTAATGATATTTTTTATGTTATTTTTAACAATTTGTCGTGTACCCCGGTACATGAAAAATTCTTAATTTTTCAATTTTTGTAAAATTCAAAAATTACACTTTGTGATCATTTTAAACATTTCTGGTATACCTGAGTTCATGAGAAACTCCTTAAATTTTGAATTTTTTAATGATATTTTTCTGTTATTTTTAACAATTTGTCGTGTACCCCGGTACATGAAAAATTCTTAATTTTTGAATTTTTGTAAAATTCAAAAATTACCTATAATTACACTTTGTGATCATTTTAAAACATTTTTGGTGTACCTGGGTTCATGAGAAACTCCTTAAATTTTGAATTTTTAATGATATTTTTTATGTTATTTTTAACAATTTGTCGTGTACCCCGGTACTTGAAAAATTCTTAATTTTTGAATTTTTGTAAAATTCAAAAATTACCTATAATTACACTTTGTGATCATTTTAAACATTTCTGGTGTACCTAGGTTTATGAGAAACTCCTTAAATTTTGAATTTTTTTAATGATATTTTTTCTGTTATTTTTAACAATTTGTCGTGTACCCCGGTACATGAAAAATTCTTAATTTTTGAATTTTTGTAAAATTCAAAAATTATCTATAATTACAGTTTGTGATCATGAGAAACTCCTTAAATTTTGAATTTTTTTAATGATATTTTTTGTGTTATTTTTAACAATTTGTCGTGTACCCCGGTACATGAAAAATTCTTCATTTTTCAATTTTTGTAAAATTCAAAAATTACCTATAATTACACTTTGTGATCATTTTAAACATTTCTGGTGTACCTAGCTTCATGAGAAACTCCTTAAATTTTGAATTTTTTATTATTTTAACAATTTGTCGTGTACCCCGGTACATGAAAAATTCTTAATTTTTGAAGTTTTGTAAAATTCAAAAATTACTTATAATTACACATTGCGATCATTTTAAAACATTTCTGGTGTACCTGGTTCATGAGAAACTCCTTAAATTTTGAATTTTTTAATGATATTTTTTATGTTATTTTTAACAATTTGTCGTGTACCCCGGTACATGAAAAATTCTTAATTTTTGAATTTTTGTAAAATTCAAAAATTACCTATAATTATACTTTGTGATCATTTTAAAACATTTCTGGTGTACCTGGGTTCATGAGAAACTCCTTAAATTTTGAATTTTTTAATGATATTTTTTATGTTATTTTTAACAATTTGTCGTGTACCCCGGTACATGAAAAATTCTTAATTTTTCAATTTTTGTAAAATTCAAAAATTACACTTTGTGATCATTTTAAACATTTCTGGTATACATGGGTTCATGAGAAACTCCTTAAATTTTGAATTTTTTAATGATATTTTTCTGTTATTTTTAACAATTTGTCGTGTACCCCGGTACATGAAAAATTCTTTATTTTTTAATTTTTGTAAAATTCAAAAATTACCTATAATTACACTTTGTGGTCATTTAAAACATTTCTGGTATACCTGGGTTCATGAGAAACTCCTTAAATTTTGAATTTTTTAATGATATTTTTTTGTTATTTTTAACAATTTGTCGTGTACACCGGTACATGAAAAATTCTTAATTTTTTAATTTTTGTAAAATTCAAAAATTACCTATAATTACACTTTGTGATCATTTTAAAACATTTCTGGTGTACCTGGGTTCATAAGAAACTCCTTAAATTTTGAATTTTTTAATGATATTTTTTATGTTATTTTTAACAATTTGTCGTGTACCCCGGTACATGAAAAATTCTTAATGTTTCAATTTTTGTAAAATTTAAAAATTACCTATAATTACACTTTGTGATCATTTTAAACATTTCTGGTGTACCTAGGTTCTTGAGAAACTCCTTAAATTTTGAATTTTTAAATGATATTTTTCTATTATTTTTATCAATTTGTCGTGTACCCCGGTACATGAAAAATTCTTAATTTTTGAATTTTTGTAAAATTCAAAAATCACCTATAATTACACTTTGTGATCATTTTAAAACATTTTTGGTGTACCTGGGTTCATGAGAAACTCCTTAAAATTTGAATTTTTTAATGATATTTTTTATGTTATTTTTAACAATTTGTCGTGTACCCCGGTACATGAAAAATTCTTAATTTTTCAATTTTTGTAAAATTCAAAAATTACCTATAATTACACTTTGTGATCATTTAAAACATTTCTGGTGTACCTAGGTTCATGAGAAACTCCTTAAATTTTGAATTTTTTAATGATATTTTTCTGTTATTTTTAACAATTTGTCGTGTACCCCGGTACATGAAAAATTCTTAATTTTTGAATTTTTATAAAAATTCAAAAATAACCAATAATTACACTTTTTGATCATTTTAAAACATTTTTGGTGTACCTGGGTTCATGAGAAACTCCTTAAATTTTGAATTTTTAATGATATTTTTTATGTTATTTTTAACAATTGGTCGTGTACCCCGGTACATGAAAAATTCTTAATTTTTGAATTTTTGTAAAATTGAAAAATTACCTATAATTACACTTTGTGATCATTTTAAACATTTCTGGTGTACCTAGGTTAATGAGAAACTCCTTAAATTTTGAATTTTTTAATGATATTTTTCTGTTATTTTTAACAATTTGTCGTGTACCCCGGTACATGAAAAATTCTTAATTTTTGAATTTTTGTAAAATTCAAAAATTATCTATAATTACAGTTTGTGATCATGAGAAACTCCTTAAATTTTGAATTTTTTAATGATATTTTTTGTGTTATTTTTAACAATTTGTCGTGTACCCCGGTACATGAAAAATTCTTCATTTTTCAATTTTTGTAAAATTCAAAAATTACCTATAATTACACTTTGTGATCATTTTAAACATTTCTGGAGTACCTAGGTTCATGAGAAACTCCTTAAATTTTGAATTTTTTATTATTTTAACAATTTGTGGTGTACCCCGGTACATGAAAAATTCTTAATTTTTGAATTTTTGTAAAATTCAAAAATTACTTATAATTACACATTGTGATCATTTTAAAACATTTCTGGTGTACCTGGTTCATGAGAAACTCCTTAAATTTTGAATTTTTTAATGATATTTTTCTGTTGTTTTTAACAATTTGTCGTGTACCCCAGTACATGAAAAATTCTTAATTTTTGAATTTTTGTAAAATTCAAAAATTACCTATAATTATACTTTGTGATTATTTTAAAACATTTCTGGTGTACCTGGGTTCATGAGAAACTCCTTAAATTTTGAATTTTTTAATGATATTTTTTATGTTATTTTTAACAATTTGTCGTGTACCCCGGTACATGAAAAATTCTTAATTTTTCAATTTTTGTAAAATTCAAAAATTACACTTTGTGATCATTTTAAACATTTCTGGTATACCTGGGTTCATGAGAAACTCCTTAAATTTTGAATTTTTTAATGATATTTTTCTGTTATTTTTAACAATTTGTCGTGTACCCCGGTACATGAAAAATTCTTAATTTTTGAATTTTTGTAAAATTCAAAAATTACCTATAATTACACTTTGTGATCATTTTAAAACATTTTTGGTGTACCTGGGTTCATGAGAAACTCCTTAAATTTTGAATTTTTAATGATATTTTTTATGTTATTTTTAACAATTTGTCGTGTACCCCGGTACTTGAAAAATTCTTAATTTTTGAATTTTTGTAAAATTCAAAAATTACCTATAATTACACTTTGTGATCATTTTAAACATTTCTGGTGTACCTAGGTTCATGAGAAACTCCTTAAATTTTGAATTTTTTTAATGATATTTTTTCTGTTATTTTTAACAATTTGTCGTGTACCCCGGTACATGAAAAATTCTTAATTTTTGAATTTTTGTAAAATTCAAAAATTATCTATAATTACAGTTTGTGATCATGAGAAACTCCTTAAATTTTGAATTTTTTTAATGATATTTTTTGTGTTATTTTTAACAATTTGTCGTGTACCCCGGTACATGAAAAATTCTTCATTTTTCAATTTTTGTAAAATTCAAAAATTACCTATAATTACACTTTGTGATCATTTTAAACATTTCTGGTGTACCTAGGTTCATGAGAAACTCCTTAAATTTTGAATTTTTTAATGAAAATTTTTATGTTATTTTTAACAATTTGTCGTGTACCCCGGTGCATGAAAAATTCTTAATTTTTGAATTTTTGTAAAATTCAAAAATTACCTATAATTACACTTTGTGATCATTTTAAACATTTCTGGTGTACCTAGGTTCATGAGAAACTCCTTAAATTTTGAATTTTTTTAATGATATTTTTTCTGTTATTTTTAACAATTTGTCGTGTACCCCGGTACATGAAAAATTCTTAATTTTTGAATTTTTGTAAAATTCAAAAATTATCTATAATTACAGTTTGTGATCATGAGAAACTCCTTAAATTTTGAATTTTTTTAATGATATTTTTTGTGTTATTTTTAACAATTTGTCGTGTACCCCGGTACATGAAAAATTCTTCATTTTTCAATTTTTGTAAAATTCAAAAATTACCTATAATTACACTTTGTGATCATTTTAAACATTTCTGGTGTACCTAGGTTCATGAGAAACTCCTTAAATTTTGAATTTTTTAATGAAAATTTTTATGTTATTTTTAACAATTTGTCGTGTACCCCGGTGCATGAAAAATTCTTAATTTTTCAATTGTTGTAAAATTCAAAAATTACCTATAATTACACTTTGTGATCATTTTAAACATTTCTGGTGTACCTAGGTTCATGAGAAACTCCTTAAATTTTGAATTTTTTTAATGATATTTTTTCTGTTATTTTTAACAATTTGTCGTGTACCCCGGTACATGAAAAATTCTTAATTTTTGAATTTTTGTAAAATTCAAAAATTATCTATAATTACAGTTTGTGATCATGAGAAACTCCTTAAATTTTGAATTTTTTTAATGATATTTTTTGTGTTATTTTTAACAATTTGTCGTGTACCCCGGTACATGAAAAATTCTTCATTTTTCAATTTTTGTAAAATTCAAAAATTACCTATAATTACACTTTGTGATCATTTTAAACATTTCTGGTGTACCTAGGTTCATGAGAAACTCCTTAAATTTTGAATTTTTTAATGAAAATTTTTATGTTATTTTTAACAATTTGTCGTGTACCCCGGTGCATGAAAAATTCTTAATTTTTCAATTGTTGTAAAATTCAAAAATTACCTATAATTACACTTTGTGATCATTTTAAACATTTCTGGTGTACCTAGGTTCATGAGAAATTACTTAAATTTTAAAGTTTTTAATGATATTTTTTCTGTTAATTTTAACAGTTTGTCGTGTACCCCGGTACATGAAAAATTCTTAATTTTTGAATTTTTGTAAAATTCAAAAATTACCTATAATTACACTTTTTGATCATTTTAAACATTTCTGGTGTACCTGGGTTCATGAGAAACTCCTTAAATTTTGAATTTTTTAATGATATTTTTCTGTTATTTTTAACAATTTGTCGTGTACCCCGGTACATGAAAAATTCCTAATTTTTGAATTTTTGTAAAATTAAAAAATTACCTATAATTACACTTTGTGATCATTTTAAAACATTTCTGGTGTACCTGGGTTCATGAGAAACTCCTTAAATTTTGAATATTTTAATGATATTTTTTGTGTTATTTTTAACAATTTGTCGTGTACCCCGGTACATGAAAAATTCTTAATTTTTCAATTTTTGTAAAATTCAAAAATTACCCATAATTACACTTTGTGATCATTTTAAACATTTCTGGTGTACCTAGGTTCATGAGAAACTCCTTAAATTTTGAATTTTTTAATGATATTTTTTTCAGTTGTTTTTAACAATTTGTCGTGTACCCCGGTACATGAAAAATTCTTAATTTTTGAATTTTTGTAAAATTCAAAAATTACCTATAATTACACTTTGTGAACATTTTAAACATTTCTGGTGTACCTGGGTTCATGAGAAACTCCATAAATTTTGAATTTTTTAATGATATTTTTTTTACAATTTGTCGTGTACCCCGGTACATGAAAAATTCTTAATTTTTGAATTTCTGTAAAATTAAAAAATTACCTATAATTACACTTTGTGATCATTTTAAAACATTTCTGGTGTACCTGCGTTCATGAGAAACTCCTTAAATTTTGAATTTTTTAATGATATTTTTTCTGTTATTTTTAACAATTTGTTGTGTACCCCGGTACATGAAAAATTTTTAATTTTTGAATTTTTGTAAAATTTAAAAATTACCTATAATTACACTTTGTGATCATTTTAAAACATTTTCGGTGTACCTGGGTTCATGAGAAACTCCTTACATTTTGAATTTTTTAATAATATTTTTTCTGTTATTTTTAACAATTTGTCGTGTACCCCGGTACATGAAAAATTCTTAATTTTTGAATTTTTGTAAAATTCAAAAAGTACCTATAATTACACTTTGTGATCATTTTAAACATTTCTGGTGTACCTAGGTTCATGAGAAACTCCTTAAATTTTGAATTTTTTAATGATATTTTTTATGTTATTTTTAACAATTTGTCGTGTACCCCGGTACATGAAAAATTCTTAATTTTTCAATTTTTGTAAAATTCACAAATTACCTATAATTACACTTTCTGATCATTTTAAACATTTATGGTGTACCTAGGTTCATGAGAAACTCCTTCAATTTTGAATTTTTTAATGATATTTTTTCTGTTATTTTTAACAATTTGTCGTGTACCCCGGTACATGAAAAATTCTTAATTTTTGAATTTTTGTAAAATTCAAAAATTACTTATAATTACACTTTGTGATCATTTTAAACATTTCTGGTGTACCTGCGTTCATGAGAAACTCCTTAAATTTTAAATTTTTTAATGATATTTTTTTTAACAATTTGTCGTGTACCCCGGTACATGAAAAATTCTTAATTTTTGAATTTCTGTAAAATTCAAAAATTACCTATAATTACACTTTGTGATCATTTTAAAACATTTCTGGTGTACCTGGGTTCATGAGAAACTCCTTAAATTTTGAATTTTTTAATGATATTTTTTTTGTTATTTTTAAGAATTTGTCGTGTATCCCGGTAAATGAAAAATTCTTAATTTTTGAATTTTTGTAAAATTCAAAAATTACCTATAATTATACTTTGTGATCATTTTAAAACATTTCTCGTGTACCTGGGTTCATGAGAAACTCCTTAAATTTTGAATTTTTTAATGATATTTTTTCTCTTATTTTTAACAATTTGTCATGTACCCCGGTACATGAAAAATTCTTAATTTTTCAATTTTTGTAAAATTCAAAAATTACCTATAATTACACTTTGTGATCATTTTAAACATTTCTGGTGTACCTAGGTTCATAATAAACTCCTTAAATTTTGAATTTTTTAATGATATTTTTCTGTTATTTTTAACAATTTGTCGTGTACCCCGGTACATGAAAAATTCTTAATTTTTAAATTTTTGTAAAATTCAAAAATTACCTATAATTACATTTTGTGATCATTTTAAAACATTTCTGGTGTACCTGGGTTCATGAGAAACTCCTTAAATTTTGAATTTTTAATGATATTTTTATGTTATTTTTAACAATTTGTCGTGTACCCCGGTACATGAAAAATTCTTAATTTTTAAATTTTTGTAAAATTCAAAAATTACCTATAATTACACTTTATGATCATTTTAAACATTTCTGGTGTACCTGGGTTCATGAGAAACTCCTTAAATTTTGAATTTTTTAATGATATTTTTTCTGTAATTTTTTTAACAATTTGTCATGTACCCCGGTACATGAAAAATTCTTAATTTTTCAATTTTTGTAAAATTCAAAAATTACCTATAATTACACTTTGTGATCATTTTAAACATTTCTGGTGTACATGGGTTCATGAGAAACTCCTTAAATTTTTAATTTTTTAATGATATTTTTATGTTATTTTTAACAATTTGTCGTGTACCCCGGTACATGAAAAATTCTTAATTTTTCAATTTTCGTAAAATTCAAAAATTACCTATAATTACACTTTGTGATCATTTTAAACATTTCTGGTGTACCTAGGTTCATGAGAAACTCATTAAATTTTTAATTTTTTAATGAAAATTTTTATGTTATTTTTAACAATTTGTCGTGTACCCCGGTGCATGAAAAATTCTTAATTTTTCAATTTTTGTAAAATTCAAAAATTACCTATAATTACACTTTGTGATCATTTTAAACATTTCTGGTGTACCTAGGTTCATGAGAAATTACTTAAATTTTAAATTTTTTAATGATATTTTTTCTGTTAATTTTAACAGTTTGTCGTGTACCCCGGTACATGAAAAATTCTTAATTTTTGAATTTTTGTAAAATTCAAAAATTACCTATAATTATACTTTGTGATCATTTTAAAACATTTCTGGTGTACCTGGGTTCATGAGAAACTCCTTAAATTTTTAATTTTTTAATGATATTTTTTCTATAATTTTTAACAATTTGTCATGTACCCCGGTACATGAAAAATTCTTAATTTTTCAATTTTTGTAAAACTCAAAAATTACCTATAATTACACTTTGTGATCATTTTAAACATTTCTGGTGTACCTGGGTTCATGAGAAACTCCTTAAATTTTAAATTTTTTAATGATATTTTTTATGTTATTTTTAACAATTTGTCGTGTACCCCGGTACATGAAAAATTCTTAATTTTTCAATTTTTGTAAAATTCACAAATTACCTATAATTACACTTTCTGATCATTTTAAACATTTCTGGTGTACCTAGGTTCATGAGAAACTCCTTCATTTTTGAATTTTTTAATGATATTTTTTCTGTTATTTTTAACAATTTGTCGTGTGCCCCGGTACATGAAAAATTCTTAATTTTTGAATTTTTGTAAAATTCAAAAATTACTTATAATTACACTTTGTGATCATTTTAAACATTTCTGGTGTACCTGCGTTCATGAGAAACTCCTTAAATTTTAAATTTTTAATGATATTTTTTTTAACAATTTGTCGTGTACCCCAGTACATGAAAAATTCTTAATTTTTGAATTTCTGTAAAATTCAAAAATTATCTATAATTACACTTTGTGATCATTTTAAAACATTTCTGGTGTACCTGGGTTCATGAGAAACTCCTTAAATTTTGAATTTTTTAATGATATTTTTTCTGTTATTTTTAAGAATTTGTCGTGTATCCCGGTAAATGAAAAATTCTTAATTTTTGAATTTTTGTAAAATTCAAAAATTACCTATAATTATACTTTGTGATCATTTTAAAACATTTCTCGTGTACCTGGGTTCATGAGAAACTCCTTAAATTTTGAATTTTTTTAATGATATTTTTTCTGTTATTTTTAACAATTTGTCATGTACCCCGGTACATGAAAAATTCTTAATTTTTCAATTTTTGTAAAATTCAAAAATTACCAATAATTACACTTTATGATCATTTTAAACATTTCTGGTGTACCTGGGTTCATGAGAAACTCCTTAAATTTTGAATTTTTTAATGATATTTTTTCTGTAATTTTTTAACAATTTGTCATGTACCCCGGTACATGAAAAATTCTTAATTTTTCAATTTTTGTAAAATTCAAAAATTACCTATAATTACACTTTGTGATCATTTTAAACATTTCTGGTGTACCTGGGTTCATGAGAAACTCCTTAAATTTTGAATTTTTTAATGATATTTTTTATGTTATTTTTAACAATTTGTCGTGTACCCCGGTACATTAAAAATTCTTAATTTTTCAATTTTTGTAAAATTCAAAAATTACCTATAATTACACTTTGTGATCATTTTAAACATTTCTGGTGTACCTAGGTTCATGAGAAACTCCTTAAATTTTGAATTTTTTAATGAAAATTTTTATGTTATTTTTAACAATTTGTCGTGTACCCCGGTGCATGAAAAATTCTTAATTTTTCAATTTTTGTAAAATTCAAAAATTACCTATAATTACACTTTGTGATCATTTTAAACATTTCTGGTGTACCTAGGTTCATGAGAAATTACTTAAATTTTAAATTTTTTAATGATATTTTTTCTGTTAATTTTAACAGTTTGTCGTGTACCCCGGTACATGAAATATTCTTAATTTTTGAATTTTTGTAAAATTCAAAAATTACCTATAATTACACTTTTTGATCATTTTAAACATTTCTGGTGTACCTGGGTTCATGAGAAACTCCTTAAATTTTGAATTTTTTAATGATATTTTTCTGTTATTTTTAACAATTTGTCGTGTACCCCGGTACATGAAAAATTCCTAATTTTTGAATTTTTGTAAAATTAAAAAATTACCTATAATTACACTTTGTGATCATTTTAAAACATTTCTGGTGTACCTGGGTTCATGAGAAACTCCTTAAATTTTGAATATTTTAATGATATTTTTTGTGTTATTTTTAACAATTTGTCGTGTACCCAGGTACATGAAAAATTCTTAATTTTTCAATTTTTGTAAAATTCAAAAATTACCCATAATTATACTTTGTGATCATTTTAAACATTTCTGGTGTACCTAGGTTCATGAGAAACTCCTTAAATTTTGAATTTTTTAATGATATTTTTTTCAGTTGTTTTTAACAATTTGTCGTGTACCCCGGTACATGAAAAATTCTTAATTTTTGAATTTTTGTAAAATTCAAAAATTACCTATAATTACACTTTGTGAACATTTTAAACATTTCTGGTGTGCCTGGGTTCATGAGAAACTCCATAAATTTTGAATTTTTTAATGATATTTTTTTAACAATTTGTCGTGTACCCCGGTACATGAAAAATTCTTAATTTTTGAATTTCTGTAAAATTCAAAAATTACCTATAATTACACTTTGTGATCATTTTAAAACATTTCTGGTGTACCTGGGTTCATGAGAAACTCCTTAAATTTTGAATTTTTTAATGATATTTTTTCTGTTATTTTTAACAATTTGTTGTGTACCTCGGTACATGAAAAATTCTTAATTTTTGAATTTTTGTAAAATTCAAAAATTACCTATAATTACACTTTGTGATCATTTTAAAACATTTCTGGTGTACCTGGGTTCATGAGAAACTCCTTACATTTTGAATTTTTTAATAATATTTTTTTTGTTATTTTTAACAATTTGTCGTGTACCCCGGTACATGAAAAATTCTTAATTTTTGAATTTTTGTAAAATTCAAAAAGTACCTATAATTACACTTTGTGATCATTTTAAACATTTCTGGTGTACCTAGGTTCATGAGAAACTCCTTAAATTTTGAATTTTTTAATGATATTTTTTATGTTATTTTTAACAATTTGTCGTGTACCCCGGTACATGAAAAATTCTTAATTTTTCAATTTTTGTAAAATTCACAAATTACCTATAATTACACTTTCTGATGATTTTAAACATTTCTGGTGTACCTAGGTTCATGAGAAACTCCTTCAATTTTGAATTTTTTAATGATATTTTTTGTGTTATTTTTAACAATTTGTCGTATACCCCGGTACATGAAAAATTCTTAATTTTTGAATTTTTGTAAAATTCAAAAATTACTTATAATAACACTTTGTGATCATTTTAAACATTTCTGGTGTACCTGGGTTCATGAGAAACTCCTTAAATTTTGAATTTTTTAATGATATTTTTTATGTTATTTTTAACAATTTGTCGTGTACCCCGGTACATGAAAAATTCTTAATTTTTCAATTTTTGTAAAATTCAAAAATTACCTATAATTACACTTTTTGATCATTTTAAACATTTCTGGTGTACCTGGGTTCATGAGAAACTCCTTAAATTTTGAATTTTTAATGATATTTTTCTGTTATTTTTAACAATTTGTCGTGTACCCCGGTACATGAAAAATTCCTAATTTTTGAATTTTTGTAAAATTAAAAAATTACCTATAATTACACTTTGTGATCATTTTAAAACATTTCTGGTGTACCTGGGTTAATGAGAAACTCCTAAATTTTGAATATTTTAATGATATTTTTTGTGTTATTTTTAACAGTTTGTCGTGTACCCCGGTACATGAATAAGAATTTTTCAATTTTTGTAAAATTCAAAAATTACCCATAATTACACTTTGTGATCATTTTAAACATTTCTGGTGTACCTAGGTTCATGAGAAACTCCTTAAATTTTGAATTTTTTAATGATATTTTTACTGTTATTTTTAACAATTTGTCGTGTACCCTGGTACAAGAAAAATTCTTAATTTTTGAATTTTTGTAAAATTCAAAAATTACCTATAATTACACTTTGTGATCATTTTAAACATTTCTGGTGTACCTGGGTTCATGAGAAACTCCTTAAATTTTGAATTTTTTAATGATATTTTTTCTGTAATTTTTTTAACAATTTGTCATGTACCCCGGTACATGAAAAATTCCTAATTTTTGAATTTCTATAAAATTCAAAAATTACCTATAATTTACACTTTGAGATCATTTTAAAACATTTCTGGTGTACCTGGGTTCATGAGAAACTCCTTAAATTTTGAATATTTTAATGATATTTTTTCTGTAATTTTTAACAATTTGTCGTGTACCCTGGTACATGAAAAATTCTTAATTTTTCAATTTTTGTAAAATTCAAAAATTACCTATAATTAGTCTTTGTGATCATTTTAAACATTTCTGGTGTACCTAGGTTCATGAGAAACTCCTTAAATTTTGAATTTTTTAAAGATATTTTTTATGTTATTTTTAACAATTTGTCGTGTACCCCGGTACAAGAAAAATTCTTAATTTTTCAATTTTTGTAAAATTCAAAAATTACCTATAATTACACTTAGTGATCATTTTAAACATTTCTGGTGTATCTGGGTTCATGAGAAACTCCTTAAATTTTGAATTTTTTAATGATATTTTTTCTGTTATTTTTAAGAATTTGTCGTGTATCCCGGTAAATGAAAAATTCTTAATTACCTATAATTATACTTTGTGATCATTTTAAAACATTTCTCGTGTACCTGGGTTTATGAGAAACTCCTTAAATTTTGAATTTTTTAATGATATTTTTTCTGTTATTTTTAACAATTTGTCATGTACCCCGTTACATGAAAAATTATTAATTTTTCAATTTTTGTAAAATTCAAAAATTACCAAAAATTACACTTTATGATCATTTTAAACATTTCTGGTGTACCTGGGTTCATGAGAAACTCCTTAAATTTTGAATTTTTTAATGATATTTTTTCTGTAATTTTTTTAACAATTTGTCATGTACCCCGGTACATGAAAAATTCTTAATTTTTCAATTTTTGTAAAATTCAAAAATTACCTATAATTACACTTTGTGGTCATTTTAAACATTTCTGGTGTACCTGGGTTCATGAGAAACTCCTTAAATTTTGAATTTTTTAATGATATTTTTTATGTTATTTTTAACAATTTGTCGTGTACCCCGGTACATGAAAAATTCTTAATTTTTCAATTTTTGTAAAATTCAAAAATTACCTATAATTACACTTTGTGATCATTTTAAACATTTCTGGTGTACCTAGGTTCATGAGAAACTCCTTAAATTTTGAATTTTTTAATGAAAATTTTTATGTTATTTTTAACAATTTGTCGTGTACCCCGGTGCATGAAAATTTCTTAATTTTTCAATTTTTATAAAATTCAAAAATTACCTATAATTACACTTTGTGATCATTTTAAACATTTCTGGTGTACCTAGGTTCATGAGAAATTACTTAAATTTTAAATTTTTTAATGATATTTTTTCTGTTAATTTTAACAGTTTGTCGTGTACCCCGGTACATGAAAAATTCTTAATTTTTGAATTTTTGTAAAATTCAAAAATTTCCTATAATTACACTTTTTGATCATTTTAAACATTTCTGGTGTACCTGGGTTCATGAGAAAATCCTTAAATTTTGAATTTTTTAATGATATTTTTCTGTTATTTTTAACAATTTGTCGTGTACCCCGGTACAAGAAAAATTCCTAATTTTTGAATTTTTGTAAAATTAAAAAATTACCTATAATTACACTTTGTGATCATTTTAAAACATTTCTGGTGTACCTGGGTTCATGAGAAACTCCTTAAATTTTGAATATTTTAATGATATTTTTTGTGTTATTTTTAAAAATTTGTCGTGTACCCCGGTACATGAAAAATTCATAATTTTTCAATTTTTGTATAATTCAAAAATTACCCATAATTACACTTTGTGATCATTTTAAACATTTCTGGTGTACCTAGGTTCATGAGAAACTCCTTAAATTTTGAATTTTTTAATGATATTTTTTTCAGTTGTTTTTAACAATTTGTCGTGTACCCCGGTACATGAAAAATTCTTAATTTTTGAATTTTTTTAAAATTCAAAAATTACCTATAATTACACTTTGTGAACATTTTAACCATTTCTGGTGTACCTGGGTTCATGAGAAACTCCATAAATTTTGAATTTTTTAATGATATTTTTTTTAACAATTTGTCGTGTACCCCGGTACATGAAAAATTCTTAATTTTTGAATTTCTGTAAAATTCAAAAATTACCTATAATTACACTTTGTGATCATTTTAAAACATTTCTGGTGTACCTGGGTTCATGAGAATTCTGGTGTACCTGGGTTCATGAGAAACTCCTTAAATTTTGAATTTTTTAATGACATTTTTTATGTTATTTTTAACAATTTGTCGTGTACCCCGGTACATGAAAAATTCTTAATTTTTCAATTTTTGTAAACTTCAAAAACTACCTATAATTACACTTTGTGATCATTTTAAACATTTCTGGTGTACCTAGGTTCATGAGAAACTCCTTAAATTTTGAATTTTTTAATGATATTTTTCTGTTATTTTTAACAATTTGTCGTGTACCCCGGTACATGAAAAATTCTTAATTTTTGAATTTTTGTAAAATTCAAAAATTACCTATAATTACACTTTGTGATCATTTTAAAACATTTCTGGTGTACCTGGGTTCATGAGAAACCCCTTAAATTTTGAATTTTTTAATGATATTTTTATGTTATTTTGAACAATTTGTCGTGTACCCCGGTACATGAAAAATTCTTAATTTTTGAATTTTTGTAAAATTCAAAAATTACCTATAATTACACTTTGTGATCATTTTAAACATTTCTGGTGTACCTGGGTTCATGAGAAACTCCTTAAATTTTGAATTTTTTAATGATATTTTTCTGTTATTTTTAACAATTTGTCGTGTACCCCGGTACATGAAAAATTCCTAATTTTTGAATTTCTATAAAATTCAAAAATTACCTATAATTTACACTTTGAGATCATTTTAAAACATTTCTGGTGTACCTGGGTTCATGAGAAACTCCTTAAATTTTGAATATTTTAATGATATTTTTTCTGTAATTTTTAACAATTTGTCGTGTACCCTGGTACATGAAAAATTCTTAATTTTTCTATTTTTGTAAAATTCAAAAATTACCTATAATTAGTCTTTGTGATCATTTTAAACATTTCTGGTGTACCTAGGTTCATGAGAAACTCCTTAAATTTTGAATTTTTTAATGATATTTTTTATGTTATTTTTAACAATTTGTCATGTACCCCGGTACATGAAAAATTCTTAATTTTTCAATTTTTGTAAAATTCAAAAATTACCTATAATTACACTTAGTGATCATTTTAAACATTTCTGGTGTATCTGGGTTCATGAGAAACTCCTTAAATTTTAAATTTTTTAATGATATTTTCTTTAACAATTTGTCGTGTACCCCGGTACATGAAAAATTCTTAATTTTTGAATTTCTGTAAAATTCAAAAATTACCTATAATTACACTTTGTGATCATTTTAAAACATTTCTGGTGTACCTGGGTTCATGAGAAACTCCTTAAATTTTGAATTTTTTAATGATATTTTTTCTGTTATTTTTAAGAATTTGTCGTGTATCCCGGTAAATGAAAAATTCTTAATTTTTGAATTTTTGTAAAATTCAAAAATTACCTATAATTATACTTTGTGATCATTTTAAAACATTTCTCGTGTACCTGGGTTTATGAGAAACTCCTTAAATTTTGAATTTTTTAATGATATTTTTTCTGTTATTTTTAACAATTTGTCATGTACCCCGGTACATGAAAAATTCTTAATTTTTCAATTTTTGTAAAATTCAAAAATTACCAAAAATTACACTTTATGATCATTTTAAACATTTCTGGTGTACCTGGGTTCATGAGAAACTCCTTAAATTTTGAATTTTTTAATGATATTTTTTCTGTAATTTTTTTAACAATTTGTCATGTACCCCGGTACATGAAAAATTCTTAATTTTTCAATTTTTGTAAAATTCAAAAATTACCTATAATTACACTTTGTGGTCATTTTAAACATTTCTGGTGTACCTGGGTTCATGAGAAACTCCTTAAATTTTGAATTTTTTAATGATATTTTTTATGTTATTTTTAACAATTTGTCGTGTACCCCGGTACATGAAAAATTCTTAATTTTTCAATTTTTGTAAAATTCAAAAATTACCTATAATTACACTTTGTGATCATTTTAAACATTTCTGGTGTACCTAGGTTCATGAGAAACTCCTTAAATTTTGAATTTTTTAATGAAAATTTTTATGTTATTTTTAACAATTTGTCGTGTACCCCGGTGCATGAAAATTTCTTAATTTTTCAATTTTTATAAAATTCAAAAATTACCTATAATTACACTTTGTGATCATTTTAAACATTTCTGGTGTACCTAGGTTCATGAGAAATTACTTAAATTTTAAATTTTTTAATAATATTTTTTCTGTTAATTTTAACAGTTTGTCGTGTACCCCGGTACATGAAAAATTCTTAATTTTTGAATTTTTGTAAAATTCAAAAATTTCCTATAATTACACTTTTTGATCATTTTAAACATTTCTGGTGTACCTGGGTTCATGAGAAAATCCTTAAATTTTGAATTTTTTAATGATATTTTTCTGTTATTTTTAACAATTTGTCGTGTACCCCGGTACAAGAAAAATTCCTAATTTTTGAATTTTTGTAAAATTAAAAAATTACCTATAATTACACTTTGTGTTCATTTTAAAACATTTCTGGTGTACCTGGGTTCATGAGAAACTCCTTAAATTTTGAATATTTTAATGATATTTTTTGTGTTATTTTTAACAATTTGTCGTGTACCCCGGTACATGAAAAATTCTTAATTTTTCAATTTTTGTAAAATTCAAAAATTACCCATAATTACACTTTGTGATCATTTTAAACATTTCTGGTGTACCTAGGTTCATGAGAAACTCCTTAAATTTTGAATTTTTTAATGATATTTTTTTCAGTTGTTTTTAACAATTTGTCGTGTACCCCGGTACATGAAAAATTCTTAATTTTTGAATTTTTGTAAAATTCAAAAATTACCTATAATTACACTTTGTGAACATTTTAACCATTTCTGGTGTACCTGGGTTCATGAGAAACTCCATAAATTTTGAATTTTTTAATGATATTTTTTTAACAATTTGTCGTGTACCCCGGTACATGAAAAATTCTTAATTTTTGAATTTCTGTAAAATTCAAAAATTACCTATAATTACACTTTGTGATCATTTTAAAACATTTCTGGTGTACCTGGGTTCATGAGAATTCTGGTGTACCTGGGTTCATGAGAAACTCCTTAAATTTTGAATTTTTTAATGACATTTTTTATGTTATTTTTAACAATTTGTCGTGTACCCCGGTACATGAAAAATTCTTAATTTTTCAATTTTTGTAAACTTCAAAAACTACCTATAATTACACTTTGTGATCATTTTAAACATTTCTGGTGTACCTAGGTTCATGAGAAACTCCTTAAATTTTGAATTTTTTAATGATATTTTTCTGTTATTTTTAACAATTTGTCGTGTACCCCGGTACATGAAAAATTCTTAATTTTTGAATTTTTGTAAAATTCAAAAATTACCTATAATTACACTTTGTGATCATTTTAAAACATTTCTGGTGTACCTGGGTTCATGATAAACCCCTTAAATTTTGAATTTTTTAATGATATTTTTATGTTATTTTGAACAATTTGTCGTGTACCCCGGTACATGAAAAATTCTTAATTTTTCAATTTTTGTAAAATTAAAAAATTACCTATAATTACACTCTGTGATCATTTTAAACATTTCTGGTGTACCTAGGTTCATGAGAAACTCCTTAAATTTTGAATTTTTAATGATATTTTTATGTTATTTTTAACAATTTGTCGTATACCCCGGTACATGAAAAATTCTTAATTTTTGAATTTTTGTAAAATTCAAAAATTACCTATAATTACATTTTGTGATCATTTTAAAATATTTCTGGTGTACCTAGGTTCATGAGAAACTCCTTAAATTTTGAATTTTTTAATGATATTTTTATGTTATTTTTAACAATTTGTCGTGTACCCCGGTACATGAAAAATTCTTAATTTTTGAATTTTTGTAAAATTCAAAAATTACCTATAATTACACTTTGTGATCATTTTAAAACATTTCTGGTGTACCTGGGTTCATGAGAAACTCCTTAAATTTTGAATTTTTTAATGATATTTTTTATATTATTTTTAACAATTTGTCGTGTACCCCGGTACATGAAAAATTCTTAATTTTTAAATTTTAGTAAAATTCATAAATTACCTATAATTACATTTTGTGATCATTTTAAAACATTTCTGGTGTACCTAGGTTTATGAGAAACTCCTTAAATTTTGATGTACCTGGGTTCATGAGAAACTCCTTAAATTTTGAATTTTTTAATGATATTTTTTATATTATTTTTAACAATTTGTCGTGTACCCCGGTACATGAAAAATTCTTAATTTTTAAATTTTAGTAATATTCATAAATTACCTATAATTACATTTTGTGATCATTTCAAAACATTTCTGGTGTACCTGGGTTCATGAGAAACTCCTTAAATTTTGAATTTTTTTAATGATATTTTTATGTTATTTTTAACAATTTGTCGTGTACCCCGGTACATGAAAAATTCTTAATTTTTGAATTTTTGTAAAATTCAAAAATTACCTATAATTACACTTTGTTATCATTTTAAAACATTTCTGGTGTACCTGGGTTCATGAGAAACTCCTTAAATTTTGAATTTTTTAATGATATTTTTTATATTATTTTTAACAATTTGTCGTGTACCCCGGTACATGAAAAATTCTTAATTTTTCAATTTTTTTAAAATTCAAAAATTACCTATAATTACACTTTGTGATCATTTTAAACATTTCTGGTGTACCTGGGTTCATGAGAAACTCCTTAAATTTTGAAATTTTAATGATATTTTTCTGTTATTTTTAACAATTTGTCGTGTACCCCGGTACATGAAAAATTCCTAATTTTTGAATTTTTGTAAAATTCAAAAATTACCTATAATTACACTTTGCAATCATTTTAAAACATTTCTGGTGTATCTGGGTTCATGAGAAACTCCTTAAATTTTGAATTTTTTAATGATATTTTTATGTTATTTTTAACAATTTGTCGTGTACCCCGGTACATGAAAAAATCTTAATTTTTGAATTTTTGTAAAATTCAAATATTACCTATAATTACACTTTGTGATCATTTTAAAACATTTCTGGTGTACCTGGGTTCATGAGAAACTCCTTAAATTTTGAATTTTTTAATGATATTTTTATGTTATTTTTAACAATTTGTCATGTACCCCGGTACATGAAAAATTCTTAATTTTTCAATTTTTGTAAAATTCAAAAATTACCTATAATTACACTTTGTGATCATTTTAAACAATTCTGGTGTACCTAGGTTCATGAGAAACTCCTTAAATTTTGAATTTTTTAATGATATTTTTCTGTTATTTTTAACAATTTGTCGTGTACCCCGGTACATGAAAAATTCTTAATTTTTGAATTTTTGTAAAATTCATAAATTACCTATAATTACATTTTGTGATCATTTTAAAACATTTCTGGTGTACCTTGGTTCATGAGAAACTCCTTAAATTTTGAATTTTTTAATGATATTTTTATGTTATTTTTAACAATTTGTCGTGTACCCCGGTACATGAAAAATTCTTAATTTTTGAATTTTTGTAAAATTCAAAAATTACCTATAATTACACTTTGTGATCATTTTAAAACATTTCTGGTGTACCTGGGTTCATGAGAAACCCCTTAAATTTTGAATTTTTTAATGATATTTTTTATATTATTTTTAACAATTTGTCGTGTACCCCGGTACATGAAAAATTCTTAATTTTTAAATTTTAGTAAAATTCATAAATTACCTATAATTACATTTTGTGATCATTTTAAAACATTTTTGGTGTACCTGGGTTCATTAGAAATTCCTTAAATTTTGAATTTTTTAATGATATTTTTTATATTATTTTTAACAATTTGTCGTGTACCCCGGTACATGAAAAATTCTTAATTTTTAAATTTTAGTAAAATTCATAAATTACCTATAATTACATTTTGTGATCATTTTAAAACATTTCTGGTGTACCTTGGTTCATGAGAAACTCCTTAAATTTTGAATTTTTTAATGATATTTTTCTGTTATTTTTAACAATTTGTCGTGTACCCCGGTACATGAAAAATTCTTAATTTTTGAATTTTTGTAAAATTCAAAAATTACCTATAATTACATTTTGTGATCATTTTAAAACATTTCTGGTGTACCTTGGTTCATGATAAACCCCTTAAATTTTGAATTTTTAATGATATTTTTATGTTATTTTGAACAATTTGTCGTGTACCCCGGTACATGAAAAATTCTTAATTTTTCAATTTTTGTAAAATTAAAAAATTACCTATAATTACACTCTGTGATCATTTTAAACATTTCTGGTGTACCTAGGTTCATGAGAAACTCCTTAAATTTTGAATTTTTAATGATATTTTTATGTTATTTTTAACAATTTGTCGTATACCCCGGTACATGAAAAATTCTTAATTTTTGAATTTTTGTAAAATTCAAAAATTACCTATAATTACATTTTGTGATCATTTTAAAATATTTCTGGTGTACCTAGGTTCATGAGAAACTCCTTAAATTTTGAATTTTTTAATGATATTTTTATGTTATTTTTAACAATTTGTCGTGTACCCCGGTACATGAAAAATTCTTAATTTTTGAATTTTTGTAAAATTCAAAAATTACCTATAATTACACTTTGTGATCATTTTAAAACATTTCTGGTGTACCTGGGTTCATGAGAAACTCCTTAAATTTTGAATTTTTTAATGATATTTTTTATATTATTTTTAACAATTTGTCGTGTACCCCGGTACATGAAAAATTCTTAATTTTTAAATTTTAGTAAAATTCATAAATTACCTATAATTACATTTTGTGATCATTTTAAAACATTTCTGGTGTACCTAGGTTTATGAGAAACTCCTTAAATTTTGATGTACCTGGGTTCATGAGAAACTCCTTAAATTTTGAATTTTTTAATGATATTTTTTATATTATTTTTAACAATTTGTCGTGTACCCCGGTACATGAAAAATTCTTAATTTTTAAATTTTAGTAATATTCATAAATTACCTATAATTACATTTTGTGATCATTTCAAAACATTTCTGGTGTACCTGGGTTCATGAGAAACTCCTTAAATTTTGAATTTTTTAATGATATTTTTATGTTATTTTTAACAATTTGTCGTGTACCCCGGTACATGAAAAATTCTTAATTTTTGAATTTTTGTAAAATTCAAAAATTACCTATAATTACACTTTGTTATCATTTTAAAACATTTCTGGTGTACCTGGGTTCATGAGAAACTCCTTAAATTTTGAATTTTTTAATGATATTTTTTATATTATTTTTAACAATTTGTCGTGTACCCCGGTACATGAAAAATTCTTAATTTTTCAATTTTTTTAAAATTCAAAAATTACCTATAATTACACTTTGTGATCATTTTAAACATTTCTGGTGTACCTGGGTTCATGAGAAACTCCTTAAATTTTGAAATTTTAATGATATTTTTCTGTTATTTTTAACAATTTGTCGTGTACCCCGGTACATGAAAAATTCCTAATTTTTGAATTTTTGTAAAATTCAAAAATTACCTATAATTACACTTTGCAATCATTTTAAAACATTTCTGGTGTATCTGGGTTCATGAGAAACTCCTTAAATTTTGAATTTTTTAATGATATTTTTATGTTATTTTTAACAATTTGTCGTGTACCCCGGTACATGAAAAAATCTTAATTTTTGAATTTTTGTAAAATTCAAATATTACCTATAATTACACTTTGTGATCATTTTAAAACATTTCTGGTGTACCTGGGTTCATGAGAAACTCCTTAAATTTTGAATTTTTTAATGATATTTTTATGTTATTTTTAACAATTTGTCATGTACCCCGGTACATGAAAAATTCTTAATTTTTCAATTTTTGTAAAATTCAAAAATTACCTATAATTACACTTTGTGATCATTTTAAACAATTCTGGTGTACCTAGGTTCATGAGAAACTCCTTAAATTTTGAATTTTTTAATGATATTTTTCTGTTATTTTTAACAATTTGTCGTGTACCCCGGTACATGAAAAATTCTTAATTTTTGAATTTTTGTAAAATTCATAAATTACCTATAATTACATTTTGTGATCATTTTAAAACATTTCTGGTGTACCTTGGTTCATGAGAAACTCCTTAAATTTTGAATTTTTTAATGATATTTTTATGTTATTTTTAACAATTTGTCGTGTACCCCGGTACATGAAAAATTCTTAATTTTTGAATTTTTGTAAAATTCAAAAATTACCTATAATTACACTTTGTGATCATTTTAAAACATTTCTGGTGTACCTGGGTTCATGAGAAACCCCTTAAATTTTGAATTTTTTAATGATATTTTTTATATTATTTTTAACAATTTGTCGTGTACCCCGGTACATGAAAAATTCTTAATTTTTAAATTTTAGTAAAATTCATAAATTACCTATAATTACATTTTGTGATCATTTTAAAACATTTTTGGTGTACCTGGGTTCATGAGAAATTCCTTAAATTTTGAATTTTTTAATGATATTTTTTATATTATTTTTAACAATTTGTCGTGTACCCCGGTACATGAAAAATTCTTAATTTTTAAATTTTAGTAAAATTCATAAATTACCTATAATTACATTTTGTGATCATTTTAAAACATTTCTGGTGTACCTTGGTTCATGAGAAACTCCTTAAATTTTGAATTTTTTAATGATATTTTTCTGTTATTTTTAACAATTTGTCGTGTACCCCGGTACATGAAAAATTCTTAATTTTTGAATTTTTGTAAAATTCAAAAATTACCTATAATTACATTTTGTGATCATTTTAAAACATTTCTGGTGTACCTTGGTTCATGAGAAACTCCTTAAATTTTGAATTTTTAATGATATTTTTATGTTATTTTTAACAATTTGTCGTGTACCCCGGTACATGAAAAATTCTTAATTTTTGAATTTTTGTAAAATTCAAAAATTACCTATAATTACACTTTGTGATCATTTTAAAACATTTCTGGTGTACCTGGGTTCATGAGAAACTCCTTAAATTTTGAATTTTTTAATGATATTTTTTATATTATTTTTAACAATTTGTCGTGTACCCCGGTACATGAAAAATTTTTAATTTTTAAATTTTAGTAAAATTCATAAATTACCTATAATT
The DNA here is from genome assembly GCA_023525715.1 of Cichorium intybus. Taxonomy (NCBI): domain Eukaryota; kingdom Viridiplantae; phylum Streptophyta; class Magnoliopsida; order Asterales; family Asteraceae; genus Cichorium; species Cichorium intybus. The sequence goes on from CM042015.1 coordinate 105,816,312, forward strand.
ACATTTTGTGATCATTTTAAAACATTTCTGGTGTACCTGGTTTCATGAGAAACTCGTTAAATTTTGAATTTTTTAATGATATTTTTATGTTATTTTTAACAATTTGTCGTGTACCCCGGTACATGAAAAATTCTTAATTTTTGAATTTTTGTAAAATTCAAAAATTACCTATAATTACACTTTGTTATCATTTTAAAACATTTCTAGTGTACCTCGGTTCATGAGAAACTCCTTAAATTTTGAATTTTTAATGATATTTTTTATATTATTTTTAACAATTTGTAGTGTACCCCGGTACATGAAAAATTCTTAATTTTTCAATTTTTTTAAAATTCAAAAATTACCAAAAATTACACTTTTTGATCATTTTAAACATTTCTGGTGTACCTAGGTTCATGAGAAACTCCTTAAATTTTGAATTTTTAATGATATTTTTCTGTTATTTTTAACAATTTGTCGTGTACCCCGGTACATGAAAAATTCCTAATTTTTGAATTTTTGTAAAATTCAAAAATTACCTATAATTACACTTTGTGATAATTTTAAACATTTCTGGTGTACCTAGGTTCATGAGAAACTCCTTAAATTTTGAATTTTTTAATGATATTTTTCTGTTATTTTTAACAGTTTGTCGTGTACCCCGGTACATGAAAAATTCTTAATTTTTGAATTTTTGTAAAATTCAAAAATTACCTATAATTACACTTTGTGATCATTTTAAAACATTTCTGGTGTACCTGGGTTCATGAGAAACTCCTTAAATTTTGAATTTTTTAATGATATTTTTTATGTTATTTTTAACAATTTGTCGTGTACCCCGGTACATGAAAAATTCTTAATTTTTCAATTTTTGTAAAATTCAAAAATTACCTATAATTACACTTTGTGATCATTTTAAACATTTCTGGTGTACATGGGTTCATGAGAAACTCCTTAAATTTTGAATTTTTTAATGATATTTTTCTGTTATTTTTAACAATTTGTCGTGTACCCCGGTACATGAAAAATTCTTAATTTTTGAATTTTTGTAAAATTCAAAAATTACCTATAATTACATTTTGTGATCATTTTAAAACATTTATGGTGTACCTGGGTTCATGAGAAACTCCTTAAAATTTGAATTTTTTAATGATATTTTTATGTTATTTTTAACAATTTGTCGTGTACCCCGGTACATGAAAAATTCTTAATTTTTGAATTTTTGTGAAATTCAAAAATTACCTATAATTACACTTTGTGATCATTTTAAAACATTTCTGGTGTACCTGGGTTCATGAGAAACTCCTTCAATTTTGAATTTTGTAATGATATTTTTTATGTTATTTTAAACAATTTGTCGTGTACCCCGGTACATGAAAAATTCTTAATTTTTGAATTTTTGTAAAATTCAAAAATTTCCTATAATTAAACTTTGTGATCATTTTAAAACATTTCTGGTGTACCTGGGTTCATGAGAAACTCCTTAAATTTTGAATTTTTTAATGATATTTTTTATGTTATTTTTAACAATTTGTCGTGTACCCCGGTACATAAAAAATTCTTAATTTTTCAATTTTTGTAAAATTCAAAAATTACCTATAATTACACTTTGTGATCATTTTAAACATTTCTGGTGTACCTGGGTTCATGAGAAACTCCTTAAATTTTGAATTTTTTAATGATATTTTTCTGTTATTTTTAACAATTTGTCGTGTACCCCGGTACATGAAAAATTCTTAATTTTTGAATTTTTGTAAAATTCATAAATTATCTATAATTACATTTTGTGATCATTTTAAAACATTTCTGGTGTACCTGGGTTCATGAGAAACTCCTTAAATTTTGAATTTTTTATTGATATTTTTATGTTATTTTTAACAATTTGTCGTGTACCCCGGTACATGAAAAATTCTTAATTTTTGAATTTTGTAAAATTCAAAAATTACCTATAATTACACTTTGTTATCATTTTAAAACATTTCTGGTGTACCTGGGTTCATGAGAAACTCCTTAAATTTTGAATTTTTTAATGATATTTTTATATTATTTTTAACAATTTGCCGTGTACCCCGGTACATGAAAAATTCTTAATTTTTCAATTTTTGTAAAATTCAAAAATTACCTATAATTACACTTTGTGATCATTTTAAACATTTCTGGTGTACCTAGGTTCATGAGAAACTCCTTAAATTTTGAATTTTTTAATGATATTTTTCTGTTATTTTTAACAATTTGTCGTGTACCCCGGTACATGAAAAATTCTTAATTTTTGAATTTTTGTAAAATTCAAAAATTACTTATAATTACACTTTGTGATCATTTTAAAACATTTCTGGTGTACCTGGGTTCATGAGAAACTCCTTAAATTTTGAATTTTTTAATGATATTTTTTATGTTATTTTTAACAATTTGTCGTGTACCCCGGTACATGAAAAATTCTTAATTTTTCAATTTTTGTAAAATTCAAAAATTACCTATAATTACACTTTGTGATCATTTTAAACATTTCTGGTGTACCTGGGTTCATGAGAAACTCCTTAAATTTTGAATTTTTTTAATGATATTTTTCTGTTATTTTTAACAAATTGTCGTGTACCCCGGTACATGAAAAATTCTTAATTTTTTGAATTTTTGTAAAATTCAAAAATTACCTATAGTTACATTTTGTGATCAATTTAAAACATTTCTGGTGTACCTGGGTTCATGAGAAACTCCTTAAATTTTGATTTTTTTAATGATATTTTTATGTTATTTTTAACAATTTGTCGTGTACCCAGGTACATGAAAAATTCTTAATTTTTCAATTTTTGTAAAATTCAAAAATTACCTATAATTACACTTTGTGATCATTTTAAACATTTCTGGTGTACCTGGGTTCATGAGAAACTCCTTAAATTTTGAATTTTTTAATGATATTTTTCTGTTATTTTTAACAATTTGTCGTGTATCCCGGTACATGAAAAATTCTTAATTTTTGAATTTTTGTAAAATTCAAAAATTACCTATAATTATATTTTGTGATCATTTTAAAACATTTATGGTGTACCTGGGTTCATGAGAAACTCCTTAAATTTTGAATTTTTTAATGATATTTTTAACAATTTGTCGTGTACCCCGGTACATGAAAAATTCTTAATTTTTGAATTTTTGTGAAATTCTAAAATTACCTATAATTACACTTTGTGATCATTTTAAAACATTTCTGGTGTACCTGGGTTCATGAGAAACTCCTTCAATTTTGAATTTTGTAATGATATTTTTTATGTTATTTTAAACAATTTGTCGTGTACCCCGGTACATGAAAAATTCTTAATTTTTGAATTTTTGTAAAATTCAAAAATTACCTATAATTACACTTTGTGATCATTTTAAAACATTTCTGGTGTACCTGGGTTCATGAGAAACTCCTTAAATTTTGAATTTTTTAATGATATTTTTTATGTTATTTTTAACAATTTATCGTGTACCCCGGTACATAAAAAATTCTTAATTTTTCAATTTTTGTAAAATTCAAAAATTACCTATAATTACACTTTGTGATCATTTTAAACATTTCTGGTGTACCTGGGTTCATGAGAAACTCCTTAAATTTTGAATTTTTTAATGATATTTTTCTGTTATTTTTAACAATTTGTCGTGTACCCCGGTACATGAAAAATTCTTAATTTTTGAATTTTTGTAAAATTCATAAATTATCTATAATTACATTTTGTGATCATTTTAAAACATTTCTGGTGTACCTGGGTTCATGATAAACTCCTTAAATTTTGAATTTTTTATTGATATTTTTATGTTATTTTTAAAAATTTGTCGTGTACCCCGGTACATGAAAAATTCTTAATTTTTGAATTTTGTAAAATTCAAAAATTACCTATAATTACACTTTGTTATCATTTTAAAACATTTCTGGTGTACCTGGGTTCATGAGAAACTCCTTAAATTTTGAATTTTTTAATGATATTTTTATATTATTTTTAACAATTTGCCGTGTACCCCGGTACATGAAAAATTCTTAATTTTTCAATTTTTGTAAAATTCAAAAATTACCTATAATTACACTTTGTGATCATTTTAAACATTTCTGGTGTACCTAGGTTCATGAGAAACTCCTTAAATTTTGAATTTTTTAATGATATTTTTCTGTTATTTTTAACAATTTGTCGTGTACCCCGGTACATGAAAAATTCTTAATTTTTGAATTTTTGTAAAATTCAAAAATTACTTATAATTACACTTTGTGATCATTTTAAAACATTTCTGGTGTACCTGGGTTCATGAGAAACTTCTTAAATTTTAAATTTTTAATGATATTGTTGAAAATAAAATATAATCACCACAAATAAAGGTTCGCACCGTTTACTGTGTGACAGATATATAAATTAAAATGATAATATGCGGAATAAATAATAAAAGTCGCGGAATAAAAATATATAATCTAATCGCCACAAATAAAGGTTTGCACCGTTTACTGTGTGAAAGATATATAAATAATATAAATTGCAGTAATTAAATGACTTAAAGCGATAAATAATATAAATGACTATAATTAAAAGACATAAAACGATAAATAATGTAAATGACTATAATTATATAAATATATATATATATCAAGTAGGTTCGTCAATAGATTGACTGAACTGGTTTACAACAGGACTGTGGAACGACTGGTCTATCAAGTAGGTTCGTCAAATAAATTGACTGAACTGGCTTAGGGTTGGACTGGATTTCTAATAGACCATGTCTCTATTTGTTCTTGTTTGATGATCTTGGTGATCTTGGTGTTCTTGGTGTTGATCTTGGTGTTCTTGGTGTTTTTCTTGGTGTTCTTGGTGTTTTTCTTGGTGTTCTTGGTGTTTTTCTTGGTGTTCTTGGTGTTTTTGGTGTGTGTTCTTGGTGTTTTGGAGAGTGTTTGGAAGTTGGAAATAAGATGGTGGAAGTTGGAGAGGATTTGGTGAATTTTTGGTGGTAAAAATGAAAGAAATGGTGTTGAAATGGTTTATATATGAATTTTAAAGGGTTTTGGGTTGTTTTTGAAGGTTTTCGGAAGTTCAGGGACTGAAATGGTAACAAATTCCATCAGAAACACGCGGACTTTGGGTCGGGTCGGTGGGTCGGTTTCTCCGGGTTTTAACGCGGGTCGTACGTGAGAGGAAATGGATCGGATTCGGACTGGGTCGGATCGGGAAACGAGCGGGTAAGGTCCGCGAAGGATTGTGAGGTGACCGGGTAGGAGGAGGCGGGTACCGGATCGGGGCGACGAGTTGCGCAATGGGTCGACACGCGGACCTTTTGTGAGATGAAATGGATAGCGGATCGGAGCGGACGCTGGGTATCCGGGTCGCAGGCGTATTGGATCAGGCCGGATCAGGACTTGGGCTGGATGGAGCTGCGCCGGAGCAGTGGGCTGTTGCTGTTTCTTTTTTTTTTAATTTTAATTAAATTGATTTTAAATGTTTTAAAATTCAAAATAAATTCAAATAAATTAGGAAAAATCATTTTTAATTTATAAAATTAATTAAGTCTAATAAAATAAATTATTTAGAAAATATATTTCCAAAAATTCATTTTAAATAGATTTAATTTAATTTTCTTTTGAATTTTTCTTTGTTTTGGCTTTAAAACTCATTTTCTTTTATTTTCTCGTTTTCTCGTTCAATCTCGATTCCACGCAACCTGAAATACACTGATAATATTTGTTAGACAAAATAAAAATAGTTCGTCTTATTTCAATGATGGTCACATACAAAAACATTTTTCAACAATTTCCCCCTATGTGATCATTGATGAAATAAGGACAGATATAATCACATTAACAATTTTAACATTGAAGATTTGGGATAAAAGTTTTGTCAATGATAAGATATTTATAAAACAATTGTAATCATTTTGAAAGTTTGTGACTTGGTTTTACATATCTTATGTTTTGAAAAAGATTTTGAAGAATGTTTGTTTCCGAATCAAAGTCTCAGGTTCGATTATCAAAGGGTAGCCATATATGTATCTAAAGAAATTTCGTAAGATTTTATAGCATTATCAATGACGACAAGTGGTCTAACAGGTCGATTCAGATGAACGCTCATAGATATAGCTCACATTTCACTTGGGTGTTTGGTTGTTCTGGCAGCAGAACAAGTTAATGATCACTAAAAATGAGTGATATCTCTCTCTGACGACTCACACTCATATTGGAGGTGTTCATCTATGCTTTTCCTGTAAAGTCACTTAGTCTCATTATTAGATAATCAATCACATAAGACTGGTTTCGGCATTACTCAGCGGGTTTCTTCATTCATGCCATTAATGTTCACTCTCTCTCCGTCGGGAAATACATGTAGAGGGGTTTAACAATTTTCATAGTGCAGTTTGCAACTAAGAAATCTTCAGTGATGAAGGCTACAGTATCCCGGGAAATCCATTGTTGTTGCAGCTTCTTCTTTGATGGTATCCTGTTTGTTGATCAATATCGATTTATTGTAAAAAGATATTTTGTTTTAACATTAAGAATTTGCTACAATTGAGAATTTTGTGTTTTTGTTTTTGTAAGAGTATCTGTCTTGAGTGATTGAGATGTTTGCTTTTCTGAAAAATGGTTAAAAACAAATTGCGGGATTTGATTATGTTTGTTTTGAAATAACCATTTGATTGAAAGTTTGTTTAACTTGGTATTTCTTCGGTGAGTGATTTGACTTTCTTGTTGATTCGTCTTTGAGGATTGGATGTTGATAGATCTTTGTTTCTCCTTTGGTTTTCTTGTAAAGATATGTCTTCGTTTAGAGTCTTTCCATTTTGATGTCGTCTTCATTTTTGGTTGGCTTTTATCTAGGTAGGGATAGGTGGCATAAAAGACACTTTGTCTAGTATGTAAGAAATGAAAGTATCGTCCCTGGTCATTTTGATATCTAAGCAAAAATGAGACCGTGACAAGGTATAATCGGATATACCTTAAAAGCAATAGTGACACACCTAAGCTCACAAGAAATGAATTCCACAATGATTTAGATCGACGAGGCACAAATTCTCACATGGTTTTTTGTTTTCATCTGAACCTCCTAACCTTATGTCTCTTGATTGTTTAAAATCATCAATAATGAAATAAAATCGAAGGAAATAATTCATTTTAAATAGATTTAATTTTATTTTCTTTTATATTTTTCTTTGTTTTAGGCTTTAAAATTCTTTTTCCATTAAATTGCATCTTTTATCAAAACCAATTATTTAGAAGATAATTAAAATAACTATTCCTCAATAATCAAGTTTAATAAATGATAAATTTAACTCCAATCTTTTTTTAAATTATTTTCTTATTTTTCCCGTTTTTAATCTCGAATCCACGCAACCTGAAATAAACTGATAATATTTGTCAGATAATATAAAAACAGTTCGTCTTATTTCAATGATGGTCACATACAAAAACATTTTTCAACAGATATTTTTTATGTTATTTTTAACAATTTGTCGTGTACCCCGGTACATAAAAAATTCTTAATTTTTCAATTTTTGTAAAATTCAAAAATTACCTATAATTACACTTTTTGATCATTTTAAACATTTCTGGTGTACATAGGTTCATGTGAAACTCATTTTAAACATTTCAACAGAGGGGTTTAGCAATTTTCATAGTGCAGTTTGCAACTAAGAATCTTCAAAGAGGAAGGCTACAGTATCCCGGAAAATCCATTGTTGTTGCAGCTTCTTCTTTTCCTGTTTGTTGATCAATATCAATTTATTGTAAAAGGATATTTTGTTTTAGCATTGAGAATTAACTACAATTGAGAATTTTTTTGTGCTTTGTTTTGATTTGAAAGAGTATCTGTCTTGAGTGATTGAGATGTTTGCTTTTCTAAAAAATGGTTAAAAACAAATCGCGGGATTTTATGATGTTTGTTTTGAAATAACCATTTGGTTGAAAGTTTGTTTAACTTGGTATTTCTTCGGTGAGTGATTTGACTTTCTTGTTGACTCGTTTTTGAGGATTGGATGTTGATAGATCTTTGTTTCTTCTTTGGTTTTCTTGTAAGAGTATGTCGTTGTTTGGAGTCTTTCCAATTTTGTGGCTGTCTTCATTTTTGGTTGGCTTTTAACTAGGTAGGGATAGGTGGCATAAAAGACATTTTGTCTAGTATGTAAGAAATGAAAGTATCGTCCCTGGTCATTTTGATATCTAAGCAAAAATGAGACCGTGACAAGGTATAATTGGGTATACCTTATTAGCAATAGTGACACACCTAAGCTCACAAGAATTGAATTCCACAATTATTTAGATCGACGAGGCACAAATTCTCACATGGGTTTTTGTTTTCATCTGAACCTCCTAACCTTATGTCCCTTGATTGTTTAAAATCGTCAATAATGAAATAAAATCGAAGGAAATAAAGTTATATACATTATGAAAAGTAGGAGATTTGAACCTTCACTCCAATTGAGAATCAATATGACTTAAAATCTTCATCGAGCATAAGCATCTGAAAATTAAGTCAAGAGAGGATTAATCACAATGTTCTATAAAAGCTTATTATGGCAAGTCTTTTATTGTATTTTTGAAAATTTGTTTTTCTGAATGTTTTTGGTAATTTTGGTTATTTGAATGTTTTTGGAAATTTTGGTTTTTAAGGAAAGATATGAAAATTATAAAAATCGAAAATCTTTTTGTCTTTTGATGTTTTGTAATTTTTTTTGTTTTTCTAATTGTATGGTGAGAATGATGTAATGAAAGTTCCCCCATAGATGATGCACTGGGATCATTTTGGACAGGTGGATTGGGAGTGTTCAAAGAGGGATTTAGTGTTGGTGGTTCCCCCTCGATTTGATCTGCATTTTCTTTATTTGATTGTGAATTTTCTGCATCAGAGGTACCGTGGGTTTGAAGTCTTGTAGAAAGCTCTGGTTTCCTGTCATATGCTTGGAGTAGCCATTATCGATATACCATGTATCATCATAGGGTTCTCCAGCATTAAGTACCTACAATTAGACAGAAAGTTTTGGTACCCAAATCTGAATGGGTCCTGGTTTGTCAGTTGTTGTTATTTTGGGTGCTTTGCTTAATGAATTTCTTGTAGTATTTAAATTCACGTTGCTGTAAGAGTTTGATTTATGAGAACGGAATTGTTGAGGAGTGTAAGGGGCTGAGAAGTTGTGTTCGATGCCTTTGTTTTTGAGAAATGAGTCTAGAGTTATGTTTTTGAACTCCAAACCATTATCACTTCGGATTCTTCGAACTGGTCGTTTGAGCTTTAGTTCGAACTGTTTTATAAAGTTGATCATCTCTTCTGGTGCTTCTGATTTTAGTCTTAAGAAAAAGACCCATGTAAATCGAGAGAAGCCATCAACTATGACAAGGACATACTTCTTCCCTTGTATTGTTTGGATTTTGGCGGGGCCACAGAGGTCTATGTGCAGCAATTCTAGTGGTTCTGATACACTAGATTCTGTAATGCTTTTGTGAGAGGATTTGGAAAGTTTTCCCTTTTCACAAGCGGCACAAAGAGTTTCATTGTCGAGCTTCAGAAGTGGCAGTCCTCGAACTAGATCATCGCCGATCAATTTGTTGATGTACCCGAAATTTAGATGGGAAAGGCGGCGGTGCCATAACCAACTAATATCTGCTGGGGCTTTGGATAGCAGACAAATATCGGGTTTACCATAAATAAGATCCATGTCTAGTGGATACATATTTCCGGCACGGTGTGAATCAACAATGATTTCTTTGGAGTTGGCGTCCATGATCAAGCTTCTTTGTTTGGTAAATAGGACATCAAGATCGTTATCGCAGAGTTGAGAAACACTGATGAGGTTGTGTTTCAGGTCATCAACATAAGCAACTTTCTTTATGGTGAAGTTACCATTAGTTATGTTTCCATAACCTTTGATTTTCGCCGTCATGTTGTTGCCAAAGGTAACGTCTTGATTGGTTTGGGTGGGTCTGAAGTCACGAAGGTAGTTTCTGTTTCATCATTTAAATCAGTTTGATCAAAAGAATTGTTCAAAAATGATTGATTTTGAAAAGATGTTTGATTAAAATGATTGGGGTTTTGTTCATGAAAAAGTGTTTGGTTTTGGTTTGATGTGGAAACGAGAGCAAGTGGTCCTCCAAAAGCTGTAGAGGTTGGTGGGTCAATCGAGGATTCATACGATTGAAGTTCTCCGTACAAATTGTATAGAGTTTCTGTATGAATGGCAGGATTTCCCTGAATGATGAGTTTAACCATCTTCCAGCTTTCGTAAAGATTGTTTAGAAATTTGAGATTGATCTCGTGTTGTGTCTTTTTGATGCCCAAGTTATTCAATTTTACCATGATAAAATTGAACCTATCATGTGCATCATGGATGGTTTCTGATGAAAGCATCTTGAAATTATCGAATTCATTTAAAACAGATGTTCTTTTATTTCCAATAATTCTTTGATTTCCACAAAAACGGTTTTTTAAGTTTTCCCAAATTTGATTCGCAGTCAACAGTATTATGTCATCCATTTGACTTAAAATACTGTGGGGAATTCCGGACACAAGCTCCTTTTTAGCTTGGAGATTCAACCTTTTCTCGGTTTCAACACGAGTTACTTGAGTTGTAGCAAGGGTAGACAAATCCTCTGAAGCAATATATGTTCCTTCTACACATTTCCAAACATTTTCACTTATGGAGTTTAGATGAAGATTCATACGGCCAACCCACGAATTATACTCTTCGGGAATAAGTATGGGTGCCCGTGAACCAGATCCTAAACTGTTAGCAATAGAAACTGAATTCATGTTGGAGTAATTAACAGAAGACATGTTTTTAAGATATATAAATTAAACTGATAATCACCACAAATAAAGGTTCGCACCGTTTACTGTGTGACAGATATATAAATTAAACTGATAATATTTGTTAGATAATAAAAAACAGTTCGTCTTATTTCAATGATGGTCACATACAAAAACATTTTTCAACAATTTCCCCCTATGTGATCATTGATGAAATAAGGACAGATATAATCACATTAACAGTTTTAACATTGAAGATTTAGGATAAAAGTTTTGTCAATGATAAGATATTTATAAAACCATTGTAATCATTTTGAAAGTTTGTGACTTGGTTTTACATATCTTATGTTTTGAAAAAGATTTTGAAGAATGTTTGTTTCCGAATCAAAGTCTCGGGTTCGGTTATCAAAGGGTAGCCATATATGTATCTAAAGAAATTTCTTAAGATTTTATAGCATTATTTATGACGACAAGTGGTCTAACAGGTCGATTCAGATGAACGCTCATAGATATAGCTCACACTTCACTTGGGTGTTTGGTTGTTCTGGCAGCAGAACAAGTTAATGATCACTAAAAAAGAGTGATATCTCTCTCTGACGACTCACACTCATATTTGAGGTGTCCATCTATGCTTTTCCTGTAAATTCACTTAGTCTCATTATTAGATAATCAATCACATAAGACTGGTTTCGGCATTACTTAATGGGTTTTTTCATTCATGCCATTAACGTTCACTCTCTCTCCGTCGGGTAATACATGTAGAGGGGTTTAGCAATTTTCATAGTGCAGTTTGCAACTAAGAATCTTCAAAGAGGAAGGCTACAGTATCCCGGAAAATCCATTGTTGTTGCAGCTTCTTCTTTGCCTGTTTGTTGATCAATATCAATTTATTGTAAAAGGATATTTTGTTTTAACATTGAGAATTAACTACAATTGAGAATTTTTTTTGTGCTTTGTTTTGATTTGAAAGAGTATCTGTCTTGAGTGATTGAGATGTTTGCTTTTCTAAAAAATGGTTAAAAACAAATCGCGGGATTTTATGATGTTTGTTTTGAAATAACCATTTGGTTGAAAGTTTGTTTAACTTGGTTTTTCTTCGGTGAGTGATTTGACTTTCTTGTTGACTCGTCTTTGAGGATTGGATGTTGATAGATCTTTGTTTCTTCTTTGGTTTTCTTGTAAGAGTATGTCGTTGTTTGGAGTCTTTCCAATTTTGCGGCTGTCTTCATTTTTGGCTTTTAACTAGGTAGGGATAGGTGGCATTAAAGACATTTTGTCTAGTATGTAAGAAATGAATGTATCGTCCCTGGTCATTTTGATATCTAAGCAAAAATGAGACCGTGACAAGGCATAATCGGATATACCTTATAAGCAATAGTGACACACCTAAGCTCACAAGAAATGAATTCCACAATGATTTAGATCGACGAGGCACAAATTCTCACGTGGGTTTTGTTTTCATCTGAACCTCCTAACCTTATGTCCCTTGATTGTTTAAAATCGTCAATAATGAAATAAAATCGAAGGAAATAAAGTTATATACATTATGAAAAGTAGGAGATTTGAACCTTCACTCCAATTGAGAATCAATATGACTTAAAATCTTCATCGAGCATAAGCATCTGAAAATTAAGTCAAAAGACGATTAATCACAAGGTTCTATAAAAGCTTATTATGACAAGTCTTTTATTGTTTTTTTTTTTTGAAAATTTGTTTTTTTGAATGTTTTTGGAAATTTTGGTTATTTGAATGTTTTTGGAAATTTTGGTTTTTAAGGAAAGATATGAAAATTATAAAAATCGAAAATCTTTTTTGTCTTTTGATGTTTTGTAATTTTTTTTGTTTTTCTAATTGTATGGTGAGAATGATGTAATGAAAGTTCCCCCATAGATGATGCACTGGGATCATTTTGGACAGGTGGATTGGGAGTGTTCAAAGAGGGATTTAGTGTTGGTGGTTCCCCCTCGATTTGATCTGCATTTTCTTTATTTGATTGTGAATTTTCTGCATCAGAGGTACCGTGGGTTTGAAGTCTTGTAGAAAGCTCTGGTTTCCTGTCATATGCTTGGAGTAGCCATTATCGATATACCATGTATCATCATAGGGTTCTCCAGCATTAAGTACCTACAATTAGACAGAAAGTTTTGGTACCCAAATCTGAATGGGTCCTGGTTTGTCAGTTGTTGTTATTTTGGGTGCTTTGCTTAATGAATTTCTTGTAGTATTTAAATTCACGTTGCTGTAAGAGTTTGATTTATGAGAACGGAATTGTTGAGGTTTGATTTGATTTATGAAGTTTATCCAAAATGTGATTTGTTGTTGAAAACCTGTGGGTTGATAAGATCTGTGGTTTGGTGAAAGATATCCTAGATGTGAAGATCTGTTTGAAAAGTTTTCTTCATATCTGGTGTATGATGGGCGGTTTTGAAAAGGTTTTTGATGATGATGGTTTGAAACTTCCTGATGTGTTGGTTTTTGAAAGTTTCTTGAGACATGGAAGTTTATCTCCTGAAAGCGGTTTTGAATCGGTTTTTGAAAAGGTTTTGGTTTTTGTTTGGAAACCTGTTTATGAGGTATGACTTTAGGTTGAAGAGGTTTCTTTTGTTTGTTTTTAAAAACTTTTGGTTTGTTAAGCGGGGTTTTGATTGCTTCATTGGTATTTTTGATTTGTTGATTTGAAGAACTAGCAGAGTTTGATTTGGAAACATTGAAATCAATATCATCTGGGCTACAGTTGATAACTGTTTCGTCATCTGAATCTTCCTCATTAACAGATGTGAAAAGATCTGGTAGAGTTGATTCAGAGTTTTCACAAATCATCATGTTTTCTTGATTTTCTAGTTCTTTTTCAAAGGTTTCTCTACCAATTCCTGGTCTATAACTCGTATCAAATTTTCCAGTACCCAAGGTGTTTGCCTTGGTGAATATATCATCACTGAGTTTTCTGGCAATTTTGATAGATTCCACATTCTGTATCAATCTTTTGTTTTCAGATTCAAGAAAAGTGATTTGGTTTAAAGAATCAGTCAGTTTTTCATTTAAGATTTTGTGTTTTTCAGTTGACTCTTGAAAGTTTTGTGTCAACTGAATGATTTCCATTTCTAAAACTTCTTTTGTTTCAGAAGAAATGACTGATTGATTTTTTAATTCCAATTCCTTTTTCTGAATTAGAGATTGATTTAATTGTTCAAAGACGTGATTGTAATCTTCTGATTTTCTTTCAACGTCTCTTTCCAATTTGGTCCTTGTTCTGGTTAATTCTGCAAATTTGAGTTGTAGGGTTTGTAACTCACATTTGAAGATTTCAGAATTAACCACTGTGTCATGGTATTTCTTGAGATCAACTTCTAAACTTTTCTCAATTTTGGATATATGGGACTCAAAAATTGTTTTAGAAAAACCGAGTTCAGAAATCATAGACCATACCTGTTCTATGACATTTGGAGCTCTTGAGTTGTTTGCGGAAGGCATTTTGTTTAATTTTTTTAAAGATTTTTAATATTAAAAAAAAAGGATTTTTAACAAGTGATATTAAAATGAAATATTCAAAGAAAAGCTTATGGAAGGTTTATATAAACGCTAACCAAAAGTTTTTTTTGAAAATTTCAAAGTAAATCACACAAGCTCTGATACCAATTGTTGAAAATAAAATATAATCACCACAAATAAAGGTTCGCACCGTTTACTGTGTGACAGATATATAAATTAAAATGATAATATGCGGAATAAATAATAAAAGTCGCGGAATAAAAATATATAATCTAATCGCCACAAATAAAGGTTTGCACCGTTTACTGTGTGAAAGATATATAAATAATATAAATTGCAGTAATTAAATGACTTAAAGCGATAAATAATATAAATGACTATAATTAAAAGACATAAAACGATAAATAATGTAAATGACTATAATTATATATAAATATATATATCAAGTAGGTTCGTCAATAGATTGACTGAACTGGTTTACAACAGGACTGTGGAACGACTGGTCTATCAAGTAGGTTCGTCAAATAAATTGACTGAACTGGCTTAGGGTTGGACTGGATTTCTAATAGACCATGTCTCTATTTGTTCTTGTTTGATGATCTTGGTGATCTTGGTGTTCTTGGTGTTGATCTTGGTGTTCTTGGTGTTTTTCTTGGTGTTCTTGGTGTTTTTCTTGGTGTTCTTGGTGTTTTTGGTGTGTGTTCTTGGTGTTTTGGAGAGTGTTTGGAAGTTGGAAATAAGATGGTGGAAGTTGGAGAGGATTTGGTGAATTTTTGGTGGTAAAAATGAAAGAAATGGTGTTGAAATGGTTTATATATGAATTTTAAAGGGTTTTGGGTTGTTTTTGAAGGTTTTCGGAAGTTCAGGGACTGAAATGGTAACAATTTCCATCAGAAACACGCGGACTTTGGGTCGGGTCGGACGGATTCAGATCCGGGTCGAAGGCGTGGGCCGGAGGAGCTGGGCTGGAGCAGTGGGCTGGGCTGGCGGATCCGGTACTGTAGCGGCCTGGTTTCTTTTTAATTAATTTAAATTGTTTTTAAATGTTTTAAAAACAGAAATAAATTCAAATAAATTAGGAAAAATCATTTTTAATTTATAAAATTAATTAAGTCTAATAAAATAAATTATTTAGAAAATATATTTCCAAAAATTCATTTTAAATAGATTTAATTTAATTTTCTTTTGAATTTTTCTTTGTTTTGGCTTTAAAAATCATTTTCTTTTATTTTCTCGTTTTTAATCTCGAATCCACGCAACCTGAAATGAACTTATATCCAAACCACAGATCTTATCAACCCACAGGTATGGTCTATGAAGAAAACTTTTCAAACAGATCCTAAACTGTTAGCAATAGAAACTGAATTCATGTTGGAGTAATTAACATTACCAAAAGTTTTTTTTGAAAATTTCAAAGTAAATCACACAAGCTCTGATACCAATTGTTGAAAATCTTTTTTTTAAATATTAAAAATCTTTAAAAAAAATTAAACAAAATGCCTTCCGTAAACAACTCAAGAGCTCCAAATGTCATAGAACAGGTATGGTCTATGATTTCTGAACTCGGTTTTTCTAAAACAATTTTTGAGTCCCATATATCCAAAATTGAGAAAAGTTTAGTAGCTGATCTCAAGAAATACCATGACACAGTGGTTAATTCTGAAATCTTCAAATGTGAGTTACAAACCCTACAACTCAAATTTGCAGAATTAACCAGAACAAGGACCAAATTGGAAAGAGACGTTGAAAGAAAATCAGAAGATTACAATCACGTCTTTGAACAATTAAATCAATCTCTAATTCAGAAAAAGGAATTGGAATTAAAAAATCAATCAGTCATTTCTTCTGAAACAAAAGATATTTTAGAAATGGAAATCATTCAGTTGACACAAAACTTTCAAGAGTCAACTGAAAAACACAAAATCTTATATGAAAAACTGACTGATTCTTTAAACCAAATCACTTTTCTTGAATCTGAAAACAAAAGATTGATACAGAATGTGGAATCTATCAAAATTGCCAGAAAACTCAGTGATGATATATTCACCAAGGCAAACACCTTGGGTACTGGAAAATTTGATACGAGTTACAGACCAGGAATTGGTAGAGAAACCTTTGAAAAAGAACTAGAAAATCAAGAAAACATGATAATTTGTGAAAACTCTGAATCAACTCTACCAGATCTTTTCACATCTGTTAATGAGGAAGATCCAGATGACGAAACAGTTATCAACTGTAGCCCAGATGATACTGATTTCAATGTTTCCAAATCAAACTCTGCTAGTTCTTCAAATCAACAAATCAAAAATACCAATGAAGCAATCAAAACCCCGCTTAACAAACCAAAAGTTTTTAAAAATAAACAAAAGAAACCTCTTCAACCTAAAGTCATACCTCATAAACAGGTTTCCAAACAAAAACCAAAACCTTTTCAAAAACCGATTCAAAACCGCTTTCAGGAGATAAACTTCCATCTCTCAAGAAACTTTCAAAAACCAACACATCAGGAAGTTTCAAACCATCATCATCAAAAACCTTTTCAAAACCGCCCATCATACACCAGATATGAAGAAAACTTTTCAAACAGATCTTCACATCTAGGATATCTTTCACCAAACCACAGATCTTATCAACCCACAGGTTTTCAACAACAAATCACATTTTGGATAAACTTCATAAATCAAATCAAACCTCAACAATTCCGTTCTCATAAATCAAACTCTTACAGCAACGTGAATTTAAATACTACAAGAAATTCATTAAGCAAAGCACCTAAAATAACAACAACTGACAAACCAGGACCCATTCAGATTTGGGTACCAAAACTTTCTGTCTAATTGTAGGTACTTAATGCTGGAGAACCCTATGATGATACATGGTATATCGATAATGGCTACTCCAAGCATATGACAGGAAACCAGAGCTTTCTACAAGACTTCAAACCCACGGTACCTCTGATGCAGAAAATTCACAATCAAATAAAGAAAATGCAGATCAAATCGAGGGGGAACCACCAACACTAAATCCCTCTTTGAACACTCCCAATCCACCTGTCCAAAATGATCCCAGTGCATCATCTATGGGGGAACTTTCATTACATCATTCTCACCATACAATTAGAAAAACAAAAAAAATTACAAAACATCAAAAGACAAAAAGATTTTCGATTTTTATAATTTTCATATCTTTCCTTAAAAACCAAAATTTCCAAAAACATTCAAATAACCAAAATTACCAAAAACATTCAGAAAAACAAATTTTCAAAAATACAATAAAAGACTTGCCATAATAAGCTTTTATAGAACATTGTGATTAATCCTCTCTTGACTTAATTTTCAGATGCTTATGCTCGATGAAGATTTTAAGTCATATTGATTCTCAATTGGAGTGAAGGTTCAAATCTCCTACTTTTCATAATGTATATAACTTTATTTCCTTCGATTTTATTTCATTATTGACGATTTTAAACAATCAAGGGACATAAGGTTAGGAGGTTCAGATGAAAACAAAAACCCATGTGAGAATTTGTGCCTCGTCGATCTAAATAATTGTGGAATTCAATTCTTGTGAGCTTAGGTGTGTCACTATTGCTAATAAGGTATACCCAATTATACCTTGTCACGGTCTCATTTTTGCTTAGATATCAAAATGACCAGGGACGATACTTTCATTTCTTACATACTAGACAAAATGTCTTTTATGCCACCTATCCCTACCTAGTTAAAAGCCAACCAAAAATGAAGACAGCCACAAAATTGGAAAGACTCCAAACAACGACATACTCTTACAAGAAAACCAAAGAAGAAACAAAGATCTATCAACATCCAATCCTCAAAAACGAGTCAACAAGAAAGTCAAATCACTCACCGAAGAAATACCAAGTTAAACAAACTTTCAACCAAATGGTTATTTCAAAACAAACATCATAAAATCCCGCGATTTGTTTTTAACCATTTTTTAGAAAAGCAAACATCTCAATCACTCAAGACAGATACTCTTTCAAATCAAAACAAAGCACAAAAAAATTCTCAATTGTAGTTAATTCTCAATGCTAAAACAAAATATCCTTTTACAATAAATTGATATTGATCAACAAACAGGAAAAGAAGAAGCTGCAACAACAATGGATTTTCCGGGATACTGTAGCCTTCCTCTTTGAAGATTCTTAGTTGCAAACTGCACTATGAAAATTGCTAAACCCCTCTAAATGTATTACCCGACGGAGAGAGAGTGAACGTTAATGGCATGAATGAAAAAACCCATTAAGTAATGCCGAAACCAGTCTTATGTGATTGATTATCTAATAATGAGACTAAGTGAATTTACAGGAAAAGCATAGATGGACACCTCAAATATGAGTGTGAGTCGTCAGAGAGAGATATCACTCATTTTTAGTGATCATTAACTTGTTCTGCTGCCAGAACAACCAAACACCCAAGTGAAGTGTGAGCTATATCTATGAGCGTTCATCTGAATCGACCTATTAGACCACTTGTCGTCATAAATAATGCTATAAAATCTTAAGAAATTTCTTTAGATACATATATGGCTACCCTTTGATAATCGAACCTGAGACTTTGATTCGGAAACAAACATTCTTCAAAATCTTTTTCAAAACATAAGATATGTAAAACCAAGTCACAAACTTTCAAAATGATTACAATTGTTTTATAAATATCTTATCATTGACAAAACTTTTATACCAAATCTTCAATGTCAAAATCGTTAATGTGATTATATCTGTCCTTATTTCATCAATGATCACATAGGGGGAAATTGTTGAAAAATGTTTTTGTATGTGACCATCATTGAAATAAGACGAACTTTTTTTTATTATCTAACAAATATTATCAGTTCATTTCAGGTTGCGTGGATTCGAGATTAAAAACGAGAAAATAAAAGAAAATGATTTTTAAAGCCAAAACAAAGAAAAATTCAAAAGAAAATTAAATTAAATCTATTTAAAATGAATTTTTGGAAATATATTTTCTAAATAATTTATTTTATTAGACTTAATTAATTTTATAAATTAAAAATGATTTTTCCTAATTTATTTGAATTTATTTCTGTTTTTAAAACATTTAAAAACAATTTAAATTAATTAAAAAGAAACCAGGCCGCTACAGTACCGGATCCGCCAGCCCAGCCCACTGCTCCAGCCCAGCTCCTCCGGCCCACGCCTTCGACCCGGATCTGAATCCGTCCGACCCGACCCAAAGTCCGCGTGTTTCTGATGGAAATTGTTACCATTTCAGTCCCTGAACTTCCGAAAACCTTCAAAAACAACCCAAAACCCTTTAAAATTCATATATAAACCATTTCAACACCATTTCTTTCATTTTTACCACCAAAAATTCACCAAATCCTCTCCAACTTCCACCATCTTATTTCCAACTTCCAAACACTCTCCAAAACACCAAGAACACACACCAAAAACACCAAGAACACCAAGAAAAACACCAAGAACACCAAGAAAAACACCAAGAACACCAAGAAAAACACCAAGAACACCAAGATCAACACCAAGAACACCAAGATCACCAAGATCATCAAACAAGAACAAATAGAGACATGGTCTATTAGAAATCCAGTCCAACCCTAAGCCAGTTCAGTCAATTTATTTGACGAACCTACTTGATAGACCAGTCGTTCCACCGCCCATCATACACCAGATATGAAGAAAACTTTTCAAACAGATCTTCACATCTAGGATATCTTTCACCAAACCACAGATCTTATCAACCCACAGGTTTTCAACAACAAATCACATTTTGGATAAACTTCATAAATCAAATCAAACCTCAACAATTGGTATCAGAGCTTGTGTGATTTACTTTGAAATTTTCAAAAAAAACTTTTGGTTAGCGTTTATATAAACCTTCCATAAGCTTTTCTTTGAATATTTCATTTTAATATCACTTGTTAAAAATCCTTTTTTTTTAATATTAAAAATCTTTAAAAAAATTAAACAAAATGCCTTCCGCAAACAACTCAAGAGCTCCAAATGTCATAGAACAGGTATGGTCTATGATTTCTGAACTCGGTTTTTCTAAAACAAATTTTGAGTCCCATATATCCAAAATTGAGAAAAGTTTAGAAGCTGATCTCAAGAAATACCATGATACAGTGGTTAATTCTGAAATCTTCAAATGTGAGTTACAAACCCTACAACTCAAATTTGCAGAATTAACCAGAACAAGGACCAAATTGGAAAGAGACGTTGAAAGAAAATCAGAAGATTACAATCATGTCTTTGAACAATTAAATCAATCTCTAATTCAGAAAAAGGAATTGGAATTAAAAAATCAATCAGTCATTTCTTCTGAAACAAAAGATGTTTTAGAAATGGAAATCATTCAGTTGACACAAAACTTTCAAGAGTCAACTGAAAAACACAAAATCTTAAATGAAAAACTGACTGATTCTTTAAACCAAATCACTTTTCTTGAATCTGAAAACAAAAGATTGATACAGAATGTGGAATCTATCAAAATTGCCAGAAAACTCAGTGATGATATATTCACCAAGGCAAACACCTTGGGTACTGGAAAATTTGATACGAGTTATAGACCAGGAATTGGTAGAGAAACCTTTGAAAAAGAACTAGAAAATCAAGAAAACATGATAATTTGTGAAAACTCTGAATCAACTCTACCAGATCTTTTCACATCTGTTAATGAGGAAGATTCAGATGACGAAACAGTTATCAACTGTAGCCCAGATGATACTGATTTCAATGTTTCCAAATCAAACTCTGCTAGTTCTTCAAATCAACAAATCAAAAATACCAATGAAGCAATCAAAATGTGAGTTACAAACCCTACATCAGGACTGTGGAACGACTGGACTGTTTACTGTGTGAAAGATATATAAATAATATAAATTGCAGTAATTAAATGACTTAAAGCGATAAATAATATAAATGACTATAATTAAAAGACATAAAACGATAAATAATGTAAATGACTATAATTATATAAATATATATATATCAAGTAGGTTCGTCAATAGATTGACTGAACTGGTTTACAACAGGACTGTGGAACGACTGGTCTATCAAGTAGGTTCGTCAAATAAATTGACTGAACTGGCTTAGGGTTGGACTGGATTTCTAATAGACTGTGTCTCTATTTGTTCTTGTTTGATGATCTTGGTGATCTTGGTGTTCTTGGTGTTGATCTTGGTGTTCTTGGTGTTTTTCTTGGTGTTCTTGGTGTTTTTCTTGGTGTTCTTGGTGTTTTTGGTGTTCTTGGTGTTTTTGGAGAGTGTTTGGAAGTTGGAAATAAGATGGTGGAAGTTGGAGAGGATTTGGTGAATTTTTGGTGGTAAAAATGAAAGAAATGGTGTTGAAATGGTTTATATATGAATTTTAAAGGGTTTTGGGTTGTTTTTGAAGGTTTTCGGAAGTTCAGGGACTGAAATGGTAACAAATTCCATCAGAAACACGCGGACTTTGGGTCGGGTCGGTGGGTCGGTTTCTCCGGGTTTTAACGCGGGTCGTACGTGAGAGGAAATGGATCGGATTCGGACTGGGTCGGATCGGGAAACGAGCGGGTAAGATCCGCGTGTCACTTGTGAGTGCGCCGGATCGGAGAGGCGGTTCGGACCGGGTTGGCTAGCGGGTCAACGCGCGGATCTTCATGTGAGACGAAACGGAGCGGCCAATGGGGCGGGTCGGAGCAGGCGCTGGGTATCCGGGTCGCAGGCGTATTGGATCAGGCCGGATCAGGACTTGGGCTGGATGGAGCTGGGCCGGAGCAGTGGGCTGTTGCTGTTTCTTTTTTTTTTAATTTTAATTAAATTGATTTTAAATGTTTTAAAATTCAAAATAAATTCAAATAAATTAGGAAAAATCATTTTTAATTTATAAAATTAATTAAGTCTAATAAAATAAATTATTTAGAAAATATATTTCCAAAAATTCATTTTAAATAGATTTAATTTAATTTTCTTTTGAATTTTTCTTTGTTTTGGCTTTAAAACTCATTTTCTTTTATTTTCTCGTTTTCTCGTTCAATCTCGATTCCACGCAACCTGAAATACACTGATAATATTTGTTAGACAAAATAAAAATAGTTCGTCTTATTTCAATGATGGTCACATACAAAAACATTTTTCAACAATTTCCCCCTATGTGATCATTGATGAAATAAGGACAGATATAATCACATTAACAATTTTAACATTGAAGATTTGGGATAAAAGTTTTGTCAATGATAAGATATTTATAAAACAATTGTAATCATTTTGAAAGTTTGTGACTTGGTTTTACATATCTTATGTTTTGAAAAAGATTTTGAAGAATGTTTGTTTCCGAATCAAAGTCTCAGGTTCGATTATCAAAGGGTAGCCATATATGTATCTAAAGAAATTTCGTAAGATTTTATAGCATTATCAATGACGACAAGTGGTCTAACAGGTCGATTCAGATGAACGCTCATAGATATAGCTCACATTTCACTTGGGTGTTTGGTTGTTCTGGCAGCAGAACAAGTTAATGATCACTAAAAATGAGTGATATCTCTCTCTGACGACTCACACTCATATTGGAGGTGTTCATCTATGCTTTTCCTGTAAAGTCACTTAGTCTCATTATTAGATAATCAATCACATAAGACTGGTTTCGGCATTACTCAGCGGGTTTCTTCATTCATGCCATTAATGTTCACTCTCTCTCCGTCGGGAAATACATGTAGAGGGGTTTAACAATTTTCATAGTGCAGTTTGCAACTAAGAAATCTTCAGTGATGAAGGCTACAGTATCCCGGGAAATCCATTGTTGTTGCAGCTTCTTCTTTGATGGTATCCTGTTTGTTGATCAATATCGATTTATTGTAAAAAGATATTTTGTTTTAACATTAAGAATTTGCTACAATTGAGAATTTTGTGTTTTTGTTTTTGTAAGAGTATCTGTCTTGAGTGATTGAGATGTTTGCTTTTCTGAAAAATGGTTAAAAACAAATTGCGGGATTTGATTATGTTTGTTTTGAAATAACCATTTGATTGAAAGTTTGTTTAACTTGGTATTTCTTCGGTGAGTGATTTGACTTTCTTGTTGATTCGTCTTTGAGGATTGGATGTTGATAGATCTTTGTTTCTCCTTTGGTTTTCTTGTAAAGATATGTCTTCGTTTAGAGTCTTTCCATTTTGATGTCGTCTTCATTTTTGGTTGGCTTTTATCTAGGTAGGGATAGGTGGCATAAAAGACACTTTGTCTAGTATGTAAGAAATGAAAGTATCGTCCCTGGTCATTTTGATATCTAAGCAAAAATGAGACCGTGACAAGGTATAATCGGATATACCTTAAAAGCAATAGTGACACACCTAAGCTCACAAGAAATGAATTCCACAATGATTTAGATCGACGAGGCACAAATTCTCACATGGTTTTTTGTTTTCATCTGAACCTCCTAACCTTATGTCTCTTGATTGTTTAAAATCATCAATAATGAAATAAAATCGAAGGAAATAATTCATTTTAAATAGATTTAATTTTATTTTCTTTTATATTTTTCTTTGTTTTAGGCTTTAAAATTCTTTTTCCATTAAATTGCATCTTTTATCAAAACCAATTATTTAGAAGATAATTAAAATAACTATTCCTCAATAATCAAGTTTAATAAATGATAAATTTAACTCCAATCTTTTTTTAAATTATTTTCTTATTTTTCCCGTTTTTAATCTCGAATCCACGCAACCTGAAATAAACTGATAATATTTGTCAGATAATATAAAAACAGTTCGTCTTATTTCAATGATGGTCACATACAAAAACATTTTTCAACAGATATTTTTTATGTTATTTTTAACAATTTGTCGTGTACCCCGGTACATAAAAAATTCTTAATTTTTCAATTTTTGTAAAATTCAAAAATTACCTATAATTACACTTTTTGATCATTTTAAACATTTCTGGTGTACATAGGTTCATGTGAAACTCCTTAAATTTTGAATTTTTTAATGATATTTTTCTTTTATTTTTAACAATTTATCGTGTACCGGGGTACATGAAAAATTCTTAATTTTTGAATTTTTGTAAAATTCAAAAATTACCTATGATTACATTTTGTGATCATTTTAAAACATTTATGGTGTACCTGGGTTCATGAGAAACTCCTTAAATTTTGAATTTTTTAATGATATTTTTATGTTATTTTTAACAATTTGTCGTGTACCCCGGTACATGAAAAATTCTTAATTTTTGAATTTTTGTAAAATTCAAAAATTACCTATAATTACACTTTGTGATCATTTTAAAACATTTCTGGTGTAACTGGGTTCATGAGAAACTCCTTAAATTTTGAATTTTTTAATGATATTTTTATATTATTTTTAACAATTTGCCGTGTACCCCGGTACATGAAAAATTCTTAATTTTAAAACATTTCTGGTGTAACTGGGTTCATGAGAAACTCCTTAAATTTTGAATTTTTTAATGATATTTTTATATTATTTTTAACAATTTGCCGTGTACCCCGGTACATGAAAAATTCTTAATTTTTCAATTTTTGTAAAATTCAAAAATTACCTATAATTACACTTTGTGATCATTTTAAACATTTCTGGTGTACCTAGGTTC
The DNA here is from genome assembly GCA_023525715.1 of Cichorium intybus. Classification (NCBI taxonomy): domain Eukaryota; kingdom Viridiplantae; phylum Streptophyta; class Magnoliopsida; order Asterales; family Asteraceae; genus Cichorium; species Cichorium intybus. Next base: position 105,841,101 of record CM042015.1, read on the forward strand.
ATGAGAAACTCCTTAAATTTTGAATTTTTAATGATATTTTTCTGTTATTTTTAATAATTTATCGTGTATCCCGGTACATGAAAAATTCTTAATTTTTGAATTTTTGTAAAATTCAAAAATTACTTATAATTACTCTTTGTGATCATTTTAAAACATTTCTGGTGTACCTGGGTTCATGAGAAACTCCTTAAATTTTGAATTTTTTAATGATATTTTTTATGTTATTTTTAACACTTTGTCGTGTACCCCGGTACATAAAAAATTCTTAATTTTTCAATTTTTGTAAAATTCAAAAATTACCTATAATTACACTTTGTGATCATTTTAAACATTTCTGGTGTACCTGGGTTCATGAGAAACTCCTTAAATTTTGAATTTTTTAATGATATTTTTCTGTTATTTTTAATAATTTGTCGTGTATCCCGGTACATGAAAAATTCTTAATTTTTGAATTTTTGTAAAATTCATAATTAACTATAATTACATTTTGTGATCATTTTAAAACATTTCTGGTGTACCTGGGTTCATGAGAAACTCCTTAAATTTTGAATTTTTTATTGATATTTTTATGTTATTTTTAACAATTTGTCGTGTACCCCGGTACATGAAAAATTCTTAATTTTTGAATTTTGTAAAATTCAAAAATTACCTATAATTACACTTTGTTATCATTTTAAAACATTTCTGGTGTACCTGGGTTCATGAGAAACTCCTTAAATTTTGAATTTTTTAATGATATTTTTATATTATTTTTAACAATTTGCCGTGTACCCCGGTACATGAAAAATTCTTAATTTTTCAATTTTTGTAAAATTCAAAAATTACCTATAATTACACTTTGTGATCATTTTAAACATTTCTGGTGTACCTAGGTTCATGAGAAACTCCTTAAATTTTGAATTTTTTAATGATATTTTTCTGTTATTTTTAACAATTTGTCGTGTACCCCGGTACATGAAAAATTCTTAATTTTTGAATTTTTGTAAAATTCAAAAATTACTTATAATTACACTTTGTGATCATTTTAAAACATTTCTGGTGTACCTGGGTTCATGAGAAACTTCTTAAATTTTAAATTTTTAATGATATTTTTATGTTATTTTTAACAATTTGTCGTGTACCCCGGTACATAAAAAATTCTTAATTTTTCAATTTTTGTAAAATTCAAAAATTACCTATAATTACACTTTTTGATCATTTTAAACATTTCTGGTGTACATAGGTTCATGTGAAACTCCTTAAATTTTGAATTTTTTAATGATATTTTTCTTTTATTTTTAACAATTTGTCGTGTACCGGGGTACATGAAAAATTCTTAATTTTTGAATTTTTGTAAAATTCAAAAATTACCTATAATTACATTTTATGATCATTTTAAAACATTTATGGTGTACCTGGGTTCATGAGAAACTCCTTAAATTTTGAATTTTTTAATGATATTTTTATATTATTTTTAACAATTTGCCGTGTACCCCGGTACATGAAAAATTCTTAATTTTAAAACATTTCTGGTGTAACTGGGTTCATGAGAAACTCCTTAAATTTTGAATTTTTTAATGATATTTTTATATTATTTTTAACAATTTGCCGTGTACCCCGGTACATGAAAAATTCTTAATTTTTCAATTTTTGTAAAATTCAAAAATTACCTATAATTACACTTTGTGATCATTTTAAACATTTCTGGTGTACCTAGGTTCATGAGAAACTCCTTAAATTTTGAATTTTTAATGATATTTTTCTGTTATTTTTAATAATTTGTCGTGTACCCCGGTACATGAAAAATTCTTAATTTTTGAATTTTTGTAAAATTCAAAAATTACTTATAATTACTCTTTGTGATCATTTTAAAACATTTCTAGTGTACCTGGGTTCATGAGAAACTCCTTAAATTTTGAATTTTTAATGATATTTTTTATGTTATTTTTAACAATTTGTCGTGTACCCCGGTACATAAAAAATTCTTAATTTTTCAATTTTTGTAAAATTCAAAAATTACCTATAATTACACTTTGTGATCATTTTAAACATTTCTGGTGTACATAGGTTCATGTGAAACTCCTTAAATTTTGAATTTTTAATGATATTTTTCTTTTATTTTTAACAATTTGTCGTGTACCGGGGTACATGAAAAATTCTTAATTTTTGAATTTTTGTAAAATTCAAAAATTACCTATAATTACATTTTGTGATCATTTTAAAACATTTATGGTGTACCTGGGTTCATGAGAAACTCCTTAAATTTTGAATTTTTTAATGATATTTCTATGTTATTTTTAACAATTTGTCGTGTACCCCGGTACATGAAAAATTCTTAATTTTTGAATTTTTGTAAAATTCAAAAATTACCTATAATTACACTTTTTGATCATTTTAAACATTTCTGGTGTACCTGGGTTCATGAGAAACTCCTTAAATTTTGAATTTTTTAATGATATTTTTATGTTATTTTTAACAATTTGTCGTTTACCCCGGTACATGAAAAATTCTTAATTTTTGAATTTTTGTAAAATTCAAAAATTACCTATAATTACACTTTGTGATCATTTTAAAACATTTCTGGTGTAACTGGGTTCATGAGAAACTTCTTAAATTTTGAATTTTTTAATGATATTTTTATATTATTTTTAACAATTTGCCGTGTACCCCGGTACATGAAAAATTCTTAATTTTAAAACATTTCTGGTGTAACTGGGTTCATGAGAAACTCCTTAAATTTTGAATTTTTTAATGATATTTTTATATTATTTTTAACAATTTGCCGTGTACCCCGGTACATGAAAAATTCTTAATTTTTCAATTTTTGTAAAATTCAAAAATTACCTATAATTACACTTTGTGATCATTTTAAACATTTCTGGTGTACCTAGGTTCATGAGAAACTCCTTAAATTTTGAATTTTTAATGATATTTTTCTGTTATTTTTAATAATTTGTCGTGTACCCTGGTACATGAAAAATTCTTAATTTTTGAATTTTTGTAAAATTCAAAAATTACTTATAATTACTCTTTGTGATCATTTTAAAACATTTCTGGTGTACCCGGGTTCATGAGAAACTCCTTAAATTTTGAATTTTTAATGATATTTTTTATGTTATTTTTAACAATTTGTCGTGTACCCCGGTACATAAAAAATTCTTAATTTTTCAATTTTTGTAAAATTCAAAAATTACCTATAATTACACTTTGTGATCATTTTAAACATTTCTGGTGTACATAGGTTCATGTGAAACTCCTTAAATTTTGAATTTTTAATGATATTTTTCTTTTATTTTTAATAATTTGTCGTGTACCGGGGTACATGAAAAATTCTTAATTTTTGAATTTTTGTAAAATTCAAAAATTACCTATAATTACATTTTGTGATCATTTTAAAACATTTATGGTGTACTTGGGTTAATGAGAAACTCCTTAAATTTTGAATTTTTTAATGATATTTCTATGTTATTTTTAACAATTTGTCGTGTACCCCGGTAAATGAAAAATTCTTAATTTTTGAATTTTTGTAAAATTTAAAAATTACCTATAATTACACTTTTTGATCATTTTAAACATTTCTGGTATACCTGGGTTCATGAGAAACTCCTTAAATTTTGAATTTTTTAATGATATTTTTCTGTTATTTTTAACAATTTGTCGTGTACCCCGGTACATGAAAAATTCCTAATTTTTGAATTTTTGTAAAATTCAAAAATTACCTATAATTACACTTTGTGATCATTTTAAAACATTTCTGGTGTACCTGGGTTCATGAGAAACTCCTTAAATTTTGAATTTTTTATTGATATTTTTATGTTATTTTTAACAATTTGTCGTGTACCCCGGTACATGAAAAATTCTTAATTTTTGAATTTTGTAAAATTCAAAAATTACCTATAATTACACTTTGTTATCATTTTAAAACATTTCTGGTGTACCTGGGTTCATGAGAAACTCCTTAAATTTTGAAATTTTTAATGATATTTTTATATTATTTTTAACAATTTGCCGTGTACCCCGGTACATGAAAAATTCTTAATTTTTCAATTTTTGTAAAATTCAAAAATTACCTATAATTACACTTTGTGATCATTTTAAACATTTCTGGTGTACCTAGGTTCATGAGAAACTCCTTAAATTTTGAATTTTTTAATGATATTTTTCTGTTATTTTTAACAATTTGTCGTGTAACCCGGTACATGAAAAATTCTTAATTTTTGAATTTTTGTAAAATTCAAAAATTACTTATAATTACACTTTGTGATCATTTTAAAACATTTCTGGTGTACCTGGGTTCATGAGAAACTTCTTAAATTTTAAATTTTTTAATGATATTTTTTATGTTATTTTTAACAATTTGTCGTGTACCCCGGTACATAAAAAATTCTTAATTTTTCAATTTTTGTAAAAATCAAAAATTACCTATAATTACACTTTTTGATCATTTTAAACATTTCTAGTGTACATAGGTTCATGTGAAACTCCTTAAATTTTGAATTTTTTAATGATATTTTTCTTTTATTTTTAACAATTTGTCGTGTACCGGGGTACATGAAAAATTCTTAATTTTTGAATTTTTGTAAAATTCAAAAATTACCTATAATTACATTTTGTGATCATTTTAAAACATTTATGGTGTACCTGGGTTCATGAGAAACTCCTTAAATTTTGAATTTTTTAATGATATTTTTATGTTATTTTTAACAATTTGTCGTGTACCCCGGTACATGAAAAATTCTTAATTTTTGAATTTTTGTAAAATTCAAAAATTACCTATAATTACACTTTGTGATCATTTTAAAACATTTCTGGTGTAACTGGGTTCATGAGAAACTCCTTAAATTTTGAATTTTTTAATGATATTTTTATATTATTTTTAACAATTTGCCGTGTACCCCGGTACATGAAAAATTCTTAATTTTAAAACATTTCTGGTGTAACTGGGTTCATGAGAAACTCCTTAAATTTTGAATTTTTTAATGATATTTTTATATTATTTTTAACAATTTGCCGTGTACCCCGGTACATGAAAAATTCTTAATTTTTCAATTTTTGTAAAATTCAAAAATTACCTATAATTACACTTTGTGATCATTTTAAACATTTCTGGTGTACCTAGGTTCATGAGAAACTCCTTAAATTTTGAATTTTTAATGATATTTTTCTGTTATTTTTAACAATTTGTCGTGTACCCCGGTACATGAAAAATTCTTAATTTTTGAATTTTTTGTAAAATTCAAAAATTACTTATAATTACTCTTTGTGATCATTTTAAAACATTTCTGGTGTACCTGGGTTCATGAGAAACTCCTTAAATTTTGAATTTTTAATGATATTTTTTATGTTATTTTTAACAATTTATCGTGTACCCCGGTACATAAAAAATTCTTAATTTTTCAATTTTTGTAAAATTCAAAAATTACCTATAATTACACTTTGTGATCATTTTAAACATTTCTGGTGTACATAGGTTCATGTGAAACTCCTTAAATTTTGAATTTTTAATGATATTTTTCTTTTATTTTTAACAATTTGTCGTGTACCGGGGTACATGAAAAATTCTTAATTTTTGAATTTTTGTAAAATTCAAAAATTACCTATAATTACATTTTGTGATCATTTTAAAACATTTATGGTGTACCTGGGTTCATGAGAAACTCCTTAAATTTTGAATTTTTTAATGATATTTCTATGTTATTTTTAACAAATTGTCGTGTACCCCGGTACATGAAAAATTCTTAATTTTTGAATTTTTGTAAAATTCAAAAATTACCTATAATTACACTTTGTGATCATTTTAAAACATTTCTGGTGTACCTAGGTTCATGAGAAACTCCTTCAATTTTGAATTTTTAATGATATTTTTTATGTTATTTTTAATAATTTGTCGTGTACCCCGGTACTTGAAAAATTCTTAATTTTTCAATTTTTGTAAAATTCAAAAATTACCTATAATTACACTTTGTGATCATTTTAAACATTTCTGGTGTACCTAGGTTCATGAGAAACTCCTTAAAATTTGAATTTTGTAATGATATTTTTTCTGTTATTTTTAACAATTTGTCGTGTACCCCGGTACATGAAAAATTCTTAATTTTTGAATTTTTGTAAAATTCAAAAATTACCTATAATTACACTTTGTGATCATTTTAAAACATTTCTGGTGTACCTGGGCTCATGAGAAACTCCTTAAAATTTGAATTTTTTAATAATATTTTTTATATTATTTTTAATAATTTGTCGTGTACCCCGGTACATGAAAAATTCTTAATTTTTGAATTTTTGTAAAATTCATAAATTACCTATAATTACATTTTGTGATCATTTTAAAACATTTCTGGTGTACCTGGGTTCATGAGAAACTCCTTAAATTTTGAATTTTTTAATGATATTTTTATGTTATTTTTAACAATTTGTCGTGTACCCCGGTACATGAAAAATTCTTAATTTTTGAATTTTTGTAAAATTCAAAAATTACCTATATTTACACTTTGTTATCATTTTAAAACATTTCTGGTGTACCTGGGTTCATGAGAAACTCCTTAAATTTTGAATTTTTTAATGATATTTTTTATATTATTTTTAACAATTTGTCATGTACCCCGGTACATGAAAAATTCTTAATTTTTCAATTTTTATAAAATTCAAAAATTACCTATAATTACACTTTGTGATCATTTTAAACATTTCTGGTGTACCTAGGTTCATGAGAAACTCCTTAAATTTTGAATTTTTTAATGATATTTTTCTGTTATTTTTAACAATTTGTCGTGTACCCCGGTACATGAAAAATTCTTAATTTTTGAATTTTGTAAAATTCAAAAATTACTTATAATTACACTTTGTGATCATTTTAAAACATTTCTGGTGTACCTGGGTTCATGAGAAACTCCTTAAAATTTAAATTTTTTAATGATATTTTTATGTTATTTTTAACAATTTGTCGTGTACCCGGTACATAAAAAATTCTTAATTTTTCAATTTTTGTAAAATTCAAAAATTATCTATAATTACACTTTGTGATCATTTTAAACATTTCTGGTGTACCTAGGTTCATGAGAAACTCCTTAAATTTTGAATTTTTTAATGATATTTTTCTGTTATTTTTAACAATTTGTCGTGTACCCCGGTACATGAAAAATTCTTAATTTTTGAATTTTTGTAAAATTCAAAAATTACTTATAATTACACTTTGTGATCATTTTAAAACATTTCTGGTGTACCTGGGTTCATAAGAAACTCCTTAAATTTTGAAATTTTTAATGATATTTTTTATGTTATTTTTAACAATTTGTCGTGTACCCCGGTACATGAAAAATTCTTAATTTTTGAATTTTTGTAAAATTCAAAAATTACCTATAATTACACTTTGTGATCATTTTAAACATTTCTGGTGTACCTGTGTTCATGAAAAACTCCTTAAATTTTGAATTTTTTAATGATATTTTTCTGTTATTTTTAACAATTTGTCGTGTAGCCCGGTACATGAAAAATTCTTAATTTTTCAATTTTTGTAAAATTCAAAAATTATCTATAATTACACTTTGTGATCATTTTAAAACATTTTTGGTGTACCTGGGTTCATGAGAAACTCTTTAAATTTTGAATTTTTAATGATATTTTTTATGTTATTTTTAACAATTTGTCGTGTACCTCGGTACATGAAAAATTCTTAATTTATGAATTTTTGTAAAATTCTAAAATTACCTATAATTACACTTTGTGATCATTTTAAAACATTTATGGTGTACCTGGGTTCATGAGAAACTCTTTAAATTTTGAATTTTTTTATGATATTTTTTATATTATTTTTAACAATTTGTTGTGTATCCCGGTACATGAAAAATTCTTAATTTTTGAATTTTTTGTAAAATTCATAAATTACCTATAATTATATTTTGTGATCATTTTAAAACATTTCTGGTGTACCTGGGTTCATGAGAAACTCCTTAAATTTTGAATTTTTTAATGATATTTTTATGTTATTTTTAACAATTTGTCGTGTACCCCGGTACATGAAAAATTCTTAATTTTTGAATTTTTGTAAAATTCAAAAATTACCTATAATTACACTTTGTTATCATTTTAAAACATTTCGGGTGTACCTGGGTTCATGAGAAACTCCTTAACTTTTGAATTTTTTAATGATATTTTTTATATTATTTTTAACAATTTGCCGTGTACCCCGGTACATGAAAAATTCTTAATTTTTGAATTTTTGTAAAATTCAAAAATTACCTATAATTACACTTTGTGATCATTTTAAACATTTCTGGTGTACCTAGGTTCAAGAGAAACTCCTTAAATTTTGAATTTTTTAATGATATTTTTCTGTTATTTTTAACAATTTGTCGTGTACCCCGGTACATGAAAAATTCTTAATTTTTGAATTTTTGTAAAATTCAAAAATTACTTATAATTACACTTTGTGATCATTTTAAAACATTTATGGTGTACCTGGGTTCATGAGAAACTCCTTAAATTTTGAATTTTTTAATGATATTTTTTATGTTATTTTTAACAATTTGTCGTGTACCCCAGTACATAAAAAATTCTTAATTTTTCAATTTTTGTAAAATTCAAAAATTACCTATAATTACACTTTGTGATCATTTTAAACATTTCTGGTGTACATAGGTTCATGTGAAACTCCTTAAATTTTGAATTTTTTAATGATATTTTTCTTTTATTTTTAACAATTTGTCGTGTACCGGGATACATGAAAAATTCTTAATTTTTGAATTTTTGTAAAATTCAAAAATTACCTATAATTACATTTTGTGATCATTTTAAAACATTTCTGGTGTACCTGGGTTCTTGAGAAACTCCTTAAATTTTGAATTTTTTAATGATATTTTTATGTTATTTTTAACAATTTGTCGTGTACCCCGGTACATGAAAAATTCTTAATTTTTGAATTTTTGTAAAATTCAAAAATTACCTATAATTACATTTTGTGATCATTTTAAAACATTTATGGTGTACCTAGGTTCATGAGAAACTCCTTAAATTTTTAATTTTTTAATGATATTTTTATGTTATTTTTAACAATTTGCCGAGTACCCCGGTTCATGAAAAATTCTTAATTTTTGAATTTTTGTAAAATTCAAAAATTACATATAATTACACTTTGTGATCATTTTAAAACATTTCTGGTGTACCTAGGTTCATGAGAAACTCCTTCAATTTTGAATTTTTTAATGATATTTTTTATGTTATTTTTAACAATTTGTCGTGTACCCCGGTACATGAAAAATTCTTAATTTTTCAATTTTTGTAAAATTCAAAAATTACCTATAATTACACTTTGTGATAATTTTAAACATTTCTGGTGTACGTAGGTTCATGAGAAACTCCTTATATTTTTAATTTTTTAATGATATTTTTCTGTTATTTTTAACAATTTGTCGTGTACCCCGGTACATGAAAAATTCTTAATTTTTGAATTTTTGTAAAATTCAAAAATTACCTATAATTACTCTTTGTGATCATTTTAAAACATTTATGGTGTACCTGGGTTCATGAGAAACTCCTTAAATTTTGAATTTTTTAATGATATTTTTATGTTATTTTTAACAATTTGTCGTGTACCCCTGTACATGAAAAATTCTTAATTTTTGAATTTTTGTAAAATTCAAAAATTACCTATAATTACACTTTGTGATCATTTTAAACATTTCTGGTGTACCTAGGTTCATGAGAAACTCCTTAAATTTTGAATTTTTTAATGATATTTTTCTGTTATTTTTAACAATTTGTCGTGTACCCCGGTACATGAAAAATTCTTAATTTTTGAATTTTTGTAAAATTCAAAAATTACTTATAATTACACTTTGTGATCATTTTAAAACATTTCTGGTGTACCTGGGTTCATGAGAAACTCCTTAAATTTTGAAATTTTTAATGATATTTTTATGTTATTTTTAACAATTTGTCGTGTACCCCGGTACATGAAAAATTCTTAATTTTTCAATTTTTTTAAAATTCAAAAATTACCTATAATTACACTTTGTGATCATTTTAAACATTTATGGTGTACCTAGGTTCATGAGAAACTCCTTAAATTTTGAATTTTTTATGATATTTTTCTGTTATTTTTAACAATTTGTCGTGTACCCCGGTACATGAAAAATTCTTAATTTTTGAATTTTTGTAAAATTCAAAAATTACCTATAATTACACTTTGTGATCATTTTAAAACATTTCTGGTGTACCTGGGTTCATGAGAAACTCCTTAAATTTTGAATTTTTTTAATGATATTTTTATTTATTTTTAACAATTTGTCGTGTACCCCGGTACATGAAAAATTCTTAATTTTTCAATTTTTTTAAAATTCAAAAATTACCTATAATTACACTTTGTGATCATTTTAAACATTTCTGGTGTACCTAGGTTCATGAAAAACTCCTTAAATTTTGAATTTTTTAATAATATTTTTTCTGTTATTTTTAACAATTTGTCGTGTACCCCGGTACATGAAAAATTCTTAATTTTTCAATTTTTGTAAAATTCCAAAATTACCTATAATTACACTTTGTGATCATTTTAAACATTTCTGGTGTACCTGGGTTCAGGAGAAAGTCCTTAAATTTTGAATTTTTTCATAATATTTTTTTGTTATTTTTAACAATTTGTCGTGTACCACGGTACATGAAAAATTCTTAATTTTTGAATTTTTGTAAAATTCAAAAATTACCTATAATTACACTTTGTGATCATTTTAAACATTTCTGGTGTACCTGGGTTCATGAGAAACTCATTAAATTTTGAATTTTTTAATGATATTTTTTTTGTTATTTTTAACAATTTGTCGTGTACCCCGGTACATGAAAAATTCTTAATTTTTCAATTTTTGTAAAATTCAAAAATTACCTATAATTACACTTTGTGATCATTTTAAACATTTCTGGTGTACCTGGGTTCATGAGAAACTCCTTAAATTTTGAATTTTTTGATGATATTTTTCTGTTATTTTTAACAATTTGTCGTGTACCCCGGTACATGAAAAATTCTTAATTTTTCAATTTTTGTAAAATTCAAAAATTACCTATAATTACACTTTGTGATCATTTTAAAACATTTTTGGTGTACATGGGTTCATGAGAAACTCCTTGAATTTTGAATTTTTAATGATATTTTTTATGTTATTTTTAACAATTTGTCGTGTACCCCGGTACATGAAAAATTATTAATTTTTCAATTTTTGTAAAATTCAAAAATTACCTATAATTACACTTTGTGATCATTTTAAAACATTTTTGGTGTACCTGGGTTCATGAGAAACTCCTTAAATTTTGAATTTTTAATGATATTTTTTATGTTATTTTTAACAATTTGTCGTATACCCCGGTACATGAAAAATTCTTAATTTTTCAATTTTTGTAAAATTCAAAAATTACCTATAATTACACTTTGTGATCATTTTAAACATTTCTGGTGTACCTAGGTTCATGAGAAACTCCTTAAATTTTGAATTTTTTAATGATATTTTTTCTATTATTTTTAACAATTTGTCGTCTACCCCGGTACATGAAAAATTCTTAATTTTTCAATTTTTGTAAAATACCAAAATTACCTATAATTACACTTTGTGATCATTTTAAACATTTCTGGTGTACCTAGGTTCATGAGAAAGTCCTTAAATTTTGAATTTTTTAATGATATTTTTTATGTTATTTTTAACAATTTGTCGTGTACCCCGGTACATGAAAAATTCTTAATTTTTCAATTTTTGTAAAATTCAAAAATTACCTATAATTACACTTTGTGATCATTTTAAACATTTCTGGTGTACCTGGGTTCATGAGAAACTCATTAAATTTTGAATTTTTTAATGATATTTTTTTTGTTATTTTTAACAATTTGTCGTGTACCCCGGTACATGAAAAATTCTTAATTTTTCAATTTTTGTAAAATTCAAAAATTACCTATAATTACACTTTGTGATCATTTTAAACATTTCTGGTGTACCTGGGTTCATGAGAAACTCCTTAAATTTTGAATTTTTTGATGATATTTTTCTGTTATTTTTAACAATTTGTCGTGTACCCCGGTACATGAAAAATTCTTAATTTTTCAATTTTTGTAAAATTCAAAAATTACCTATAATTACACTTTGTGATCATTTTAAAACATTTTTGGTGTACATGGGTTCATGAGAAACTCCTTGAATTTTGAATTTTTAATGATATTTTTTATGTTATTTTTAACAATTTGTCGTGTACCCCGGTACATGAAAAATTATTAATTTTTCAATTTTTGTAAAATTCAAAAATTACCTATAATTACACTTTGTGATCATTTTAAAACATTTTTGGTGTACCTGGGTTCATGAGAAACTCCTTAAATTTTGAATTTTTAATGATATTTTTTATGTTATTTTTAACAATTTGTCGTATACCCCGGTACATGAAAAATTCTTAATTTTTCAATTTTTGTAAAATTCAAAAATTACCTATAATTACACTTTGTGATCATTTTAAACATTTCTGGTGTACCTAGGTTCATGAGAAACTCCTTAAATTTTGAATTTTTTAATGATATTTTTTCTATTATTTTTAACAATTTGTCGTCTACCCCGGTACATGAAAAATTCTTAATTTTTCAATTTTTGTAAAATACCAAAATTACCTATAATTACACTTTGTGATCATTTTAAACATTTCTGGTGTACCTAAGTTCATGAGAAAGTCCTTAAATTTTGAATTTTTTAATGATATTTTTTATGTTATTTTTAACAATTTGTCGTGTACCCCGGTACATGAAAAATTCTTAATTTTTCAATTTTTGTAAAATTCAAAAATTACCTATAATTACACTTTGTGATCATTTTAAACATTTCTGGTGTACCTAGGTTCATGATAAACTCCTTAAATTTTGAATTTTTTAATGATATTTTATGTTATTTTTAACAATTTGTCGTGTACCCCGGTACATGAAAAATTCTTAATTTTTGAATTTTTGTAAAATTTAAAAATTACTTATAATTACACTTTGTGATCATTTTAAACATTTCTGGTGTACCTAGGTTCATGAGAAACTCCTTAAATTTTGAATTTTTTAATGATATTTTTTCTGTTATTTTTAACAATTTGTCGTCTACCCCGGTACATGAAAAATTCTTAATTTTTCAATTTTTGTAAAATACCAAAATTACCTATAATTACACTTTGTGATCATTTTAAACATTTATGGTGTACCTGGGTTCATGAGAAAGTCCTTAAATTTTGAATTTTTTAGTGATATTTTTTCTGTTATTTTTAACAATTTGTCGTGTACCCCGGTACATGAAAAATTCTTAAATTTTGAATTTTTGTAAAATTCAAAAATTACCTATAATTACACTTTGTGATCATTTTAAACCATTTCGGGTGTACCTGGGTTCATGAGAAACTCCTTACATTTTGAATTTTTTAATGATATTTTTTATGTTATTTTTAACAATTTGTCGTGTACCCCGGTACATGAAAAATTCTTAATTTTTCAATTTTTGTAAAATTCAAAAATTACCTATAATTACACTTTGTGATCATTTTAAACATTTCTGGTGCACCTAGGTTCATGATAAACTCCTTAAATTTAGAATTTTTTAATGATATTTTTTCTGTTATTTTTAACAATTTGTCGTGTACCCCGGTACATGAAAAATTCTTAATTTTTGAATTTTTGTAAAATTCAAAAATTACCTATAATTACACTTTGTGATCATTTTAAACATTTCTGGTGTACCTGGATTCATGAGAAACTCCTTAAATTTTGAATTTTTTAATGATATTTTTCTGTTATTTTTAACAATTTGTCGTGTACCCCGGTACATGAAAAATTCTTAATTTTTAAATTTTTGTAAAATTCAAAAATTACCTATAATTACACTTTGTGATCATTTTAAACATTTCTGGTGTACCTAGGTTCATGAGAAACTCCTTAAATTTTGAATTTTTTAATGATATTTTTCTGTTATTTTTAACAATTTGTCGTGTACCCCGGTACATGAAAAATTATTAATTTTTGAATATTTGTAAAATTCAAAAATTACCTATAATTACACTTTGTTACACTTTGAGATCATTTTAAAATTCAAAAATGATCACAAAGTGTAATTATAGGTAATTTTTGAATTTTACAAAAATTCAAAAATTTAGAATTTTTCATGTACCGGGCTACACGACAAATTGTTAAAAATAACATAAAAATATCATTAAAAAATTCAAAATTTAAGTAGTTTCTCATGAACCCAGGTACACGAGAAATGTTTAAAATAATCACAAAGTGTAATTATAGGTAATTTTTGAATTTTACAAAAATTCAAAAATTAAGAATTTTTCATGTACCGGGGTACACGACAAATTGTTAAAAATAATATAAAAAATATCATTAAAAAATTCAAAATTTAAGGAGTTTCTCATGAACCTAGGTACACCAGAAATGTTTAAAATGATCACAAAGTGTAATTATAGGTAATTTTTGAATTTTACAAAAATTGAAAAATTAAGAATTTTTCATGTACCGGGGTACACGACAAATTGTTAAAAATAACAGAAAAAATATCATTAAAAAATTCAAAATTTAAGGAGTTTCTCATGAACCCAGGTACACCAGAAATGTTTAAAATGATAACAAAGTGTAATTATAGGTAATTTTTGAATTTTACAAAAATTCAAAAATTAATAATTTTTCATGTACCGGAGTACACGACAAATTGTTAAAAATAACATAAAAATATCATTAAAAAATTCAAAATTTAAGGAGTTTCTCATGAACCCAGGTACATCAAAAATGTTTTAAAATGATCACAAAGTGTAATTATAGGTAATTTTTGAATTTTACAAAAATTCAAAAATTAAGAATTTTTCATGTACCGGGGTACACGACAAATTGTTAAAAATAATATAAAAAATATCATTAAAAAATTCAAAATTTAAGGAGTTTCTCATGAACCCAGGTACACCAGAAATGTTTTAAAATGATAACAAAGTGTAATTATAGGTAATTTTTGAATTTTACAAAAATTCAAAAATTAAGAATTTTTCATGTACCGGGGTGCACGACAAATTGTTAAAAATAACATAAAAATATCATTAAAAAATTCAAAATTTAAGGAGTTTCTCATGAACCCAGGTACACCAGAAATGTTTAAAATGATCACAAAGTGTAATTATAGGTAATTTTTGAATTTTACAAAAATTCAAAAATTAAGAATTTTTCATGTACCGGGGTACACGACAAATTGTTAAAAATAACAGAAAAAATATCATTAAAAAATTCAAAATTTAAGGAGTTTCTCATGAACCTAGGTACACCAGAAATGTTTAAAATGATCTCAAAGTGTAATTATAGGTAATTTTTGTATTTTACAAAAATTGAAAAATTAAGAATTTTTCATGTACCGGGGTACACGACAAATTGTTAAAATAATATAAAAAATATCATTAAAAAATTCAAAATTTAAGGAGTTTCTCATGAACCCAGGTACACCAGAAATGTTTTAAAATGATAACAAAGTGTAATTATAGGTAATTTTTGAATTTTACAAAAATTCAAAAATTAAGAATTTTTCATGTACCGGGGTACACGACAAATTGTTAAAAATAACAGAAAAAATATCATTAAAAAATTCAAAATTTAAGGAGTTTCTCATGAACCTAGGTACACCAGAAATGTTTAAAATGATCACAAAGTGTAATTATAGGTAATTTTTGAATTTTAGAAAATTAAGAATTTTTCATGTACCGGGGTACACGACAAATTGTTAAAAATAATATAAAAAGTATCATTAAAAAATTCAAAATTTAAGGAGTTTCTCATGAACCCAGGTACACCAGAAATGTTTTAAAATGATAATAAAGTGTAATTATAGGTAATTTATGAATTTTACAAAAATTCAAAAATTAAGAATTTTTCATGTACCGGGGTACACGACAAATTGTTAAAAATAACATAAAAATATCATTAAAAAATTCAAAATTTAAGGAGTTTCTCATGAACCCAGGTACACCAGAAATGTTTAAAATGATCACAAAGTGTAATTATAGGTAATTTATGAATTTTACAAAAATTCAAAAATTAAGAATTTTTCATGTACCGGGGTACACGACAAATTGCTAAAAATAACATAAAAATATCATTAAAAAATTCAAAATTTAAGGAGTTTCTCATGAACCCAGGTACACCAGAAATGTTTAAAATGATCACAAAGTGTAATTATAGGTAATTTTTTAATTTTACAAAAATTCAAAAATTAAGAATTTTTCATGTACCGGGGTACACGACAAATTGTTAAAAATAACAGAAAAAATATCATTAAAAAATTCAAAATTTATGGAGTTTCTCATGAACCGAGGTACACCAGAAATGTTTAAAATGATCACAAAGTGTAATTATAGGTAATTTATGAATTTTACAAAAATTCAAAAATTAAGAATTTTTCATGTACCGGGGTACACGACAAATTGTTAAAAATAACATAAAAATATCATTAAAAAATTCAAAATTTAAGGAGTTTCTCATGAACCCAGGTACACCAGAAATGTTTAAAATGATCACAAAGTGTAATTATAGGTACTTTTTGAATTTTACAAAAATTGAAAAATTAAGAATTTTTCATGTACCGGGGTACACGACAAATTGTTAAAAATAACAGAAAAAATATCATTACAAAATTCAAAATTTAAGGAGTTTCTCATGAACCCAGGTACACCAGAAATGTTTAAAATGATCACAAAGTGTAATTATAGGTAATTTTTGAATTTTACAAAAATTGAAAAATTAAGAATTTTTCATGTACCGGGGTACACGACAAATTGTTAAAAATAACAGAAAAAATATCATTAAAAAATTCAAAATTTAAGGAGTTTCTCATGAACCTAGGTACACCAGAAATGTTTAAAATGATCACAAAGTGTAATTATAGGTAATTTTTGAATTTTACAAAAATTGAAAAATTAAGAATTTTTCATGTACCGGGGTACACGACAAATTGTTAAAATAATATAAAAATATCATTAAAAAATTCAAAATTTAAGGAGTTTCTCATGAACCCAGGTACACCAGAAATGTTTTAAAATGATAACAAAGTGTAATTATAGGTAATTTTTGAATTTTACAAAAATTCAAAAATTAAGAATTTTTCATGTACCGGGGTACACGACAAATTGTTAAAAATAACAGAAAAAATATCATTAAAAAATTCAAAATTTAAGGAGTTTCTCATGAACCTAGGTACACCAGAAATGTTTAAAATGATCACAAAGTGTAATTATATGTAATTTTTGAATTTTAGAAAATTAAGAATTTTCATCTACCGGGGTACACGACAAATTGTTAAAAATAATATAAAAAGTATCATTAAAAAATTCAGAATTTAAGGAGTTTCTCATGAACCCAGGTACACCAGAAATGTTTTAAAATGATAATAAAGTGTAATTATAGGTAATTTATGAATTTTACAAAAATTCAAAAATTAAGAATTTTTCATGTACCGGGGTACACGACAAATTGTTAAAAATAACATAAAAATATCATTAAAAAATTCAAAATTTAAGGAGTTTCTCATGAACCCAGGTACACCAGAAATGTTTAAAATGATCACAAAGTGTAATTATAGGTAATTTATGAATTTTACAAAAATTCAAAAATTAAGAATTTTTCATGTACCGGGGTACACGACAAATTGTTAAAAATAACATAAAAATATCATTAAAAAATTCAAAATTTAAGGAGTTTCTCATGAACCCAGGTACACCAGAAATGTTTAAAATGATCACAAAGTGTAATTATAGGTAATTTTTTAATTTTACAAAAATTCAAAAATTAAGAATTTTTCATGTACCGGGGTACACGACAACTTGTTAAAAATAACAGAAAAAATATCATTAAAAAAATTCAAAATTTATGGAGTTTCTCATGAACCGAGGTACACCAGAAATGTTTAAAATGATCACAAAGTGTAATTATAGGTAATTTTTGAATTTTACAAAAATTGAAAAATTAAGAATTTTTCATGTACCGGGGTACACGACAAATTGTTAAAAATAATTTAAAAAATATCATTAAAATTTTCAAAATTTAAGGAGTTTCTCATGAACCCAGGTACACCAGAAATATTTTAAAATGATAACAAAGTGTAATTATAGGTCATTTTTGAATTTTACAAAAATTCAAAAATTAAGAATTTTTCATGTACCGGGGTACACGACAAATTGTTAAAATAACATAAAAATATCATTAAAAAATTCAAAATTTAAGGAGTTTTTCATGAACCCAGGTACACCAGAATTGTTTAAAATGGTCACAAAGTGTAATTATAGGTAATTTTTGAATTTTACAAAAATTCAAAAATTTAGAATTTTTCATGTATCGGGGTACACGACAAATTGTTAAAAATAACAGAAAAAATATCATTAAAAAATTCAAAATTTAAGGAGTTTCTCATGAACCTAGGTACACCAAAAATGTTTAAAATGATCACAAAGTGTAATTATAGGTAATTTTTGAATTTTACAAAAATTGAAAAATTAAGAATTTTTCATGTACCGGGGTACACGACAAATTGTTAAAAATAATATAAAAAGTATCATTAAAAAATTCAAAATTTAAGGAGTTTCTCATGAACCCAGGTACACCAGAAATGTTTTAAAATGATAATAAAGTGTAATTATAGGTAATTTATGAATTTTACAAAAATTCAAAAATTAAGAATTTTTCATGTACCGGGGTACACGACAAATTGTTAAAAATAACAGAAAAATATCATTAAAAATTGAAAATTTAAGGAGTTTCTCATGAACCCAGGTACACCAGAAATGTTTAAAATGATCACAAAGTGTAATTATAGGTAATTTTTGAATTTTACAAAAATTCAAAAATTAAGAATTTTTCATGTACCGGGGTACACGACAAATTGTTAAAAATAACAGAAAAATATCATTAAAAAATTCAAAATTTAAGGAGTTTCTGATGAACCTGGTACACCAGAAATGTTTAAAATGATCACAAAGTGTAATTATAGGTAATTTTTGAATTTTACAAAAATTGAAAAATTAAGAATTTTTCATGTACCGGGGTACACGACAAATTGTTAAAAATAACAGAAAAAATATCATTACAAAATTCAAAATTTAAGGAGTTTCTCATGAACCCAGGTACACCAGAAATGTTTTAAAATGATAACAATGTGTAATTATAGGTAATTTTTGAATTTTACAAAAATTCAAAAATTAAGAATTTTTCATGTACCGGGGTACACGACAAATTGTTAAAAATAACAGAAAAAATATCATTAAAAAATTCAAAATTTAAGGAGTTTCTCATGAACCTGGTACACCAGAAATGTTTAAAATGATCACAAAGTGTAATTATAGGTACTTTTTGAATTTTACAAAAATTGAAAAATTAAGAATTTTTCATGTACCGGGGTACACGACAAATTGTTAAAAATAACAGAAAAAATATCATTACAAAATTCAAAATTTAAGGAGTTTCTCATGAACCCAGGTACACCAGAAATGTTTAAAATGATCACAAAGTGTAATTATAGGTAATTTTTGAATTTTACAAAAATTGAAAAATTAAGAATTTTTCATGTACCGGGGAACACGACAAATAGTTAAAAATAACAGAAAAAATATCATTAAAAAATTCAAAATTTAAGGAGTTTCTCATGAACCTAGGTACACCAGAAATGTTTAAAATGATCACAAAGTGTAATTATAGGTAATTTTTGAATTTTACAAAAATTGAAAAATTAAGAATTTTTCATGTACCGGGGTACACGACAAATTGTTAAAATAATATAAAAAATATCATTAAAAAATTCAAAATTTAAGGAGTTTCTCATGAACCCAGGTACACCAGAAATGTTTTAAAATGATAATAAAGTGTAATTATAGGTAATTTATGAATTTTACAAAAATTCAAAAATTAAGAATTTTTCATGTACCGGGGTACACGACAAATTGTTAAAAATAACAGAAAAATATCATTAAAAATTGAAAATTTAAGGAGTTTCTCATGAACCCAGGTACACCAGAAATGTTTAAAATGATCACAAAGTGTAATTATAGGTAATTTTTGAATTTTACAAAAATTCAAAAATTAAGAATTTTTCATGTACCGGGGTACACGACAAATTGTTAAAAATAACAGAAAAATATCATTAAAAATTTCAAAATTTAAGGAGTTTCTGATGAACCTAGTACACCAGAAATGTTTAAAATGATCACAAAGTGTAATTATAGGTTATTTTTGAATTTTACAAAAATTGAAAAATTAAGAATTTTTCATGTACCGAGGTACACGACAAATTGTTAAAAATAACAGAAAAAATATCATTACAAAATTCAAAATTTAAGGAGTTTCTCATGAACCCAGGTACACCAGAAATGTTTTAAAATGATAACAATGTGTAATTATAGGTAATTTTTGAATTTTACAAAAATTCAAAAATTAAGAATTTTTCATGTACCGGGGTACACGACAAATTGTTAAAAATAACAGAAAAAATATCATTAAAAAATTCAAAATTTTAAGGAGTTTCTCATGAACCTCGTACACCATAAATGTTTAAAATGATCACAAAGTGTAATTATAGGTACTTTTTGAATTTTACAAAAATTGAAAAATTAAGAATTTTTCATGTACCGGGGTACACGACAAATTGTTAAAAATAACAGAAAAAATATCATTACAAAATTCAAAATTTAAGGAGTTTCTCATAAACCCAGGTACACCAGAAATGTTTAAAATGATCACAAAGTGTAATTATAGGTAATTTTTGAATTTTACAAAAATTGAAAAATTAAGAATTTTTCATGTACCGGGGTACACGACAAATTGTTAAAAATAACAGAAAAAATATCATTAAAAAATTCAAAATTTAAGGAGTTTCTCATGAACCTAGGTACACCAGAAATGTTTAAAATGATCACAAAGTGTAATTATAGGTAATTTTTGAATTTTACAAAAATTGAAAAATTAAGAATTTTTCATGTACCGGGGTACACGACAAATTGTTAAAATAATATAAAAAATATCATTAAAAAATTCAAAATTTAAGGAGTTTCTCATGAACCCAGGTACACCAGAAATGTTTTAAAATGATAACAAAGTGTAATTATAGGTAATTTTTGAATTTTACAAAAATTCAAAAATTAAGAATTTTTCATGTACCGGGGTACACGACAAATTGTTAAAAATAACAGAAAAATATCATTAAAAAATTCAAAATTTAAGGAGTTTCTCATGAACCCAGGTACACCAGAAATGTTTAAAATGAACACAAAGTGTAATTATAGGTAATTTTTGAATTTTACAAAAATTCAAAAATTAAGAATTTTTCATGTACCGGGGTACACGACAAATTGTTAAAAATAACAGAAAAATATAATTAAAAAATTCAAAATTTAAGGAGTTTCTCATGAACCTAGGTACACCAGAAATGTTTAAAATGATCACAAAGTGTAATTATAGGTAATTTTTGAATTTTAGAAAATTAAGAATTTTTCATGTACCGGGGTACACGACAAATTGTTAAAAATAATATAAAAAGTATCATTAAAAAATTCAAAATTTAAGGAGTTTCTCATGAACCCAGATACACCAGAAATGTTTTAAAATGATAATAAAGTGTAATTATAGGTAATTTATGAATTTTACAAAAATTCAAAAATTAAGAATTTTTCATGTACCGGGGTACACGACAAATTGTTAAAAATAACAGAAAAATATCATTAAAAAATTCAAAATTTAAGGAGTTTCTCATGAACCCAGGTACACCAGAAATGTTTAAAATGATCACAAAGTGTAATTATAGGTAATTTTTGAATTTTACAAAAATTCAAAAATTAAGAATTTTTCATGTACCGGGGTACACGACAAATTGTTAAAAATAACAGAAAAAATATCATTAAAAAATTCAAAATTTAAGGAGTTTCTCATGAACCTGGTACACCAGAAATGTTTAAAATGATCACAAAGTGTAATTATAGGTTATTTTTGAATTTTACAAAAATTGAAAAATTAAGAATTTTTCATGTACCGGGGTACACGAAAAATTGTTAAAAATAACAGAAAAAATATCATTACAAAATTCAAAATTTAAGGAGTTTCTCATGAACCCAGATACGCCAGAAATGTTTTAAAATGATAACAATGTGTAATTATAGGTAATTTTTGAATTTTACAAAAATTCAAAAATTAAGAATTTTTCATATACCGGGGTACACGACAAATTGTTAAAAATAACAGAAAAAATATCATTAAAAAATTCAAAATTTAAGGAGTTTCTCATGAACCTGGTACACCAGAAATGTTTAAAATGATCACAAAGTGTAATTATAGGTAATTTTTGAATTTTACAAAAATTGAAAAATTAAGAATTTTTCATGTACCGGGGTACACGACAAATTGTTAAAAATAACAGAAAAAATATCATTACAAAATTCAAAATTTAAGGAGTTTCTTATAAACCTAGGTACACCAGAAATGTTTTAAAATGATAACAATGTGTAATTATAGGTAATTTTTGAATTTTACAAAAATTCAAAAATTAAGAATTTTTCATGTACCGGGGTACACGACAAATTGTTAAAAATAAAAGAAAAATATCATTAAAAAATTCAAAATTGAAGGAGTTTCTCATGAACCCAGGTACACCATAAATGTTTCAAATGATCACAAAGTGTAATTATAGGTAATTTTTGAATTTTACAAAAATTCAAAAATTAAGAATTTTTCAAGTACCGGGGTACACGACAAATTGTTAAAAATAACAGAAAAATATAATTAAAAAAATTCAAAATTTAAAGAGTTTCTCATGAACCCAGGTACACCAGAAATGTTTAAAATGATCACAAAGTGTAATTATAGGTAATTTTTGAATTTTACAAAAATTAAAAAATTAAGAATTTTTCATGTACCGGGATACACGACAAATTGTTAAAAATAACAGAAAAAATATCATTAAAAAATTCAAAATTTAAGGAGTTTCTCATGAACCTGGTACACCAGAAATGTTTAAAATGATCACAAAGTGTAATTATAGGTAATTTTTGAATTTTACATAAATTAAAAAATTAAGAATTTTTCATGTACCGGGGTACACGACAAATTGTTAAAAATAATATAAAAAGTATCATTAAAAAATTCAAAATTTAAGGAGTTTCTCATGAACCCAGGTACACCAGAAATGTTTTAAAATGATAATAAAGTGTAATTATAGGTAATTTATGAATTTTACAAAAATTCAAAAATTAAGAATTTTTCATGTACCGGGGTACACGACAAATTGTTAAAAATAACAGAAAAATATCATTAAAAAATTCAAAATTTAAGGAGTTTCTCCTGAACCCAGGTACACCAGAAATGTTTAAAATGATCACAAAGTGTAATTATAGGTAATTTTTGAATTTTACAAAAATTCAAAAATTAAGAATTTTTCATGTATCGGGGTACACGACAAATTGTTAAAAATAACAGAAAAATATCATTAAAAAATTCAAAATTTAAGGAGTTTCTCATGAACCTGGTACACCAGAAATGTTTAAAATGATCACAAAGTGTAATTATAGGTAATTTTTGAATTTTACAAAAATTGAAAAATTAAGAATTTTTCATGTATCGGGGTACACGACAAATTGTTAAAAATAACAGAAAAAATATCATTACAAAATTCAAAATTTAAGGAGTTTCTCATTAACCCAGGTACACCAGAAATGTTTAAAATGATCACAAAGTGTAATTATAGGTAATTTTTGAATTTTACAAAAATTGAAAAATTAAGAATTTTTCATGTACCGGGGTACACGACAAATTGTTAAAAATAACAGAAAAAATATCATCACAAAATTCAAAATTTAAGGAGTTTCTCATCACAAAAAATATCATCACAAAAATAACAGAAAAAATAGGTAATTTTTGAATTTTACAAAAATTCAAAAATTAAGAATTTTTCATGTACCGGGGTACACGACAAATTGTTCAAAATAACAGAAAAATATCATTAAAAAATTCAAAATTTAAGGAGTTTCTCATGAACCTAGGTACACCAGAAATGTTTAAAATGATCACAAAGTGTAATTATAGGTAATTTTTGAATTTTACAAAAATTGAAAAATTAAGAATTTTTCATGTACCGGGGGTAAACGACAAATTGTTAAAAATAACACAAAAAATATCATTAAAAAATTCAAAATTTAAGGACTTTCTCATGAACCCAGGTACACCAGAAATGTTTAAAATGATCACAATGTGTAATTATAGATAATTTTGGAATTTTACATAAATTGAAAAATTAAGAATTTTTCATGTACCGGGGTACAAGACAAATTGTTAAAAATAACAGAAAAAATATCATTAAAAAATTCAAAATTTAAAGAGTTTCTCATGAACCTAGGTATACCAGAAATGTTTAAAATGATCACAAAGTGTAATTATAGGTAATTTTTGAATTTTACAAAAATTGAAAAATTAAGAATTTTTCATGTACCGGGGTACACGACAAATTGTTGAAAATAACAGAAAAATATCATTAAAAAATTCAAAATTTAAGGAGTTTCTCATGAACCTGGTACACCAGAAATGTTTAAAATGATCACAAAGTGTAATTATAGGTATTTTTTGAATTTTACAAAAATTGAAAAAATTTAGAATTTTTCATGTACCAGGGTACACGACAAATTGTTAAAAATAACAGAAAAAATATCATTACAAAATTCAAAATTTAAGGAGTTTCTCATGAACCCAGGTACACCAGAAATGTTTTAAAATGATAACAATGTGTAATTATAGGTAATTTTTGAATTTTACAAAAATTCAAAAATTAAGAATTTTTCATGTACCGGGGTACACGACAAATTGTTAAAAATAACAGAAAAAATATCATTAAAAAATTCAAAATTTAAGGAGTTTCTCATGAACCTGGTACACCAGAAATGTTTAAAATGATCACAAAGTGTAATTATAGGTAATTTTTGAATTTTACAAAAATTGAAAAATTAAGAATTTTTCATGTATCGGGGTACACGACAAATTGTTAAAAATAACAGAAAAAATATCATTACAAAATTCAAAATTTAAGGAGTTTCTCATGAACCCAGGTACACCAGAAATATTTAAAATGATCACAAAGTGTAATTATAGGTAATTTTTGAATTTTACAAAAATTGAAAAATTAAGAATTTTTAATGTACCGGGGTACACGACAAATTGTTAAAAATAACAGAAAAAATATCATCACAAAATTCAAAATTTAAGGAGTTTCTCATCACAAAAAATATCATCACAAAAATAACAGAAAAAATAGGTAATTTTAGAATTTTACAAAAATTCAAAAATTAAGAATTTTTCATGTACCGGGGTACACGACAAATTGTTAAAAATAACAGAAAAATATCATTAAAAAATTCAAAATTTAAGGAGTTTCTCATGAACCCAGGTACACCAGAAATGTTTAAAATGATCACAAAGTGTAATTATAGGTAATTTTTGAATTTTACAAAAATTGAAAAATTAAGAATTTTTCATGTACCGGGGTAAACGACAAATTGTTAAAAATAACACAAAAAATATCATTAAAAAATTCAAAATTTAAGGACTTTCTCATGAACCCAGGTACACCAGAAATGTTTAAAATGATCACAATGTGTAATTATAGATAATTTTGGAATTTTACATAAATTGAAAAATTAAGAATTTTTCATGTACCGGGGTACAAGACAAATTGTTAAAAATAACAGAAAAAATATCATTAAAAAATTCAAAATTTAAAGAGTTTCTCATGAACCTAGGTATACCAGAAATGTTTAAAATGATCACAAAGTGTAATTATAGGTAATTTTTGAATTTTACAAAAATTGAAAAATTAAGAATTTTTCATGTACCGGGGTACACGACAAATTGTTGAAAATAACAGAAAAATATCATTAAAAAATTCAAAATTTAAGGAGTTTCTCATGAACCTGGTACACCAGAAATGTTTAAAATGATCACAAAGTGTAATTATAGGTAATTTTTGAATTTTACAAAAATTGAAAAATTAAGAATTTTTCATGTACCGGGGTACACGACAAATTGTTAAAAATAACAGAAAAAATATCATTACAAAATTCAAAATTTAAGGAGTTTCTCATGAACCCAGGTACACCAGAAATGTTTAAAATGATCACAAAGTGTAATTATAGGTAATTTTTGAATTTTACAAAAATTGAAAAATTAAGAATTTTTCATGTACCGGGGTACACGACAAATTGTTAAAAATAACAGAAAAAATATCATCACAAAATTCAAAATTTAAGGAGTTTCTCATAAACCCAGGTACACCAGAAATGTTTTAAAATGATAACAATGTGTAATTATAGGTAATTTTTGAATTTTACAAAAATTCAAAAATTAAGAATTTTTCATGTACCGGGGTACACGACAAATTGTTAAAAATAACAGAAAAATATCATTAAAAAATTCAAAATTTAAGGAGTTTCTCATGAACCCAGGTACACCAGAAATGTTTAAAATGATCACAAAGTGTAATTATAGGTAATTTTTGAATTTTACAAAAATTCAAAAATTAAGAATTTTTCATGTATCGGGATACACGACAAATTGTTAAAAATAACAGAAAAAATATCATTAAAAAATTCAAAATTTAAGGAGTTTCTCATGAACCTGGTACACCAGAAATGTTTAAAATGATCACAAAGTGTAATTATAGGTATTTTTTGAATTTTACAAAAATTGAAAAATTTAGAATTTTTCATGTACCGGGGTACACGACAAATTGTTAAAAATAACAGAAAAAATATCATCACAAAATTCAAAATTTAAGGAGTTTCTCATGAACCCAGATACACCAGAAATGTTTTAAAATGATAACAATGTGTAATTATAGGTAATTTTTGAATTTTACAAAAATTCAAAAATTAAGAATTTTTCATGTACCGGGGTACACGACAAATTGTTAAAAATAACAGAAAAAATATCATTAAAAAATTCAAAATTTAAGGAGTTTCTCATGAACCTGGTACACCGGAAATGTTTAAAATGATCACAAACTGTAATTATAGGTAATTTTTGAATTTTACAAAAATTGAAAAATTAAGAATTTTTCATGTACCGGGGTACACGACAAATTGTTAAAAATAACAGAAAAAATATCATTACAAAATTCAAAATTTAAGGAGTTTCTCATGAACCCAGGTACACCAGAAATGTTTAAAATGATCACAAAGTGTAATTATAGGTAATTTTTGAATTTTACAAAAATTGAAAAATTAAGAATTTTTCATGTACCGGGGTACACGACAAATTGTTAAAAATAACAGAAAAAATATCATCACAAAATTCAAAATTTAAGGAGTTTCTCATAAACCCAGGTACACCAGAAATGTTTTAAAATGATAACAATGTGTAATTATAGGTAATTTTTGAATTTTACAAAAATGCAAAAATTAAGAATTTTTCATGTACCGGGGTACACGACAAATTGTTAAAAATAACAGAAAAATATCATTAAAAAATTCAAAATTGAAGGAGTTTCTCATGAACCCAGGTACACCAGAAATGTTTAAAATGATCACAAAGTGTAATTATAGGTAATTTTTGAATTTTACAAAAATTCAAAAATTAAGAATTTTTCATGTACCGGGGTACACGACAAATTGTTAAAAATAACAGAAAAATATCATTAAAAAATTCAAAATTTAAGGAGTTTCTCATGAACCCAGGTACACCAGAAATGTTTAAAATGATCACAAAGTGTAATTATAGGTAATTTTTGAATTTTACAAAAATTAAAAAATTAAGAATTTTTCATATACCGGGGTACACGACAAATTGTTAAAAATAACAGAAAAAATATCATTAAAAAATTCAAAATTTAAGGAGTTTCTCATGAACCTGGTACACCAGAAATGTTTAAAATGATCACAAAGTGTAATTATAGGTAATTTTTGAATTTTACATAAATTGAAAAATTAAGAATTTTTCATGTACCGGGGTACACGACAAATTGTTAAAAATAACAGAAAAAATATCATTACAAAATTCAAAATTTAAGGAGTTTCTCATTAACCCAGGTACACCAGAAATGTTTTAAAATGATAACAATGTGTAATTATAGGTAATTTTTGAATTATACAAAAATTCAAAAATTAAGAATTTTTCATGTACCGGGGTACACGACAAATTGTTAAAAATAACAGAAAAATATCATTAAAAAATTCAAAATTGAAGGAGTTTTTCCATGAACTCAGGTACACCAGAAATGTTTAAAATGATCACAAAGTGTAATTATAGGTAATTTTTGAATTTTACAAAAATTCAAAAATTAAGAATTTTTCATGTACCGGGGTACACGACAAATTGTTAAAAATAACAGAAAAAATATCATTAAAAAATTCAAAATTGAAGGAGTTTCTCATGAACCTAGGTACACCAGAAATGTTTAAAATGATCACAAAGTGTAATTATAGGTAATTTTTGAATTTTACAAAAAATTCAAAAATTAAGAATTTTTCATGTACCAGGGTACACGACAAATTGTTAAAAATAACAGAAAAAATATCATTAAAAAATTCAAAATTTAAGGAGTTTCTCATGAACTCAGGTAGACCAGAAATGTTTAAAATGATCACAAAGTGTAATTATAGGTAATTTTTGAATTTTACAAAAATTCAAAAATTAAGAATTTTTCATGTACCGGGGTACACGACAAATTGTTAAAAATAACAAAAAAAATATCATTAAAAAATTCAAAATTGAAGGAGTTTCTCATGAACCTAGGTACACCAGAAATGTTTAAAATGATCACAAAGTGTAATTATAGGTAATTTTTGAATTTTACAAAAATTGAAAAATTAAGAATTTTTCATGTATCAGGGTACATGACAAATTGTTAAAAATAACAGAAAAAATATCATCACAAAATTCAAAATTTAAGGAGTTTCTCGTGAACCTAGGTACACCAGAAATGTTTAAAATGATCACAAAGCGTAATTATAGGTAATTTTTGAATTTTACAAAAATTCAAAAATTAAGAATTTTTCATGTACCGGGGTACACGGCAAATTGTTAAAAATAACAGAAAAAATATCATTAAAAAATTCAAAATTTAAGGAGTTTCTCATGAACCTAGGTACACCAGAAATGTTTAAAATGATCACAAAGTGTAATTATAGGTAATTTTTGAATTTTACAAAAAATTCAAAAATTAAGAATTTTTCATGTACCAGGGTACACGACAAATTGTTAAAAATAACAGAAAAAATATCATTAAAAAATTCAAAATTTAAGGAGTTTCTCATGAACTCATGTAGACCAGAAATGTTTAAAATGATCACAAAGTGTAATTATAGGTAAATTTTGAATTTTACAAAAATTCAAAAATTAAGAATTTTTCATGTACCGGGGGTACACGACAAATTGTTAAAAATAACAGAAAAAATATCATTAAAAAATTCAAAATTGAAGGAGTTTCTCATGAACCTAGGTACACCAGAAATGTTTAAAATGATCACAAAGTGTAATTATAGGTAATTTTTGAATTTTACAAAAATTCAAAAATTAAGAATTTTTCATGTATCAGGGTACACGACAAATTGTTAAAAATAACAGAAAAAATAACATTAAAAAATTCGAAATTTAAGGAGTTTCTCATGAACCTAGGTACACCAGAAATGTTTAAAATGATCACAAAGCGTAATTATAGGTAATTTTTGAATTTTACAAAAATTCAAAAATTAAGAATTTTTCATGTACCGGGGTACACGACAAATTGTTAAAAATAACAGAAAAAATATCATTAAAAAATTCAAAATTTAAGGAGTTTCTCATGAACCTAGGTACACCAGAAATGTTTAAAATGATCACAAAGTGTAATTATAGGTAATTTTTGAATTTTACAAAAATTCAAAAATTAAGAATTTTTCATGTACCGGGGTACACGACAAATTGTTAAAAATAACAGAAAAATATCATTAAAAATTTCAAAATTTAAGGAGTTTCTCTTGAACCCAGGTACACCAGAAATGTTTAAAATGATCACAAAGTATAATTATAGGTAATTTTTGAATTTTACAAAAATTCAAAAATTAAGAATTTTTCATGTACTTGGGTAAACGACAAATTGTTAAAAATAACACAAAAAATATCATTAAAAAAATTCAAAATTTAAGGACTTTCTCATGAACCCAGGTACACCATAAATGTTTAAAATGATCACAAAGTGTAATTATAGATAATTTTGGAATTTTACATAAATTGAAAAATTAAGAATTTTTCATGTACCGGGGTACAAGACAAATTGTTAAAAATAACAGAAAAAATATCATTAAAAAATTCAAAATTTAAAGAGTTTCTCATGAACCTAGGTACAACAGAAATGTTTAAAATGATCACAAAGTGTAATTATAGGTAATTTTTGAATTTTACAAAAATTGAAAAATTAAGAATTTTTTATGTACCGGGGTACACGACAAATTGTTAAAAATAACATAAAAATATCATTAAAAAATTCAAAATTGAAGGAGTTTCTCATGAACCCAGGTACACCAGAAATGTTTTAAAATGATCACAAAGTTTAATTATAGGTAATTTTTGAATTTTACAAAAATTCAAAAATTAAGAATTTTTCATGTACCGGGGTACACGACAAATTGTTAAAAATAATATAAAAAATATCATTAAAAATTCAAAATTTAAGGAGTTTCTCATGAACCCAGGTACACCAGAAATGTTTTAAAATAATAACAAAGTGTAATTATATGTAATTTTTGAATTTTACAAAAATTCAAAAATTAAGAATTTTTCATGTACCGGGGTACACGACAAATTGTTAAAAATAACATAAAAATATCATTAAAAAATTCAAAATTTAAGGAGTTTCTCATGAATCCAGGTACACCAGAAATGTTTTAAAATGATCACAAAATGTAATTATAGGTAATTTATGAATTTTACAAAAATTCAAAAATTAAGAATTTTTCATGTACCGAGGTACACGACAAATTGTTAAAAATAACAGAAAAATATCATTAAAAAATTCAAAATTTAAGGAGTCTCTCATGAACCTAGGTACACCAGAAATGTTTAAAATGATCACAAAGTGTAATTATAGGTAATTTTTGAATTTTACAAAAATTGAAAAATTAAGAATTTTTCATGTACCGGGGTACACGAAAAATATCATTAAAAAATATCATTAAGAATTTTTTAATGATATTTTTCTGTTATTTTTAACAATTTGTCATGTACCCCGGTACATGAAAAATTCTTAATTTTTGAATTTTTGTAAAATTCAAAAATTACTTAAAATTACACTTTGTGATCATTTTAAAATATTTCTGGTGTACCTGGGTTCATGAGAAACTCCTTAAAATTTGAATTTTTTAATGATATTTTTTATGTTATTTTTAACAATTTGTCGTGTACCCCGGTACATAAAAAATTCTTAATTTTTCAATTTTTGTAAAATTCAAAAATAACCTATAATTACACTTTGTGATCATTTTAAACATTTCTGGTGTACCTAGGTTCATGAGAAACTCCTTAAATTTTGAATTTTTTAATGATATTTTTCTGTTATTTTTAACAATTTGTCGTGTACCCCGGTACATGAAAAATTCTTAATTTTTGAATTTTTGTAAAATTCAAAAATTACTTATAATTACACTTTGTGATCATTTTAAAACATTTCTGGTGTACCTGGGTTCATGAGAAACTCCTTAAATTTTGAATTTTTTAATGATATTTTTAACAATTTGTCGTATACCCCGGTACATGAAAAATTCTTAATTTTTGAATTTTTGTAAAATTCAAAAATTACTTATAATTACACTTTGTGATCATTTTAAAACATTTCTGGTGTACCTGGGTTCATGAGAAACTCTTTAAAATTTGAATTTTTTAATGATATTTTTTATGTTATTTTTAACAATTTGTCGTGTACCCCGGTACATAAAAAATTCTTAATTTTAAAATTTTTGTAAAATTCAAAAATTAACTATAATTACACTTTGTGATCATTTTAAACATTTCTGGTGTACCTAGGTTCATGAGAAACTCCTTAAATTTTGAATTTTTTAATGATATTTTTCTGTTATTTTTAACAATTTGTCGTGTACCCCGGTACATGAAAAATTCTTAATTTTTGAATTTTTGTAAAATTCAAAAATTACTTATAATTACACTTTGTGATCATTTTAAAACATTTATGGTGTACCTGAGTTTATGAGAAACTCCTTAAATATTGAAATTTTTAATGATATTTTTTATGTTATTTTTAACAATTTGTCGTGTACCCCGGTACATGAAAAATTCTTAATTTTTGAATTTTTTTAAAATTCAAAAATTACCTATAATTACACTTTGTGATCATTTTAAACATTTCTGGTGTACCTGGGTTCATGAGAAACTCCTTAAAATTTGAATTTTTAATGATATTTTTCTGTTATTTTAAACAATTTGTCGTGTACCCCGGAACATGAAAAATTCTTAATTTTTGAATTTTTGTAAAATTCAAAAATTACTTATAATTACACTTTGTGATCATTTTAAAACATTTTTGGTGTACCTGGGTTCATGAGAAACTCCTTAAATTTTGAATTTTTTAATGATATTTTTTATATTATTTTTAACAATTTGCCGTGTACCCCGGTACAAGAAAAATTCTTAATTTTTCAATTTTTTTAAAATTCAAAAATTACCTATAATTACACTTTGTGATCATTTTAAACATTTCTGGTGTACCTAGGTTCATGAGAAACTCCTTAAATTTTGAATTTTTTAATGATATTTTTCTGTTATTTTTAACAATTTGTCGTGTACCCCGGTACATGAAAAATTCTTAATTTTTGAATTTTTGTAAAATTCAAAAATTACTTATAATTACACTTTGTGATCATTTTAAAACATTTCTGGTGTACCTGGGTTCATGAGAAACTCCTTAAATTTTGAAATTTTTAATGATATTTTTTATGTTATTTTTAACAATTTGTCGTGTACCCCGGTACATGAAAAATTCTTAATTTTTGAATTTTTGTAAAATTCAAAAATTACCTATAATTACACTTTGTGATCATTTAAAACATTTCTGGTGTACCTGGGTTCATGAGAAACTCCTTAAATTTTGAATTTTTTAATGATATTTTTTCTTTTATTTATAGCAATTTGTCGTGTACCCCGGTACATGAAAAATTCTTAATTTTTCAATTTTTGGAAAATTCAAAAATTACCTATAATTACACTTTGTGAACATTTTAAAACATTTCTGGTGTACCTGGGTTCATGAGAAACTCCTTAAATTTTGAATTTTTTAATGATATTTTTCTGTTATTTTTAACAATTTGTCGAGTACCCCGGTACATGAATAATTCTTAATTTTTGAATTTTTGTAAAATTCAAAAATTACTTATAATTACACTTTGTGATCATTTTAAAGAATTTCTGGTGTACCTGGGTTCATGAGAAACTCCTTAAAATTTGAATTTTTTAATGATATTTTTATGTTATTTTTTACAATTTGTCGTGTACCCCGGTACATAAAAAATTCTTAATTTTTCAATTTTTGTAAAATTCAAAAATTAACTATAATTACACTTTGTGATCATTTTAAACATTTCTGGTGTACCTAGGTTCATGAGAAACTCCTTAAATTTTGAATTTTTTAATGATATTTTTCTGTTATTTTTAACAATTTGTCGTGTACCCCGGTACATGAAAAATTCTTAATTTTTGAATTTTTGTAAAATTCAAAAATTACTTATAATTACACTTTGTGATCATTTTAAAACATTTCTGGTGTACCTGGGTTCATGAGAAACTCCTTAAATTTTGAAATTTTTAATGATATTTTTTATGTTATTTTTAACAATTTGTCGTGTACCCCGGTACATGAAAATTCTTAATTTTTGAATTTTTGTAAAATTCAAAAATTACCTATAATTACACTTTGTGATCATTTTAAACATTTCTGGTGTACCTGGGTTCATGAGAAACTCCTTAAATTTTGAATTTTTAATGATATTTTTATGTTATTTTTAACAATTTGTCGTGTACCTCGGTACATGAAAAATTCTTAATTTTTCAATTTTTGTAAAATTCAAAAATTACCTATAAATACACTTTGTGATCATTTTAAACATTTCTGGTGTACCTAGGTGCATGAAAAACTCCTTAAATTTTGAATTTTTTAATGATATTTTTCTGTTATTTTTAACAATTTGTCGTGTACCCCGGTACATGAAAAATTCTTAATTTTTGAATTTTTGTAAAATTCAAAAATTACTTATAATTACACTTTGTGATCATTTTAAAACATTTCTGGTGTACCTGGGTTCATGAGAAACTCCTTAAATTTTGAATTTTTTAATGATATTTTTATGTTATTTTTAACAATTTGTCGTGTACCCCGGTACATGAAAAATTCTTAATTTTTGAATTTTTGTAAAATTCAAAAATTACCTATAATTACACTTTGTTATCATTTTAAAACATTTCTGGTGTACCTGGGTTCATGAGAAACTCCTTAAATTTTGAATTTTTTAATGATATTTTTCTGTTATTTTTAACAATTTGTCGTGTACCCCGGTACATGAAAAATTCTTAATTTTTGAATTTTTGTAAAATTCAAAAATTACCTATAATTACACTTTGTGATCATTTTAAAACATTTCTGGTGTACCTAGGTTCATGAGAAACTCCTTAAATTTTGAATTTTTTAATGATATTTTTATTTATTTTTAACAATTTGTTGTGTACCCCGGTACATGAAAAATTCTTAATTTTTCAATTTTTGTAAAATTCAAAAATTACCTATAATTACACTTTGTGATCATTTTAAACATTTCTGGTGTACCTAGGTGCATGAAAAACTCCTTAAATTTTGAATTTTTTAATGATATTTTTCTGTTATTTTTAACAATTTGTCGTGTACCCCGGTACATGAAAAATTCTTAATTTTTGAATTTTTGTAAAATTCAAAAATTACTTATAATTACACTTTGTGATCATTTTAAAACATTTCTGGTGTACCTGGGTTCATGAGAAACTCCTTAAATTCTGAAATTTTTAATGATATTTTTTATGTTATTTTTAACAATTTGTCGTGTACCCCGGTACATGAAAAATTCATAATTTTTCAATTTTTGTAAAATTCAAAAATTACCTATAATTACACTTTGTGATCATTTTAAACATTTCTGGTGTACCTGGGTTCATGAGAAACTCCTTAAATTTTGAATTTTTTAATGATATTTTTCTGTTATTTTTAACAATTTGTCGTGTACCCCGGTACATGAAAAATTCTTAATTTTTGAATTTTTGTAAAATTCAAAAATTACTTATAATTACACTTTGTGATCATTTTAAAACATTTCTGGTGTACCTGGATTCATGAGAAACTCCTTAAATTTTGAATTTTTTAATGATATTTTTATTTATTTTTAACAATTTGTCGTGTACCCCGGTACATGAAAAATTCTTAATTTTTCAATTTTTGTAAAATTCAAAAATTACCTGGGATCATTTTTGAATTACACTTTGTGATCATTTTAAAACATTTCTGGTGTACCTGGGTTCATGAGAAACTCCTTAAATTTTGAATT
The DNA here is from genome assembly GCA_023525715.1 of Cichorium intybus. NCBI lineage: Eukaryota > Viridiplantae > Streptophyta > Magnoliopsida > Asterales > Asteraceae > Cichorium > Cichorium intybus. The sequence continues at coordinate 105,876,669 of CM042015.1, forward strand.
TTTTAATGATATTTTTATTTATTTTTAACAATTTGTCGTGTACCCCGGTACATGAAAAATTCTTAATTTTTCAATTTTTGTAAAATTCAAAAATTACCTATAAATACACTTTGTGATCATTTTAAACATTTCTGGTGTACCTAGGTGCATGAAAAACTCCTTAAATTTTGAATTTTTTAATGATATTTTTCTGTTATTTTTAACAATTTGTCGTGTACCCCGGTACATTAAAAATTCTTAATTTTTGAATTTTTGTAAAATTCAAAAATTACTTATAATTACACTTTGTGATCATTTTAAAACATTTCTGGTGTACCTGGGTTCATGAGAAACTCCTTAAATTCTGAAATTTTTAATGATATTTTTTATGTTATTTTTAACAATTTGTCGTGTACCCCGGTACATGAAAAATTCATAATTTTTCAATTTTTGTAAAATTCAAAAATTACCTATAATTACACTTTGTGATCATTTTAAACATTTCTGGTGTACCTAGGTTCATGAGAAACTCCTTAAATTTTGAATTTTTTAATGATATTTTTCTGTTATTTTTAACAATTTGTCGTGTACCCCGGTACATGAAAAATTCTTAATTTTTGAATTTTTGTAAAATTCAAAAATTACTTATAATTACACTTTGTGATCATTTTAAAACATTTCTGGTGTACCTGGATTCATGAGAAACTCCTTAAATTTTGAATTTTTTAATGATATTTTTATTTATTTTTAACAATTTGTCGTGTACCCCGGTACATGAAAAATTCTTAATTTTTCAATTTTTGTAAAATTCAAAAATTACCTGGGATCATTTTTGAATTACACTTTGTGATCATTTTAAAACATTTCTGGTGTACCTGGGTTCATGAGAAACTCCTTAAATTTTGAATTTTTTAATGATATTTTTATTTATTTTTAACAATTTGTCGTGTACCCCGGTACATGAAAAATTCTTAATTTTTCAATTTTTGTAAAATTCAAAAATTACCTATAATTACACTTTGTGATCATTTTAAACATTTCTGGTGTACCTAGGTTCATGAAAAACTCCTTAAATTTTGAATTTTTTAATGATATTTTTTCTGTTATTTTTAACAATTTGTCGTATACCCCGGTACATGAAAAATTCTTAATTTTTCAATTTTTGTAAAATTCCAAAATTACCTATAATTACACTTTGTGATCATTTTAAACATTTCTGGTGTACCTGGGTTCATGAGAAAGTCCTTAAATTTTGAATTTTTTAATGATATTTTTTTTGTTATTTTTAACAATTTGTCGTGTAACCCGGTACATGAAAAATTCTTAATTTTTGAATTTTTGTAAAATTCAAAAATTACCTATAATTACACTTTGTGATCATTTTAAACATTTCTGGTGTACCTGGGTTCATGAGAAACTCCTTAAATTTTGAATTTTTTAATGATATTTTATGTTACTTTTAACAATTTGTCGTGTACCCCGGTACATGAAAAATTCTTAATTTTTGAATTTTTGTAAAATTCAAAAATTACTTATAATTTCACTTTGTGATCATTTTAAACATTTAGATGTACCTAGGTTCATGAGAAACTCCTTAAATTTTGAATTTTTTAATGATATTTTTTCTGTTATTTTTAACAATTTGTCGTCTACCCCGGTACATGAAAAATTCTTAATTTTTCAATTTTTGTAAAATACCAAAATTACCTATAATTACACTTTGTGATCATTTTAAACATTTCTAGTGTACCTGTGTTCATGAGAAAGTCCTTAAATTTTGAATTATTTAATGATATTTTTATGTTATTTTTAACAATTTGTCGTGTACCCCGGTACATGAAAAATTCTTAATTTTTCAATTTTTGTAAAATTCAAAAATTACCTATAATTACACTTTGTAAACATTTTAAACATTTCTGGTGCACCTAGGTTCATGAGAAACTCCTTAAATTTTGATTTTTTTAATGATATTTTTTCTGTTATTTTTAACAATTTGTCGTGTACCCCGGTACATGAAAAATTCTTAATTTTTGAATTTTTGTAAAATTCAAAAATTACCTATAATTACACTTTGTGATCATTTTAAACATTTCTGGTGTACCTGGGTTCATGAGAAACTCCTTAAATTTTGAATTTTTTAATGATTTTTTTCTGTTATTTTTAACAATTTGTCGTGTACCACGGTACATGAAAAATTCTTAATTTTTCAATTTTTGTAAAATTCAAAAATTACCTATAATTACACTTTGTGATCATTTTAAAACATTTTTGGTGTACCTGGGTTCATGAGAAACTCCTTAAATTTTGAATTTTTAATGATATTTTTTATGTTATTTTTAACAATTTGTCGTGTACCCCGGTACAAGAAAAATTCTTAATTTTTCAATTTTTGTAAAATTCAAAAATTACCTATAATTACACTTTGTGATCATTTTAAACATTTCTTGTGTACCTAGGTTCATGAGAAACTCCTTAAATTTTGAATTTTTTAATGATATTTTTTCTGTTATTTTTAACAATTTGTCGTCTATCCCGGTACATGAAAAATTTTTAATTTTTCAATTTTTGTAAAATACCAAAATTACCTATAATTACACTTTGTGATCATTGTAAACATTTCTGGTGTACCTGGGTTCATGAGAAAGTCCTTAAATTTTGAATTTTTTAATGATATTTTTTCTGTTATTTTTAACAATTTGTCGTGTACCCCGGTACATGAAAAATTCTTAAATTTTGAATTTTTGTAAAATTCAAAAATTACCTATAATTACACTTTGTGATCATTTTAAAACATTTCTCGTGTACCTGGGTTCATGAGAAACTCGTTACATTTTGAATTTTTTAATGATATTTTTTATGTTATTTTTAACAATTTGTCGTGTACCCCGGTACATGAAAAATTCTTAATTTTTCAATTTTTGCAAAATTCAAAAATTACCTATAATTACATTTTGTGATCATTTTAAACATTTCTGGTGCACCTAGGTTCATGAGAAACTCCTTAAATTTTGAATTTTTTAATGATATTTTTTCTGTTATTTTTAACAATTTGTCGTGTACCCCGGTACATGAAAAATTCTTAATTTTTGAATTTTTGTAAAATTCAAAAATTACTTATAATTACACTTTGTGATCATTTTAAACATTTACGTGTACCTAGGTTCATGAAAAACTCCTTAAATTTTGAATTTTTTAATGATATTTTTTCTGTTATTTTTAACAATTTGTCGTCTACCCCGGTACATGAAAAATTCTTAATTTTTCAATTTTTGTAAAATACCAAAATTACCTATAATTACACTTTGTGATCATTTTAAACATTTCTGGTGTACCTGGGTTCATGAGAAAGTCCTTAAATTTTGAATTTTTTAATGATATTTTTATGTTATTATTAACAATTTGTCGTGTACCCCGGTACATGAAAAATTCTTAATTTTTCAATTTTTGTAAAATTCAAAAATTACCTATAATTACACTTTGTAAACATTTTAAACATTTCTGGTGCACCTAGGTTCATGAGAAACTCCTTAAATTTTGATTTTTTTAATGATATTTTTTCTTTTATTTTTAACAATTTGTCGTGTACCCCGGTACATGAAAAATTCTTAATTTTTGAATTTTTGTAAAATTCAAAAATTACCTATAATTACACTTTGTGATCATTTTAAACATTTCTGGTGTACCTAGGTTCATGAGAAACTCCTTAAATTTTGAATTTTTTAATGATATTTTTCTGTTATTTTTAACAATTTGTCGTGTACCACGGTACATGAAAAATTCTTAATTTTTCAATTTTTGTAAAATTCAAAAATTACCTATAATTACACTTTGTGATCATTTTAAAACATTTTTGGTGTGCCTGGGTTCATGAGAAACTCCTTAAATTTTGAATTTTTAATGATATTTTTTATGTTATTTTTAACAATTTGTCGTGTACCCCGGTACATGAAAAATTCTTAATTTTTCAATTTTTGTAAAATTCAAAAATTACCTATAATTACACTTTGTGATCATTTTAAACATTTCTGGTGTACCTAGGTTCATGAGAAACTCCTTAAATTTTGAATTTTTTAATGATATTTTTTCTGTTATTTTTAACAATTTGTCGTCTATCCCGGTACATGAAAAATTTTTAATTTTTCAATTTTTGTAAAATACCAAAATTACCTATAATTACACTTTGTGATCATTGTAAACATTTCTCGTGTACCTGGGTTCATGAGAAAGTCCTTAAATTTTGAATTTTTTAATGATATTTTTTCTGTTATTTTTAGCAATTTGTCGTGTACCCCCGGTACATAAAAAATTCTTAAATTTTGAATTTTTGTAAAATTCAAAAATTACCTATAATTATACTTTGTGATCATTTTAAAACATTTCTCGTGTACATGGGTTCATGAGAAACTCCTTACATTTTGAATTTTTTAATGATATTTTTAACAATTTGTCGTGTACCCCGGTACATGAAAAATTCTTAATTTTTCAATTTTTGCAAAATTCAAAAATTACCTATAATTACACTTTGTGATCATTTTAAACATTTCTGGTGCACCTAGGTTCATGAGAAACTCCTTAAATTTTGAATTTTTTAATGATATTTTTTCTGTTATTTTTAACAATTTGTCGTGTACCCCGGTACATGAAAAATTCTTAATTTTTGAATTTTTGTAAAATTCAAAAATTACCTATAATTACACTTTGTGATCATTTTAAACATTTCTGGTGTACCTGGGTTCATGAGAAACTCCTTAAATTTTGAATTTTTTTATGATATTTTTCTGTTATTTTTAACAATTTGTCGTGTACCCCGGTACATGAAAAATTCTTAATTTTTAAATTTTTGTAAAATTCAAAAATTACCTATAATTACACTTTGTGATCATTTTAAACATTTCTGGTGTACCTAGGTTCATGAGAAACTCCTTAAATTTTGAATTTTTTAATGATATTTTTCTGTTATTTTTAACAATTTGTCGTGTACCCCGGTACATGAAAAATTACTAATTTTTGAATTTTTGAAAAATTCAAAAATTACCTATAATTACACTTTGTTACACTTTGAGATCATTTTAAAATTCAAAAATGATCACAAAGTGTAATTATAGGTAATTTTTGAATTTTACAAAAATTCAAAAATTAAGAATTTTTCATGTACCGGGGTACACGACAAATTGTTAAAAATAACAGAAAAATATCATTAAAAAATTCAAAATTTAAGGAGTTTATCATGAACCTAGGTACACCAGAAATGTTTTAAATGATCACAAAGTGTAATTATAGGTAATTTTGAATTTTACAAAAATTGAAAAATTAAGAATTTTTCATGTACCGGGGTACACGACAAATTGTTAAAAATAACATAAAAAATATCATTAAAAAATTCAAAATTTAAGGAATTTCTCATGAACCCAGGTACACCAGAAATGTTTTAAAATGAACACAAAGTGTAATTATAAGTAATTTTTGAATTTTACAAAAATTCAAAAATTAAGAATGTTTCATGTACCGGGGTACACGACAAATTGTTAAAAATAACAGAAAAATATCATTAAAAAATTCAAAATTTAAGGATTTCTCATGAACCTAGGTACACCATAAATGTTTTAAATGATCACAAAGTGTAATTATAGGTAATTTTTGAATTTTACAAAAATTCAAAAATTAAGAATTTTTCATGTACCGGGGTACTCGACAAATTGTTAAAAATAATATAAAAAATATCATTAAAAATTCAAAATATAAGGAGTTTCTCATGAACCCAGGTACACCAGAAATGTTTTAAAATGATAATAAAGTGTAATTATAGGTAATTTATGAATTTTACAAAAATTCAAAAATTAAGAATTTTTCATGTACCGGGGTACACGACAAATTGTTAAAAATAACATAAAAATATCATTAAAAAATTCAAAATTTGAGGAGTTTCTCATGAACACAGGTACACCAGAAATGTTTAAAATGATCACAAAGTGTAATTATAGGTAATTTATGAATTTTACAAAAATTCAAAAATTAAGAATTTTTCATGTACCGGGGTACATGACAAATTGTTAAAAATAACAGAAAAAATATCATTAAAAAATTCAAAATTTAAGGAGTTTCTCATGAACCTAGGTACACGAGAAATGTTTAAAATGATCACAAAGTGTAATTATAGGTAATTTTTGAATTTTACAAAAATTGAAAAATTAAGAATTTTTATGTACCGGGGTACACGACAAATTGTTAAAAATAAAATAAAAAATATCATTAAAAAATTCAAAATTTAAGGAGTTTCTCATGAACCCAGGTACACCAGAAATGTTTTAAAATGATAACAAAGTGTAATTATAGGTAATTTTTGAATTTTACAAAAATTCAAAAATTAAGAAATTTTCATGTACCGGGCTACACGACAAATTGTTAAAAATAACAGAAAAATATCATTAAAAAATTCAAAATTTAAGGAGTTTCTCATGAACCCAGGTACACCAGAAATGTTTAAAATAATCACAAAGTGTAATTATAGGTAATTTTTGAATTTTACAAAAATTCAAAAATTAATAATTTTTCATGTACCGGGGTACACGACAAATTGTTAAAAATAATATAAAAAATATCATTAAAAAATTCAAAATTTAAGGAGTTTCTCATGAACCTAGGTACACCAGAAATGTTTAAAATGATCACAAAGTGTAATTATAGGTGATTTTTGAATTTTACAAAAATTGAAAAATTAAGAATTTTTCATGTACCGGGGTACACGACAAATTGTTAAAAATAACAGAAAAAATATCATTAAAAAATTAAAAATTTCAGGAGTTTCTCATGAACCCAGGTACACCAGAAATGTTTAAAATGATCACAAAGTGTAATTATAGGTAATTTTTGAATTTTACAAAAATTCAAAAATTAAGAATTTTTCATGTAACGGGGTACACGACAAATTGTTAAAAATAACATAAAAATATCATTAAAAAATTCAAAATTTAAGGAGTATCTCATGAACCCAGGTACACCAGAAATGTTTTAAAATGATCACAAAGTGTAATTATAAGTAATTTTTGAATTTTACAAAAATTCAAAAATTAAGAATTTTTCATGTACCAGGGTACACGACAAATTGTTAAAAATAACAGAAAAATATCATTAAAAAATTCAAAATTTAAGGAGTTTCTCATGAACCTAGGTACACCATAAATGTTTTAAATGATCACAAAGTGTAATTATAGGTAATTTTTGAATTTTACAAAAATTCAAAAATTAAGAATTTTTCATGTACCGGGGTACACGACAAATTGTTAAAAATAATATAAAAAATATCATTAAAAAATTCAAAATTTAAGGAGTTTCTCATGAACCCAGGTACACCAGAAATGTTTTAAAATGATAACAAAGTGTAATTATAGGTAATTTTTGAATTTTACAAAAATTCAAAAATTAAGAATTTTTTATGTACCGGGGTACACGACAAATTGTTAAAAATAACATAAAAATATCATTAAAAAATTCAAAATTTAAGGAGTTTCTCATGAACCCAGGTACACCAAAAATGTTTAAAATGATCACAAACTGTAATTATAGGTAATTTTTGAATTTACAAAAATTCAAAAATTAAGAATTTTTCATGTACCGGGGTACACGACAAATTGTTAAAAATAACAGAAAAAATATCATTAAAAAATTCAAAATTGAAGGAGTTTCTCATGAACCTAGGTACACCAGAAATGTTTAAAATGATCACAAAGTGTAATTATAGGTAATTTTTGAATTTTACAAAAATTGAAAAATTAAGAATTTTTCATGTACCGGGGTACACGACAAATTGTTAAAAATAATATAAAAAATATCATTAAAAAATTCAAAATTTAAGGAGTTTCTCATGAACCCAAGTACACCAGAAATGTTTTAAAATGATAACAAAGTGTAATTATAGGTAATTTTTGAATTTTACAAAAATTCAAAAATTAAGAATTTTTCATGTACCGGGGTACACGACAAATTGTTAAAAATAACAGAAAAATATCATTAAAAAATTCAAAATTTAAGGAGTTTCTCATGAACCCAGGTACATCAGAAATGTTTAAAATGAACACAAAGTGTAATTATAGGTAATTTTTGAATTTTACAAAAATTCAAAAATTAAGAATTTTTCATGTACCGGGGTACACGACAAATTGTTAAAAATAACAGAAAAAATATCATTAAAAAATTCAAAATTTAAGGAGTTTCTCATGAACCTAGGTACACCAGAAATGTTTAAAATGATCACAAAGTGTAATTATAGGTAATTTTTGAATTTTACAAAAATTGAAAAATTAAGAATTTTTCATGGACCGGGGTACACGACAAATTGTTAAAAATAATATAAAAAGTATCATCAAAAAATTCAAAATTTAAGGAGTTTCTTATGAACCCAGGTACACCAGAAATGTTTTAAAATGATAACAAAGTGCAATTATAGGTAATTTTTGAATTTTACAAAAATTCAAAAATTAAGAAATTTTCATGTACCGGGCTACACGACAAATTGTTAAATATAACAGAAAAATATCATTAAAAAATTCAAAATTTAAGGAGTTTCTCATGAACCCAGGTACACCAGAAATGTTTAAAATGAACACAAAGTGTAATTATAGGTAATTTTTGAATTTTACAAAAATTCAAAAATTAAGAATTTTTCATGTACCGGGGTACACGACAAATTGTTAAAAATAACAGAAACAATATCATTAAAAAATTCAAAATTTAAGGAGTTTCTCATGAACCTAGGTACACCAGAAATGTTTAAAATGATTACAAAGTGTAATTATAGGTAATTTTTGAATTTTACAAAAATTGAAAAATTAAGAATTTTTCATGGACCGGGGTACACGACAAATTGTTAAAAATAATATAAAAAGTATCATTAAAAAATTCAAAATTTAAGGAGTTTCTCATGAACCCAGGTACACCAGAAATGTTTTAAAATGATAACAAAGTGCAATTATAGGTAATTTTTGAATTTTACAAAAATTCAAAAATTAAGAAATTTTCATGTACCGGGCTACACGACAAATTGTTAAAAATAACAGAAAAATATCATTAAAAAATTCAAAATTTAAGGAGTTTCTCATGAACCTAGGTACACCAGAAATGTTTAAAATGATCACAAAGTGTAATTATAGGTAATTTTTGAATTTTACAAAAATTGAAAAATTAAGAATTTTTATGTACCGGGGTACACGACAAATTGTTAAAAATAATATAAAAAATATCATTAAAAATTTCAAAATTTAAGGAGTTTCTCATGAACCCAGGTACACCAGAAATGTTTTAAAATGATAACAAAGTGTAATTATAGGTAATTTTTGAATTTTACAAAAATTCAAAAATTAAGAAATTTTCATGTACCGGGCTACACGACAAATTGTTAAAAATAACAGAAAAATATCATTAAAAAATTCAAAATTTAAGGAGTTTCTCATGAACCTAGGTACACCATAAATGTTTTAAATGATCACAAAGTGTAATTATAGGTAATTTTTGAATTTTACAAAAATTCAAAAATTAAGAATTTTTCATGTACCGGGGTACACGACAAATTGTTAAAAATAACATAAAAATATCATTAAAAAATTCAAAATTTAAGGAGTATCTCATGAACCCAGGTACACCAGAAATGTTTTAAAATGATCACAAAGTGTAATTATAAGTAATTTTTGAATTTTACAAAAATTCAAAAATTAAGAATTTTTCATGTACCAGGGTACACGACAAATTGTTAAAAATAACAGAAAAATATCATTAAAAAATTCAAAATTTAAGGAGTTTCTCATGAACCTAGGTACACCATAAATGTTTTAAATGATCACAAAGTGTAATTATAGGTAATTTTTGAATTTTACAAAAATTCAAAAATTATGAATTTTTCATGTACCGGGGTACACGACAAATTGTTAAAAATAATATAAAAAATATCATTAAAAAATTCAAAATTTAAGGAGTTTCTCATGAACCCAGGTACACCAGAAATGTTTTAAAATGATAACAAAGTGTAATTATAGGTAATTTTTGAATTTTACAAAAATTCAAAAATTAAGAATTTTTTATGTACCGGGGTACACGACAAATTGTTAAAAATAACATAAAAATATCATTAAAAAATTCAAAATTTAAGGAGTTTCTCATGAACCCAGGTACACCAAAAATGTTTAAAATGATCACAAAGTGTAATTATAGGTAATTTTTGAATTTACAAAAATTCAAAAATTAAGAATTTTTCATGTACCGGGGTACACGACAAATTGTTAAAAATAACAGAAAAAATATCATTAAAAAATTCAAAATTTAAGGAGTTTCTCATGAACCTAGGTACACCAGAAATGTTTAAAATGATCACAAAGTGTAATTATAGGTAATTTTTGAATTTTACAAAAATTGAAAAATTAAGAATTTTTCATGGACCGGGGTACACGACAAATTGTTAAAAATAATATAAAAAGTATCATTAAAAAATTCAAAATTTAAGGAGTTTCTCATGAACCCAGGTACACCAGAAATGTTTTAAAATGATAACAAAGTGCAATTATAGGTAATTTTTGAATTTTACAAAAATTCAAAAATTAAGAAATTTTCATGTACCGGGCTACACGACAAATTGTTAAAAATAACAGAAAAATATCATTAAAAAATTCAAAATTTAAGGAGTTTCTCATGAACCTAGGTACACCAGAAATGTTTAAAATGATCACAAAGTGTAATTATAGGTAATTTTTGAATTTTACAAAAATTGAAAAATTAAGAATTTTTATGTACCGGGGTACACGACAAATTGTTAAAAATAATATAAAAAATATCATTAAAAAATTCAAAATTTAAGGAGTTTCTCATGAACCCAGGTACACCAGAAATGTTTTAAAATGATAACAAAGTGTAATTATAGGTAATTTTTGAATTTTACAAAAATTCAAAAATTAAGAAATTTTCATATACCGGGCTACACGACAAATTGTTAAAAATAACAGAAAAATATCATTAAAAAATTCAAAATTTAAGGAGTTTCTCATGAACCTAGGTACACCATAAATGTTTTAAATGATCACAAAGTGTAATTATAGGTAATTTTTGAATTTTACAAAAATTCAAAAATTAAGAATTTTTCATGTACCGGGGTACACGACAAATTGTTAAAAATAACATAAAAATATCATTAAAAAATTCAAAATTTAAGGAGTATCTCATGAACCCAGGTACACCAGAAATGTTTTAAAATGATCACAAAGTGTAATTATAAGTAATTTTTGAATTTTACAAAAATTCAAAAATTAAGAATTTTTCATGTACCAGGGTACACGACAAATTGTTAAAAATAACATAAAAATATCATTAAAAAATTCAAAATTTAAGGAGTTTCTCATGAACCTAGGTACACCATAAATGTTTTAAATGATCACAAAGTGTAATTATAGGTAATTTTTGAATTTTACAAAAATTCAAAAATTATGAATTTTTCATGTACCGGGGTACACGACAAATTGTTAAAAATAATATAAAAAATATCATTAAAAAATTCAAAATTTAAGGAGTTTCTCATGAACCCAGGTACACCAGAAATGTTTTAAAATGATAACAAAGTGTAATTATAGGTAATTTTTGAATTTTACAAAAATTCAAAAATTAAGAATTTTTTATGTACCGGGGTACACGACAAATTGTTAAAAATAACATAAAAATATCATTAAAAAATTCAAAATTTAAGGAGTTTCTCATGAACCCAGGTACACCAAAAATGTTTAAAATGATCACAAAGTGTAATTATAGGTAATTTTTGAATTTACAAAAATTCAAAAATTAAGAATTTTTCATGTACCGGGGTACACGACAAATTGTTAAAAATAACAGAAAAAATATCATTAAAAAATTCAAAATTTAAGGAGTTTCTCATGAACCTAGGTACACCAGAAATGTTTAAAATGATCACAAAGTGTAATTATAGGTAATTTTTGAATTTTACAAAAATTGAAAAATTAAGAATTTTTCATGGACCGGGGTACACGACAAATTGTTAAAAATAATATAAAAAGTATCATTAAAAAATTCAAAATTTAAGGAGTTTCTCATGAACCCAGGTACACCAGAAATGTTTTAAAATGATAACAAAGTGCAATTATAGGTAATTTTTGAATTTTACAAAAATTCAAAAATTAAGAAATTTTCATGTACCGGGCTACACGACAAATTGTTAAAAATAACAGAAAAATATCATTAAAAAATTCAAAATTTAAGGAGTTTCTCATGAACCTAGGTACACCAGAAATGTTTAAAATGATCACAAAGTGTAATTATAGGTAATTTTTGAATTTTACAAAAATTGAAAAATTAAGAATTTTTATGTACCGGGGTACACGACAAATTGTTAAAAATAATATAAAAAATATCATTAAAAAATTCAAAATTTAAGGAGTTTCTCATGAACCCAGGTACACCAGAAATGTTTTAAAATGATAACAAAGTGTAATTATAGGTAATTTTTGAATTTTACAAAAATTCAAAAATTAAGAAATTTTCATGTACCGGGCTACACGACAAATTGTTAAAAATAACAGAAAAATATCATTAAAAAATTCAAAATTTAAGGAGTTTCTCATGAACCTAGGTACACCATAAATGTTTTAAATGATCACAAAGTGTAATTATAGGTAATTTTTGAATTTTACAAAAATTCAAAAATTAAGAATTTTTCATGTACCGGGGTACACGACAAATTGTTAAAAATAACATAAAAATATCATTAAAAAATTCAAAATTTAAGGAGTATCTCATGAACCCAGGTACACCAGAAATGTTTTAAAATGATCACAAAGTGTAATTATAAGTAATTTTTGAATTTTACAAAAATTCAAAAATTAAGAATTTTTCATGTACCAGGGTACACGACAAATTGTTAAAAATAACAGAAAAATATCATTAAAAAATTCAAAATTTAAGGAGTTTCTCATGAACCTAGGTACACCATAAATGTTTTAAATGATCACAAAGTGTAATTATAGGTAATTTTTGAATTTTACAAAAATTCAAAAATTATGAATTTTTCATGTACCGGGGTACACGACAAATTGTTAAAAATAATATAAAAAATATCATTAAAAAATTCAAAATTTAAGGAGTTTCTCATGAACCCAGGTACACCAGAAATGTTTTAAAATGATAACAAAGTGTAATTATAGGTAATTTTTGAATTTTACAAAAATTCAAAAATTAAGAATTTTTTATGTACCGGGGTACACGACAAATTGTTAAAAATAACATAAAAATATCATTAAAAAATTCAAAATTTAAGGAGTTTCTCATGAACCCAGGTACACCAAAAATGTTTAAAATGATCACAAAGTGTAATTATAGGTAATTTTTGAATTTACAAAAATTCAAAAATTAAGAATTTTTCATGTACCGGGGTACACGACAAATTGTTAAAAATAACAGAAAAAATATCATTAAAAAATTCAAAATTTAAGGAGTTTCTCATGAACCTAGGTACACCAGAAATGTTTAAAATGATCACAAAGTGTAATTATAGGTAATTTTTGAATTTTACAAAAATTGAAAAATTAAGAATTTTTCATGTACCGGGGTACACGACAAATTGTTAAAAATAATATAAAAAATATCATTAAAAAATTCAAAATTTAAGGAGTTTCTCATGAACCCAAGTACACCAGAAATGTTTTAAAATGATAACAAAGTGTAATTATAGGTAATTTTTGAATTTTACAAAAATTCAAAAATTAAGAATTTTTCATGTACCGGGGTACACGACAAATTGTTAAAAATAACAGAAAAATATCATTAAAAAATTCAAAATTTAAGGAGTTTCTCATGAACCCAGGTACACCAGAAATGTATTAAAATGATAACAAAGTGCAATTATAGGTAATTTTTGAATTTTACAAAAATTCAAAAATTAAGAAATTTTCATGTACCGGGCTACACGACAAATTGTTAAAAATAACAGAAAAATATCATTAAAAAATTCAAAATTTAAGGAGTTTCTCATGAACCTAGGTACACCAGAAATGTTTAAAATGATCACAAAGTGTAATTATAGGTAATTTTTGAATTTTACAAAAATTGAAAAATTAAGAATTTTTATGTACCGGGGTACACGACAAATTGTTAAAAATAACATAAAAATATCCTTAAAAAATTCAAAATTTAAGGAGTTTCTCATGAACCCAGGTACACCAAAAATGTTTAAAATGATCATAAAGTTTAATTATAGGTAATTTTTGAATTTTACAAAAATTCAAAAATTAAGAAATTTTCATGTACTGGGCAACACGACAAATTGTTAAAAATAACAGAAAAATATCATTAAAAAATTCAAAATTTAAGTAGTTTCTCATGAACCTAGGTACACCATAAATGTTTAAAATGATCACAAAGTGTAATTATAGGTAATTTTTGAATTTTACAAAAATTGAAAAATTAAGAATTTTTCATGTACCGGGGTACACGACAAATTGTTAAAAATAACATAAAAATATCATTAAAAAATTCAAAATTTAACGAGTTTCTCATGAACCCAGGTACACCAGAAATGTTTAAAATGATCACAAAGTGTAATTATAGGTAATTTTTGAATTTTACAAAAATTGAAAAATTAAGAATTTTTTATGTACCGGGGTACACGACAAATTGTTAAAAATAATATAAAAAGTATCATTAAAAAATTCAAAATTTAAGGAGTTTCTCATGAACCCAGGTACACCAAAAATGTTTAAAAATGATAACAAAGTGCAATTATAGGTAATTTTTGAATTTTACAAAAATTCAAAAATTAAGAAATTTTCATGTACCGGGGTACACGACAAATTGTTAAAAATAACAGAAAAATATCATTAAAAAATTCAAAATTTAAGGAGTTTCTCATGAACCTAGGTACACCAGAAATGTTTAAAATGATCACAAAGTGTAATTATAGGTAATTTTTGAATTTTACAAAAATTCAAAAATTAAGAATTTTTCATGTACCGGGCTACACGACAAATTGTTAAAAATAACAGAAAAATATCATTAAAAAATTCAAAATTTAAGGAGTTTCTCATGAACCTAGGTACACCATAAATGTTTTAAATGATCACAAAGTGTAATTATAGGTAATTTTTGAATTTTACAAAAATTCAAAAATTAAGAATTTTTCATGTACCGGGGTACACGACAAATTGTTAAAAATAACATAAAAATATCATTAAAAAATTCAAAATTTAAGGAGTATCTCATGAACCCAGGTACACCAGAAATGTTTTAAAATGATCACAAAGTGTAATTATAAGTAATTTTTGAATTTTACAAAAATTCAAAAATTAAGAATTTTTCATGTACCAGGGTACACGACAAATTGTTAAAAATAACAGAAAAATATCATTAAAAAATTCAAAATTTAAGGAGTTTCTCATGAACCTAGGTACACCATAAATGTTTTAAATGATCACAAAGTGTAATTATAGGTAATTTTTGAATTTTACAAAAATTCAAAAATTAAGAATTTTTCATGTACCGGGGTACACGACAAATTGTTAAAAATAATATAAAAAATATCATTAAAAAATTCAAAATTTAAGGAGTTTCTCATGAATCCAGGTACACCAGAAATGTTTTAAAATGATAACAAAGTGTAATTATAGGTAATTTTTGAATTTTACAAAAATTCAAAAATTAAGAATTTTTTATGTACCGGGGTACACGACAAATTGTTAAAAATAACATAAAAATATCATTAAAAAATTCAAAATTTAAGGAGTTTCTCATGAACCCAGGTACACCAAAAATGTTTAAAATGATCACAAAGTGTAATTATAGGTAATTTTTGAATTTACAAAAATTCAAAAATTAAGAATTTTTCATGTACCGGGGTACACGACAAATTGTTAAAAATAACAGAAAAAATATCATTAAAAAATTCAAAATTTAAGGAGTTTCTCATGAACCTAGGTACACCAGAAATGTTTAAAATGATCACAAAGTGTAATTATAGGTAATTTTTGAATTTTACAAAAATTGAAAAATTAAGAATTTTTCATGTACCGGGGTACACGACAAATTGTTAAAAATAATATAAAAAATATCATTAAAAAATTCAAAATTTAAGGAGTTTCTCATGAACCCAGGTACACCAGAAATGTTTTAAAATGATAACAAAGTGTAATTATAGGTAATTTTTGAATTTTACAAAAATTCAAAAATTAAGAATTTTTCATGTACCGGGGTACACGACAAATTGTTAAAAATAACAGAAAAATATCATTAAAAAATTCAAAATTTAAGGAGTTTCTCATGAACCCAGGTACACCAGAAATGTTTAAAATGAACACAAAGTGTAATTATAGGTAATTTTTGAATTTTACAAAAATTCAAAAATTAAGAATTTTTTATGTACCGGGGTACACGACAAATTGTTAAAAATAACATAAAAATATCATTAAAAAATTCAAAATTTAAGGAGTTTCTCATGAACCCAGGTACACCAAAAATGTTTAAAATGATCACAAAGTGTAACTATAGGTAATTTTTGAATTTACAAAAATTCAAAAATTAAGAATTTTTCATGTACCGGGGTACACGACAAATTGTTAAAAATAACAGAAAAAATATCATTAAAAAATTCAAAATTTAAGGAGTTTCTCATGAACCTAGGTACACCAGAAATGTTTAAAATGATCACAAAGTGTAATTATAGGTAATTTTTGAATTTTACAAAAATTGAAAAATTAAGAATTTTTCATGTACCGGGGTACACGACAAATTGTTAAAAATAATATAAAAAATATCATTAAAAAATTCAAAATTTAAGGAGTTTCTCATGAACCCAGGTACACCAGAAATGTTTTAAAATGATAACAAAGTGTAATTATAGGTAATTTTTCAATTTTACAAAAATTCAAAAATTAAGAATTTTTTATGTACCGGGGTACACGACAAATTGTTAAAAATAACATAAAAATATCATTAAAAAATTCAAAATTTAAGGAGTTTCTCATGAACCCAGGTACACCAAAAATGTTTAAAATGATCACAAAGTGTAATTATAGGTAATTTTTGAATTTACAAAAATTCAAAAATTAAGAATTTTTCATGTACCGGGGTACACGACAAATTGTTAAAAATATCATTAAAAAATTCAAAATTTAAGGAGTTTCTCATGAACCTAGGTACACCAGAAATGTTTAAAATGATCACAAAGTGTAATTATAGGTAATTTTTGAATTTTACAAAAATTGAAAAATTAAGAATTTTTCATAGACCGGGGTACACGACAAATTGTTAAAAATAATATAAAAAGTATCATTAAAAAATTCAAAATTTAAGGAGTTTCTCATGAACCCAGGTACACCAGAAATGTTTTAAAATGATAACAAAGTGCAATTATAGGTAATTTTTGAATTTTACAAAAATTCAAAAATTAAGAAATTTTCATGTACCGGGCTACACGACAAATTGTGAAAAATAACAGAAAAATATCATTAAAAAATTCAAAATTTAAGGAGTTTCTCATGAACCTAGGTACACCAGAAATGTTTAAAATGATCACAAAGTGTAATTATAGGTAATTTTTGAATTTTACAAAAATTGAAAAATTAAGAATTTTTATGTACCGGGGTACACGACAAATTGTTAAAAATAATATAAAAAATATCATTAAAAAATTCAAAATTTAAGGAGTTTCTCATGAACCCAGGTACACCAGAAATGTTTTAAAATGATAACAAAGTGTAATTATAGGTAATTTTTGAATTTTACAAAAATTCAAAAATTAAGAAATTTTCATGTACCGGGCTACACGACAAATTGTTAAAAATAACAGAAAAATATCATTAAAAAATTAAAAATTTAAGGAGTTTCTCATGAACCTAGGTACACCATAAATGTTTTAAATGATCACAAAGTGTAATTATAGGTAATTTTTGAATTTTACAAAAATTCAAAAATTAAGAATTATTAAGTACCGGGGTACACGACAAATTGTTAAAAATAATATAAAAAATATCATTAAAAAATTCAAAATTTAAGGAGTTTCTCATGAACCCAGGTACACCAGAAATGTTTTAAAATGATAACAAAGTGTAATTATAGGTAATTTTTGAATTTTACAAAAATTCAAAAATTAAGAATTTTTTATGTACCGGGGTACACGACAAATTGTTAAAAATAACATAAAAATATCATTAAAAAATTCAAAATTTAAGGAGTTTCTCATGAACCCAGGTACACCAAAAATGTTTAAAATGATCACAAAGTGTAATTATAGGTAATTTTTGAATTTACAAAAATTCAAAAATTAAGAATTTTTCATGTACCGGGGTACACGACAAATTGTTAAAAATAACAGAAAAAATATCATTAAAAAATTCAAAATTTAAGGAGTTTCTCATGAATCTAGGTACACCAGAAACGTTTAAAATGATCACAAAGTGTAATTATAGGTAATTTTTGAATTTTACAAAAATTGAAAAATTAAGAATTTTTCATGTACCGGGGTACACGACAAATTGTTAAAAATAATATAAAAAATATCATTAAAAAATTCAAAATTTAAGGAGTTTCTCATGAACCCAGGTACACCAGAAATGTTTTAAAATGATAACAAAGTGTAATTATAGGTAATTTTTGAATTTTACAAAAATTCAAAAATTAAGAATTTTTCATGTACCGGGGTACACGACAAATTGTTAAAAATAACAGAAAAATATCATTAAAAAATTCAAAATTTAAGGAGTTTCTCATGAACCCAGGTACACCAGAAATGTTTAAAATGAACACAAAGTGTAATTATAGGTAATTTTTGAATTTTACAAAAATTCAAAAATTAAGAATTTTTCATGTACCGGGGTACACGACAAATTGTTAAAAATAACAGAAAAAATATCATTAAAAAATTCAAAATTTAAGGAGTTTCTCATGAACCTAGGTACACCAGAAATGTTTAAAATGATCACAAAGTGTAATTATAGGTAATTTTTGAATTTTACAAAAATTGAAAAATTAAGAATTTTTCATGGACCGGGGTACACGACAAATTGTTAAAAATAATATAAAAAGTATTATTAAAAAATTCAAAATTTAAGGAGTTTCTCATGAACCCAGGTACACCAGAAAGGTTTTAAAATGATAACAAAGTGTAATTATAGGTAATTTTTGAATTTTACAAAAATTGAAAAATTAAGAAATTTTCATGTACCGGGCTACACGACAAATTGTTAAAAATAACAGAAAAATATCATTAAAAAATTCAAAATTTAAGGAGTTTCTCATGAACCTAGGTACACCAGAAATGTTTAAAATGATCACAAAGTGTAATTATAGGTAATTTTTGAATTTTACAAAAATTGAAAAATTAAGAATTTTTATGTACCGGGGTACACGACAAATTGTTAAAAATAATATAAAAAATATCATTAAAAAATTCAAAATTTAAGGAGTTTCTCATGAACCCAGGTACACCAGAAATGTTTTAAAATGATAACAAAGTGTAATTATAGGTAATTTTTGAATTTTACAAAAATTCAAAAATTAAGAAATTTTCATGTACCGGGCTACACGACAAATTGTTAAAAATAACAGAAAAATATCATTAAAAAATTCAAAATTTAAGGAGTTTCTCATGAACCCAGGTACACCAGAAATGTTTTAAAATGATAAGAAAGTGTAATTATAGGTAATTTTTGAATTTTACAAAAATTCAAAAACTAAGAATTTTTTATGTACCGGGGTACACGACAAATTGTTAAAAATAACATAAAAATATCATTAAAAAATTCAAAATTTAAGTAGTTTCTCATGAACCCAGGTACACCAAAAATGTTTAAAATGATCACAAAGTGTAATTATAGGTAATTTTTGAATTTACAAAAATTCAAAAATTAAGAATTTTTCATGTACCGGGGTACACGACAAATTGTTAAAAATAACAGAAAAAATATCATTAAAAAATTCAAAATTTAAGGAGTTTCTCATGAACCTAGGTACACCAGAAATGTTTAAAATGATCACAAAGTGTAATTATAGGTAATTTTTGAATTTTACAAAAATTGAAAAATTAAGAATTTTTCATGTACCGGGGTACACGACAAATTGTTAAAAATAATATAAAAAATATCATTAAAAAATTCAAAATTTAAGGAGTTTCTCATGAACCCAGGTACACCAGAAATGTTTTAAAATGATAACAAAGTGTAATTATAGGTAATTTTTGAATTTTACAAAAATTCAAAAATTAAGAATTTTTCATGTACCGGGGTACACGACAAATTGTTAAAAATAACAGAAAAATATCATTAAAAAATTCAAAATTTAAGGAGTTTCTCATGAACCCAGGTACACCAGAAATGTTTAAAATGAACACAAAGTGTAATTATAGGTAATTTTTGAATTTTACAAAAATTCAAAAATTAAGAATTTTTCATGTACCGGGGTACACGACAAATTGTTAAAAATAACAGAAAAAATATCATTAAAAAATTCAAAATTTAAGGAGTTTCTCATGAACCTAGGTACACCAGAAATGTTTAAAATGATCACAAAGTGTAATTATAGGTAATTTTTGAATTTTACAAAAATTGAAAAATTAAGAATTTTTCATGGACCGGGGTACACGACAAATTGTTAAAAATAATATAAAAAGTATCATTAAAAAATTCAAAATTTAAGGAGTTTCTCATGAACCCAGGTACACCAGAAATGTTTTAAAATGATAACAAAGTGTAATTATAGGTAATTTTTGAATTTTACAAAAATTCAAAAATTAAGAAATTTTCGTGTACCGGGCTACACGACAAATTGTTAAAAATAACAGAAAAATATCATTAAAAAATTCAAAATTTAAGGAGTTTCTCATGAACCGAGGTACACCAGAAATGTTTAAAATGATCACAAAGTGTAATTATAGGTAATTTTTGAATTTTACAAAAATTGAAAAATTAAGAATTTTTATGTATCGGGGTACATGACAAATTGTTAAAAATAATATAAAAAATATCATTAAAAAATTCAAAATTTAAGGAGTTTCTCATGAACCCAGGTACACCAGAAATGTTTTAAAATGATAACAAAGTGTAATTATAGGTAATTTTTGAATTTTACAAAAATTCAAAAATTAAGAAATTTTCATGTACCGGGGTACACGACAAATTGTTAAAAATAACAGAAAAAATATCATTAAAAAATTCAAAATTTAAGGAGTTTCTCATGAACCTAGGTACACCAGAAATGTTTAAAATGATCACAAAGTGTAATTATAGGTAATTTTTGAATTTTACAAAAATTGAAAAATTAAGAATTTTTCATGTACCGGGGTACACGACAAATTGTTAAAAATAACAGAAAAATATCATTAAAAAATTCAAAATTTAAGGAGTTTCTCATGAACCCAGGTACACCAGAAATGTTTAAAATGAACACAAAGTGTAATTATAGGTAATTTTTGAATTTTACAAAAATTCAAAAATTAAGAATTTTTCATGTACCGGGGTACACGACAAATTGTTAAAAATAACAGAAAAAATATCATTAAAAAATTCAAAATTTAAGGAGTTTCTCATGAACCTAGGTACACCAGAAATGTTTAAAATGATCACAAAGTGTAATTATAGGTAATTTTTGAATTTTACAAAAATTGAAAAATTAAGAATTTTTCATGGACCGGGGTACACGACAAATTGTTAAAAATAATATAAAAAGTATCATTAAAAAATTCAAAATTTAAGGAGTTTCTCATGAACCCAGGTACACCAGAAATGTTTTAAAATGATAACAAAGTGTAATTATAGGTAATTTTTGAATTTTACAAAAATTCAAAAATTAAGAAATTTTCGTGTACCGGGCTACACGACAAATTGTTAAAAATAACAGAAAAATATCATTAAAAAATTCAAAATTTAAGGAGTTTCTCATGAACCGAGGTACACCAGAAATGTTTAAAATGATCACAAAGTGTAATTATAGGTAATTTTTGAATTTTACAAAAATTGAAAAATTAAGAATTTTTATGTATCGGGGTACATGACAAATTGTTAAAAATAATATAAAAAATATCATTAAAAAATTCAAAATTTAAGGAGTTTCTCATGAACCCAGGTACACCAGAAATGTTTTAAAATGATAACAAAGTGTAATTATAGGTAATTTTTGAATTTTACAAAAATTCAAAAATTAAGAAATTTTCATGTACCGGGGTACACGACAAATTGTTAAAAATAACAGAAAAAATATCATTAAAAAATTCAAAATTTAAGGAGTTTCTCATGAACCTAGGTACACCAGAAATGTTTAAAATGATCACAAAGTGTAATTATAGGTAATTTTTGAATTTTACAAAAATTGAAAAATTAAGAATTTTTCATGTACCGGGGTACACGACAAATTGTTAAAAATAATATAAAAAATATCATTAAAAAATTCAAAATTTAAGGAGTTTCTCATGAACCCAGGTACACCAGAAATGTTTTAAAATGATAACAAAGTGTAATTATATGTAATTTTTGAATTTTACAAAAATTCAAAAATTAAGAATTTTTTATGTACCGGGGTACACGACAAATTGTTAAAAATAACATAAAAATATCATTAAAAAATTCAAAATTTAAGGAGTTTCTCATGAACCCAGGTACACCAAAAATGTTTAAAATGATCACAAAGTGTAATTATAGGTAATTTTTGAATTTACAAAAATTCAAAAATTAAGAATTTTTCATGTACCGGGGTACACGACAAATTGTTAAAAATAACAGAAAAAATATCATTAAAAAATTCAAAATTTAAGGAGTTTCTCATGAACCTAGGTACACCAGAAATGTTTAAAATGATCACAAAGTGTAATTATAGGTAATTTTTGAATTTTACAAAAATTGAAAAATTAAGAATTTTTCATATACCGGGGTACACGACAAATTGTTAAAAATAATATAAAAAATATCATTAAAAAATTCAAAATTTAAGGAGTTTCTCATGAACCCAGGTACACCAGAAATGTTTTAAAATGATAACAAAGTGTAATTATAGGTAATTTTTGAATTTTACAAAAATTCAAAAATTAAGAATTTTTCATGTACCGGGGTACACGACAAATTGTTAAAAATAACAGAAAAATATCATTAAAAAATTCAAAATTTAAGGAGTTTCTCATGAACCCAGGTACACCAGAAATGTTTAAAATGAACACAAAGTGTAATTATAGGTAATTTTTGAATTTTACAAAAATTCAAAAATTAAGAATTTTTCATGTACCGGGGTACATGACAAATTGTTAAAAATAACAGAAAAAATATCATTAAAAAATTCAAAATTTAAGGAGTTTCTCATGAACCTAGGTACACCAGAAATGTTTAAAATGATCACAAAGTGTAATTATAGGTAATTTTTGAATTTTACAAAAATTGAAAAATTAAGAATTTTTCATGGACCGGGGTATACGACAAATTGTTAAAAATAATATAAAAAGTATCATTAAAAAATTCAAAATTTAAGGAGTTTCTCATGAACCCAGGTACACCAGAAATGTTTTAAAATGATAACAAAGTGTAATTATAGGTAATTTTTGAATTTTACAAAAATTCAAAAATTAAGAAATTTTCATGTACCGGGCTACACGACAAATTGTTAAAAATAACAGAAAAATATCATTAAAAAATTCAAAATTTAAGGAGTTTCTCATGAACCTAGGTACACCAGAAATGTTTAAAATGATCACAAAGTGTAATTATAGGTAATTTTTGAATTTTACAAAAATTGAAAAATTAAGAATTTTTATGTACCGGGGTACACGACAAATTGTTAAAAATAATATAAAAAATATCATTAAAAAATTCAAAATTTAAGGAGTTTCTCATGAACCCAGGTACACCAGAAATGTTTTAAAATGATAACAAAGTGTAATTATAGGTAATTTTTGAATTTTACAAAAATTCAAAAATTAAGAAATTTTCATGTACCGGGCTACACGACAAATTGTTAAAAATAACAGAAAAATATCATTAAAAAATTCAAAATTTAAGGAGTTTCTCATGAACCCAGGTACACCAGAAATGTTTAAAATAATCACAAAGTGTAATTATAGGTAATTTTTGAATTTTACAAAAATTCAAAAATTAATAATTTTTCATGTACCGGGGTACACGACAAATTGTTAAAAATAATATAAAAAATATCATTAAAAAATTCAAAATTTAAGGAGTTTCTCATGAACCTAGGTACACCAGAAATGTTTAAAATGATCACAAAGTGTAATTATAGGTGATTTTCGAATTTTACAAAAATTGAAAAATTAAGAATTTTTCATGTACCGGGGTACACGACAAATTGTTAAAAATAACAGAAAAAATATCATTAAAAAATTCAAAATTTAAGGAGTTTCTCATGAACCCAGGTACACCAGAAATGTTTAAAATGATCACAAAGTGTAATTATAGGTAATTTTTGAATTTTACAAAAATTCAAAAATTAAGAATTTTTCATGTACCGGGGTACACGAAAAATTGTTAAAAATAACATAAAAATATCATTAAAAAATTCAAAATTTAAGGAGTATCTCATGAACCCAGGTACACCAGAAATGTTTTAAAATGATCACAAAGTGTAATTATAAGTAATTTTTGAATTTTACAAAAATTCAAAAATTAAGAATTTTTCATGTACCAGGGTACACGACAAATTGTTAAAAATAACAGAAAAATATCATTAAAAAATTCAAAATTTAAGGAGTTTCTCATGAACCTAGGTACACCATAAATGTTTTAAATGATCACAAAGTGTAATTATAGGTAATTTTTGAATTTTAAAAAAAATTCAAAAATTAAGAATTTTTCATGTACCGGGGTACACGACAAATTGTTAAAAATAATATAAATAATATCATTAAAAAATTCAAAATTTAAGGAGTTTCTCATGAACCCAGGTACACCAGAAATGTTTTAAAATGATAACAAAGTGTAACTATAGGTAATTTTTGAATTTTACAAAAATTCAAAAATTAAGAATTTTTTATGTACCGGGGTACACGACAAATTGTTAAAAATAACAGAAAAATATCATTAAAAAATTCAAAATTTAAGGAGTTTCTCATGAACCTAGGTACACCAGAAATGTTTAAAATGATCACAAAGTGTAATTATAGGTAATTTTTGAATTTTACAAAAATTGAAAAATTAAGAAATTTTTCATGGACCGGGGTACACGACAAATTGTTAAAAATAATATAAAAAGTATCATTAAAAAATTCAAAATTTAAGGAGTTCCTCATGAACCCAGGTACACCAGAAATGTTTTAAAATGATAACAAAGTGTAATTATAGGTAATTTTTGAATTTTACAAAAATTCAAAAATTAAGAAATTTTCATGTACCGGGATACACGACAAATTGTTAAAAATAACAGAAAAATATCATTAAAAAATTCAAAATTTAAGGAGTTTCTCATGAACCTAGGTACACCAGAAATGTTTAAAATGATCACAAAGTGTAATTATATGTAATTTTTGAATTTTACAAAAATTGAAAAATTAAGAATTTTTATGTACCGGGGTACACGACAAATTGTTAAAAATAATATAAAAATATCATTAAAAAATTCAAAATTTAAGGAGTTTCTCATGAACCCAGGTACACCAGAAATGTTTTAAAATGATAACAAAGTGTAATTATAGGTAATTTTTGAATTTTACAAAAATTCAAAAATTAAGAAATTTTCATGTACCGGGCTACACGACAAATTGTTAAAAATAATAGAAAAATATCATTAAAAAATTCAAAATTTAAGGAGTTTCTCATGAACCCAGGTACACCAGAAATGTTTAAAATAATCACAAAGTGTAATTATAGGTAATTTTTGAATTTTACAAAAATTCAAAAATTAATAATTTTTCATGTACCGGGGTACACGACAAATTGTTAAAAATAATATAAAAAATATCATTAAAAAATTCAAAATTTAAGGAGTTTCTCATGAACCTAGGTACACCATAAATGTTTTAAATGATCACAAAGTGTAATTATAGGTAATTTTTGAATTTTAAAAAAATTCAAAAATTAAGAATTTTTCATGTACCGGGGTACACGACAAATTGTTAAAAATAATATAAAAAATATTATTAAAAAATTCAAAATTTAAGGAGTTTCTCATGAACCCAGGTACACCAGAAATGTTTTAAAATGATAACAAAGTGTAACTATAGGTAATTTTTGAATTTTACAAAAATTCAAAAATTAAGAATTTTTTATGTACCGGGGTACACGACAAATTGTTAAAAATAACAGAAAAATATCATTAAAAAATTCAAAATGTAAGGAGTTTCTCATGAACCCAGGTACATCAGAAATGTTTAAAATGAACACAAAGTGTAATTATAGGTAATTTTTGAATTTTACAAAAATTCAAAAAATAAGAATTTTTCATGTACCGGGGTACACGACAAATTGTTAAAAATAACAGAAAAAATATCATTAAAAATTCAAAATTTAAGGAGTTTCTCATGAACCTAGGTACACCAGAAATGTTTAAAATGATCACAAAGTGTAATTATAGGTAATTTTTGAATTTTACAAAAATTGAAAAATTAAGAATTTTTCATGTACCGGGGTACACGACAAATTGTTAAAAATAATATAAAAAATATCATTAAAAAATTCAAAATTTAAGGAGTTTCTCATGAACCCAGGTACACCAGAAATGTTTTAAAATGATAACAAAGTGTAATTATAGGTAATTTTTGAATTTTACAAAAATTCAAAAATTAAGAATTTTTCATGTACCGGGGTACACGACAAATTGTTAAAAATAACAGAAAAATATCATTAAAAAATTCAAAATTTAAGGAGTTTCTCATGAACCCAGGAACACCAGAAATGTTTAAAATGAACACAAAGTGTAATTATAGGTAATTTTTGAATTTTACAAAAATTCAAAAATTAAGAATTTTTAATGTACCGGGGTACACGACAAATTGTTAAAAATAACAGAAAAAATATCATTAAAAAATTCAAAATTTAAGGAGTTTCTCATGAACCTAGGTACACCAGAAATGTTTAAAATGATCACAAAGTGTAATTATAGGTAATTTTTGAATTTTACAAAAATTGAAAAATTAAGAATTTTTCATGGACCGGGGTACACGACAAATTGTTAAAAATAATATAAAAAGTATCATTAAAAAATTCAAAATTTAAGGAGTTTCTCATGAACCCAGGTACACCAGAAATGTTTTAAAATGATAACAAAGTGTAATTATAGGTAATTTTTGAATTTTACAAAAATTCAAAAATTAAGAAATTTTCATGTACCGGGCTACACGACAAATTGTTAAAAATAACAGAAAAATATCATTAAAAAATTCAAAATTTAAGGAGTTTCTCATGAACCTAGGTACACCAGAAATGTTTAAAATGATCACAAAGTGTAATTATAGGTAATTTTTGAATTTTACAAAAATTGAAAAATTAAGAATTTTTATGTACCGGGGTAAACGACAAATTGTTAAAAATAATATAAAAAATATCATTAAAAAATTCAAAATTTAAGGAGTTTCTCATGAACCCAGGTACACCAGAAATGTTTTAAAATGATAACAAAGTGTAATTATAGGTAATTTTTGAATTTTACAAAAATTCAAAAATTAAGAATTTTTCATGTACCGGGCTACACGACAAATTGTTAAAAATAACAGAAAAATATCATTAAAAAATTCAAAATTTAAGGAGTTTCTCATGAACCTAGGTACACCATAAATGTTTTAAATGATCACAAAGTGTAATTATAGGTAATTTTTGAATTTTACAAAAATTCAAAAAATAAGAATTTTTATGTACCGGGGTACACGACAAATTGTTAAAAATAATATAAAAAATATCATTAAAAAATTCAAAATTTAAGGAGTTTCTCATGAACCCAGGTACACCAGAAATGTTTTAAAATGATAACAAAGTGTAATTATAGGTAATTTTTGAATTTTACAAAAATTCAAAAATTAAGAATTTTTTATGTACCGGGGTACACGACAAATTGTTAAAAATAACATAAAAATATCATTAAAAAATTCAAAATTTAAGGAGTTTCTCATGAACCCAGGTACACCAAAAATGTTTAAAATGATCACAAAGTGTAATTATAGGTAATTTTTGAATTTACAAAAATTCAAAAATTAAGAATTTTTCATGTACCGGGGTACACGACAAATTGTTAAAAATAACAGAAAAAATATCATTAAAAAATTCAAAATTTAAGGAGTTTCTCATGAACCTAGGTACACCAGAAATGTTTAAAATGATCACAAAGTGTAATTATAGGTGATTTTCGAATTTTACAAAAATTGAAAAATTAAGAATTTTTCATGTACCGGGGTACACGACAAATTGTTAAAAATAACAGAAAAAATATCATTAAAAAATTCAAAATTTAAGGAGTTTCTCATGAACCCAGGTACACCAGAAATGTTTAAAATGATCACAAAGTGTAATTATAGGTAATTTTTGAATTTTACAAAAATTCAAAAATTAAGAATTTTTCATGTACCGGGGGTACACGAAAAATTGTTAAAAATAACATAAAAATATCATTAAAAAATTCAAAATTTAAGGAGTATCTCATGAACCCAGGTACACCAGAAATGTTTTAAAATGATCACAAAGTGTAATTATAAGTAATTTTTGAATTTTACAAAAATTCAAAAATTAAGAATTTTTCATGTACCAGGGTACACGACAAATTGTTAAAAATAACAGAAAAATATCATTAAAAAATTCAAAATTTAAGGAGTTTCTCATGAACCTAGGTACACCATAAATGTTTTAAATGATCACAAAGTGTAATTATAGGTAATTTTTGAATTTTAAAAAAATTCAAAAATTAAGAATTTTTCATGTACCGGGGTACACGACAAATTGTTAAAAATAATATAAAAAATATCATTAAAAAATTCAAAATTTAAGGAGTTTCTCATGAACCCAGGTACACCAGAAATGTTTTAAAATGATAACAAAGTGTAACTATAGGTAATTTTTGAATTTTACAAAAATTCAAAAATTAAGAATTTTTTATGTACCGGGGTACACGACAAATTGTTAAAAATAACAGAAAAATATCATTAAAAAATTCAAAATTTAAGGAGTTTCTCATGAACCCAGGTACATCAGAAATGTTTAAAATGAACACAAAGTGTAATTATAGGTAATTTTTGAATTTTACAAAAATTCAAAAAATAAGAATTTTTCATGTACCGGGGTACACGACAAATTGTTAAAAATAACAGAAAAAATATCATTAAAAAATTCAAAATTTAAGGAGTTTCTCATGAACCTAGGTACACTAGAAATGTTTAAAATGATCACAAAGTGTAATTATAGGTAATTTTTGAATTTTACAAAAATTGAAAAATTAAGAATTTTTCATGTACCGGGGTACACGACAAATTGTTAAAAATAATATAAAAAATATCATTAAAAAATTCAAAATTTAAGGAGTTTCTCATGAACCCAGGTACACCAGAAATGTTTTAAAATGATAACAAAGTGTAATTATAGGTAATTTTTGAATTTTACAAAAATTCAAAAATTAAGAATTTTTCATGTACCGGGGTACACGACAAATTGTTAAAAATAACAGAAAAATATCATTAAAAAATTCAAAATTTAAGGAGTTTCTCATGAACCCAGGAACACCAGAAATGTTTAAAATGAACACAAAGTGTAATTATAGGTAAATTTTGAATTTTACAAAAATTCAAAAATTAAGAATTTTTAATGTACCGGGGTACACGACAAATTGTTAAAAATAACAGAAAAAATATCATTAAAAAATTCAAAATTTAAGGAGTTTCTCATGAACCTAGGTACACCAGAAATGTTTAAAATGATCACAAAGTGTAATTATATGTAATTTTTGAATTTTACAAAAATTGAAAAATTAAGAATTTTTCATGGACCGGGGTACACGACAAATTGTTAAAAATAATATAAAAAGTATCATTAAAAAATTCAAAATTTAAGGAGTTTCTCATGAACCCAGGTACACCAGAAATGTTTTAAAATGATAACAAAGTGTAATTATAGGTAATTTTTGAATTTTACAAAAATTCAAAAATTAAGAAATTTTCATGTACCGGGCTACACGACAAATTGTTAAAAATAACAGAAAAATATCATTAAAAAATTCAAAATTTAAGGAGTTTCTCATGAACCTAGGTACACCAGAAATGTTTAAAATGATCACAAAGTGTAATTATAGGTAATTTTTGAATTTTACAAAAATTGAAAAATTAAGAATTTTTCATGTACCGGGGTACACGACAAATTGTTAAAAATAATATAAAAAATATCATTAAAAAATTCAAAATTTAAGGAGTTTCTCATGAACCCAGGTACACCAGAAATGTTTTAAAATGATAACAAAGTGTAATTATAGGTAATTTTTGAATTTACAAAAATTCAAAAATTAAGAATTTTTCATGTACCCGGGGTACACGACAAATTGTTAAAAATAACAGAAAAATATCATTAAAAAATTCAAAATTTAAGGAGTTTCTCATGAACCCAGGAACACCAGAAATGTTTAAAATGAACACAAAGTGTAATTATAGGTAATTTTTGAATTTTACAAAAATTCAAAAATTAAGAATTTTTAATGTACCGGGGTACACGACAAATTGTTAAAAATAACAGAAAAAATATCATTAAAAAATTCAAAATTTAAGGAGTTTCTCATGAACCTAGGTACACCAGAAATGTTTAAAATGATCACAAAGTGTAATTATATGTAATTTTTGAATTTTACAAAAATTGAAAAATTAAGAATTTTTCATGGACCGGGGTACACGACAAATTGTTAAAAATAATATAAAAAGTATCATTAAAAAATTCAAAATTTAAGGAGTTTCTCATGAACCCAGGTACACCAGAAATGTTTTAAAATGATAACAAAGTGTAATTATAGGTAATTTTTGAATTTTACAAAAATTCAAAAATTAAGAAATTTTCATGTACCGGGCTACACGACAAATTGTTAAAAATAACAGAAAAATATCATTAAAAAATTCAAAATTTAAGGAGTTTCTCATGAACCTAGGTACACCAGAAATGTTTAAAATGATCACAAAGTGTAATTATAGGTAATTTTTGAATTTTACAAAAATTGAAAAATTAAGAATTTTTATGTACCGGGGTAAACGACAAATTGTTAAAAATAATATAAAAAATATCATTAAAAAATTCAAAATTTAAGGAGTTTCTCATGAACCCAGGTACACCAGAAATGTTTTAAAATGATAACAAAGTGTAATTATAGGTAATTTTTGAATTTTACAAAAATTCAAAAATTAAGAAATTTTCATGTACCGGGCTACACGACAAATTGTTAAAAATAACAGAAAAATATCATTAAAAAATTCAAAATTTAAGGAGTTTCTCATGAACCTAGGTACACCATAAATGTTTTAAATGATCACAAAGTGTAATTATAGGTAATTTTTGAATTTTACAAAAATTCAAAAATTAAGAATTTTTATGTACCGGGGTACACGACAAATTGTTAAAAATAATATAAAAAATATCATTAAAAAATTCAAAATTTAAGGAGTTTCTCATGAACCCAGGTACACCAGAAATGTTTTAAAATGATAACAAAGTGTAATTATTGGTAATTTTTGAATTTTACAAAAATTCAAAAATTAAGAATTTTTTATGTACCGGGGTACACGACAAATTGTTAAAAATAACATAAAAATATCATTAAAAAATTCAAAATTTAAGGAGTTTCTCATGAACCCAGGTACACCAAAAATGTTTAAAATGATCACAAAGTGTAATTATAGATAATTTTTGAATTTACAAAAATTCAAAAATTAAGAATTTTTCATGTACCGGGGTACACGACAAATTGTTAAAAATAACAGAAAAAATATCATTAAAAAATTCAAAATTTAAGGAGTTTCTCATGAACCTAGGTACACCAGAAATGTTTAAAATGATCACAAAGTGTAATTATAGGTGATTTTCGAATTTTACAAAAATTGAAAAATTAAGAATTTTTCATGTACCGGGGTACACGACAAATTGTTAAAAATAACAGAAAAAATATCATTAAAAAATTCAAAATTTAAGGAGTTTCTCATGAACCCAGGTACACCAGAAATGTTTAAAATGATCACAAAGTGTAATTATAGGTAATTTTTGAATTTTACAAAAAATCAAAAATTAAGAATTTTTCATGTACCGGGGTACACGAAAAATTGTTAAAAATAACATAAAAATATCATTAAAAAATTCAAAATTTAAGGAGTATCTCATGAACCCAGGTACACCAGAAATGTTTTGAAATGATCACAAAGTGTAATTATAAGTAATTTTTGAATTTTACAAAAATTCAAAAATTAAGAATTTTTCATGTACCAGGGTACACGACAAATTGTTAAAAATAACAGAAAAATATCATTAAAAAATTCAAAATTTAAGGAGTTTCTCATGAACCTAGGTACACCATCAATGTTTTAAATGATCACAAAGTGTAATTATAGGTAATTTTTGAATTTTAAAAAAATTCAAAAATTAAGAATTTTTCATGTACCGGGGTACACGACAAATTGTTAAAAATAATATAAAAAATATCATTAAAAAATTCAAAATTTAAGGAGTTTCTCATGAACCCAGGTACACCAGAAATGTTTTAAAATGATAACAAAGTGTAACTATAGGTAATTTTTGAATTTTACAAAAATTCAAAAATTAAGAATTTTTTATGTACCGGGGTACACGACAAATTGTTAAAAATAACAGAAAAATATCATTAAAAAATTCAAAATTTAAGGAGTTTCTCATGAACCCAGGTACATCAGAAATGTTTAAAATGAACACAAAGTGTAATTATAGGTAATTTTTGAATTTTACAAAAATTCAAAAAATAAGAATTTTTCATGTACCGGGGTACACGACAAATTGTTAAAAATAACAGAAAAAATATCATTAAAAAATTCAAATTTTAAGGAGTTTCTCATGAACCTAGGTACACCAGAAATGTTTAAAATAATCACAAAGTGTAATTATAGGTAATTTTTGAATTTTACAAAAATTGAAAAATTAAGAATTTTTCATGTACCGGGGTACACGACAAATTGTTAAAAATAATATAAAAAATATCATTAAAAAATTCAAAATTTAAGGAGTTTCTCATGAACCCAGGTACACCAGAAATGTTTTAAAATGATAACAAAGTGTAATTATAGGTAATTTTTGAATTTTACAAAAATTCAAAAATTAAGAATTTTTCATGTACCGGGGTACACGACAAATTGTTAAAAATAACAGAAAAATATCATTAAAAAATTCAAAATTTAAGGAGTTTCTCATGAACCCAGGTACACCAGAAATGTTTAAAATGATCACAAAGTGTAATTATAGGTAATTTTTGAATTTTACCAAAATTCAAAAATTAAGAATTTTTCATGTACCGGGGTACACGACAAATTGTTAAAAATAACAGAAAAAATATCATTAAAAAATTCAAAATTTAAGGAGTTTCTCATGAACCTAGGTACACCAGAAATGTTTAAAATGAACACAAAGTGTAATTATAGGTAATTTTTGAATTTTACAAAAATTCAAAAATTAAGAATTTTTCATGTACCGGGGTACACGACAAATTGTTAAAAATAACAGAAAAAATATCATTAAAAAATTCAAAATTTAAGGAGTTTCTCATGAACCTAGGTACACCAGAAATGTTTAAAATGATCACAAAGTGTAATTATAGGTAATTTTTGAATTTTACAAAAATTGAAAAATTAAGAATTTTTCATGGACCGGGGTACACGACAAATTGTTAAAAATAATATAAAAAGTATCATTAAAAAATTCAAAATTTAAGGAGTTTCTCATGAACCCAGGTACACCAGAAATGTTTTAAAATGATAACAAAGTGTAATTATAGGTAATTTTTGAATTTTACAAAAATTCAAAAATTAAGAAATTTTCATGTACCGGGCTACACGACAAATTGTTAAAAATAACAGAAAAATATCATTAAAAAATTCAAAATTTAAGGAGTTTCTCATGAACCTAGGTACACCAGAAATGTTTAAAATGATCACAAAGTGTAATTATAGGTAATTTTTGAATTTTACAAAAATTGAAAAATTAAGAATTTTTATGTACCGGGGTAAACGACAAATTGTTAAAAATAATATAAAAAATATCATTAAAAAATTCAAAATTTAAGGAGTTTCTCATGAACCCAGGTACACCAGAAATGTTTTAAAATGATAACAAAGTGTAATTATAGGTAATTTTTGAATTTTACAAAAATTCAAAAATTAAGAAATTTTCATGTACCGGGCTACACGACAAATTGTTAAAAATAACAGAAAAATATCATTAAAAAATTCAAAATTTAAGGAGTTTCTCATGAACCTAGGTACACCATAAATGTTTTAAATGATCACAAAGTGTAATTATAGGTAATTTTTGAATTTTACAAAAATTCAAAAATTAAGAATTTTTATGTACCGGGGTACACGACAAATTGTTAAAAATAATATAAAAAATATCATTAAAAAATTCAAAATTTAAGGAGTTTCTCATGAACCCAGGTACACCAGAAATGTTTTAAAATGATAACAAAGTGTAATTATAGGTAATTTTTGAATTTTACAAAAATTCAAAAATTAAGAATTTTTTATGTACCGGGGTACACGACAAATTGTTAAAAATAACATAAAAATATCATTAAAAAATTCAAAATTTAAGGAGTTTCTCATGAACCCAGGTACATCAAAAATGTTTAAAATGATCACAAAGTGTAATTATAGGTAATTTTTGAATTTACAAAAATTCAAAAATTAAGAATTTTTCATGTACCGGGGTACACGAAAAATTGTTAAAAATAACAGAAAAAATATCATTAAAAAATTCAAAATTTAAGGGTTTCTCATGAACCTAGGTACACCAGAAATGTTTAAAATGATCACAAAGTGTAATTATAGGTAATTTTTGAATTTTACAAAAATTGAAAAATTAAGAATTTTTCATGGACCGGGGTACACGACAAATTGTTAAAAATAATATAAAAAGTATCATTAAAAAATTCAAAATTGAAGGAGTTTCTCATGAACCCAGGTACACTAGAAATGTTTTAAAATGATAACAAAGTGTAATTATAGGTAATTTTTGAATTTTACAAAAATTCAAAAATTAAGAAATTTTCATGTACCGGGCTACACGACAAATTGTTAAAAATAACAGAAAAATATCATTAAAAAATTCAAAATTTAAGGAGTTTCTCATGAACCTAGGTACACCAGAAATGTTTAAAATGATCACAAAGTGTAATTATAGGTAATTTTTGAATTTTACAAAAATTGAAAAATTAAGAATTTTTCATGGACCGGGGTACACGACAAATTGTTAAAAATAATATAAAAAGTATCATTAAAAAATTCAAAATTGAAGGAGTTTCTCATGAACCCAGGTACACTAGAAATGTTTTAAAATGATAGCAAAGTGTAATTATAGGTAATTTTTGAATTTTACAAAAATTCAAAAATTAAGAAATTTTCATGTACCGGGCTACACGACAAATTGTTAAAAATAACAGAAAAATATCATTAAAAAATTCAAAATTTAAGGAGTTTCTCATGAACCTAGGTACACCAGAAATGTTTAAAATGATCACAAAGTGTAATTATAGGTAATTTTTGAATTTTACAAAAATTGAAAAATTAAGAATTTTTATGTACCGGGGTACACGACAAATTGTTAAAAATAATATAAAAAATATCATTAAAAAATTCAAAATTTAAGGAGTTTCTCATGAACCCAGGTACACCAGAAATGTTTTAAAATGATAACAAAGTGTAATTATAGGTAATTTTTGAATTTTACAAAAATTCAAAAATTAAGAAATTTTCATGTACCGGGCTACACGACAAATTGTTAAAAATAACAGAAAAATATCATTAAAAAATTCAAAATTTAAGGAGTTTCTCATGAACCCAGGTACACCAGAAATGTTTAAAATAATCACAAAGTGTAATTATAGGTAATTTTTGAATTTTACAAAAATTCAAAAATTAATAATTTTTCGTGTACCGGGGTACACGACAAATTGTTAAAAATAATATAAAAAATATCATTAAAAAATTCAAAATTTAAGGAGTTTCTCATGAACCCAGGTACACCAGAAATGTTTTAAAATGATAACAAAGTGTAATTATAGGTAATTTATGAATTTTACAAAAATTCAAAAATTTAGAATTTTTCATGTACCGGGGTACACGACAAATTGTTAAAAATAACAGAAAAATATCATTAAAAAATTCAAAATTTAAGGAGTTTCTCATGAACCCAGGTACACCAGAAATGTTTAAAATGATCACAAAGTGTAATTATAGGTAATTTTTGAATTTTACAAAAATTCAAAAATTAAGAATTTTTCATGTACCGGGGTACACGACAAATTGTTAAAAATAACAGAAAAAATATCATTAAAAAATTCAAAATTTAAGGAGTTTCTCATGAACCTGGTACACCAGAAATGTTTAAAAAGATCACAAAGTGTAATTATAGGTAATTTTTGAATTTTACAAAAATTGAAAAATTAAGAATTTTTCATGTACCGGGGTAGACGACAAATTGTTAAAAATAACAGAAAAAATATCATTACAAAATTCAAAATTTAAGGAGTTTCTCATGAACCCAGGTACACCAGAAATGTTTTAAAATGATAACAATGTGTAATTATAGGTAATTTTTGAATTTTACAAACATTCAAAAATTAAGAATTTTTCATGTACCGGGATATACGACAAATTGTTAAAAATAACAGAAAAATATCATTAAAAAATGCAAAATTTAAGGAGTTTCTCATGAACCTGGTACACCAGAAATGTTTAAAATGATCACAAAGTGTAATTATAGGTAATTTTTGAATTTTACAAAAATTGAAAAATTAAGAATTTTTCATGTACCGGGGTACACGACAAATTGTTAAAAATAACAGAAAAAATATCATTACAAAATTCAAAATTTAAGGAGTTTCTCATGAACCCAGGTACACCAGAAATGTTTTAAAATGATAACAATGTGTAATTATAGGTAATTTTTGAATTTTACAAAAATTCAAAAATTAAGAATTTTTCATGTACCGGGGTACACGACAAATTGTTAAAAATAACTGAAAAAATATCATTAAAAAATTCAAAATTTAAGGAGTTTCTCATGAACCTGGTACACCAGAAATGTTTAAAATGATCACAAAGTGTAATTATAGGTAATTTTTGAATTTTACAAATATTGAAAAATTAAGAATTTTTCATGTACCGGGGTACACGACAAATTGTTAAAAATAACACAAAAAATATCATTACAAAATTCAAAATTTAAGGAGTTTCTCATGAACCCAGGTACACCAGAAATGTTTAAAATGATCACAAAGTGTAATTATAGGTAATTTTTGAATTTTACAAAAATTGAAAAATTAAGAATTTTTCATGTACCGGGGTACACGACAAATTGTTAAAAATAACAGAAAAAATATCATTACAAAATTCAAAATATAAGGAGTTTCTCATGAACCCAGGTACACCCGAAATGTTTTAAAATGATAACAATGTGTAATTATAGGTAATTTTTGAATTTTATAAAAATTCAAAAATTAAGAATTTTTCATGTACCGGGGTACACGACAAATTGTTAAAAATAACAGAAAAATATCATTAAAAAAATTCAAAATTGAAGGAGTTTCTCGTGAACCCAGGTACACCAGAAATGTTTAAAATGATCACAAAGTGTAATTATAGGTAATTTTTGAATCTTACAAAAATTCAAAAATTAAGAATTTTTCATGTACCGGGGTACACGACAAATTGTTAAAAATAACAGAAAAATATCATTAAAAAATTCAAAATTTAAGGAGTTTCTCATGAACCCAGATACACCACAAATGTTTAAAATGATCACAAATTGTAATTATAGGTAATTTTTGAATTTTACAAAAATTCAAAAATTAAGAATTTTTCATGTACCGGGGTACACGACAAATTGTTAAAAATAACAGAAAAAATATCATTACAAAATTCAAAATTTAAGGAGTTTCTCATGAACCCAGGTACACCAGAAATGTTTTAAAATGATAACAATGTGTAATTATAGATAATTTTTGAATTTTACAAAAATTCAAAAATTAAGAATTTTTCATGTACCGGGGTACACGACAAATTGTTAAAAATAACAGAAAAATATCATTAAAAAATTCAAAATTGAAGGAGTTTCTCATGAACCCAGGTACACCAGAAATGTTTAAAATGATCACAAAGTGTAATTATAGGTAATTTTTAAATTTTACAAAAATTCAAAAATTAAGAATTTTTCATGTACCGGGGTACACGACAAATTGTTAAATATAACAGAAAAAATATCATTAAAAAATTCAAAATTGAAGGAGTTTCTCATGAACCTAGGTACACCAGAAATGTTTAAAATGATCACAAAGTGTAATTATAGGTAATTTTTGAATTTTACAAAAATTGAAAAATTAAGAATTTTTCATGTACCGGGGTACACGACAAATTGTTAAAAATAACAGAAAAAATATCATTACAAAATTCAAAATTTAAGGAGTTTCTCATGAACCCAGGTACACCAGAAATGTTTTAAAATGATAACAATGTGTAATTATAGATAATTTTTAAATTTTACAAAAATTCAAAAATTAAGAATTTTTCATGTACCGGGGTACACGACAAATTGTTAAAAATAACAGAAAAATATCATTAAAAAATTCAAAATTGAAGGAGTTTCTCATGAACCCAGGTACACCAGAAATGTTTAAAATGATCACAAAGTGTAATTATAGGTAATTTTTAAATTTTACAAAAATTCAAAAATTAAGAATTTTTCAATTACCGGGGTTCACGACAAATTGTTAAATATAACAGAAAAAATATCATTAAAAAATTCAAAATTGAAGGAGTTTCTCATGAACCTAGGTACACCAGAAATGTTTAAAATGATCACAAAGTATAATTATAGGTAATTTTTGAATTTTACAAAAATTCAAAAATTAAGAATTTTTCATGTATCAGGGTACACGACAAATTGTTAAAAATAACAGAAAAAATTCGAAATTTAAGGAGTTTCTCATGAACCTAGGTACACCAGAAATGTTTAAAATGATCACAAAGTGTAATTATAGGTAATTTTTGAATTTTACAAAAATTCAAAAATTAAGAATTTTTCATGTACCAGGGTACACGACAAATTGTTAAAAATAACAGAAAAAATATCATTAAAAAATTCAAAATTTAAGGAGTTTCTCATGAACCTAGGTACACCAGAAATGTTTAAAATGATCACAAAGTGTAATTATAGGTAATTTTTGAATTTTACAAAAATTCAAAAATTAAGAATTTTTCATGTACCGGGGTACACGACAAATTGTTAAAAATAATATAAAAAGTATCATTAAAAAATTCAAAATTTAAGGAGTTTCTCATGAACCCAGGTACACCAGAAATGTTTTAAAATAATAATAAAGTGTAATTATAGGTAATTTATGAATTTTACAAAAATTCAAAAATTAAGAATTTTTCATGTACCGGGGTACACGACAAATTGTTAAAAATAACAGAAAAATATCATTAAAAAATTCAAAATTTAAGGAGTTTCTCATGAACCCAGGTACACCAGAAATGTTTAAAATGATCACAAAGTGTAATTATAGGTAATTTTTGAATTTTACAAAAATTCAAAAATTAAGAATTTTTCATGTACCGGGGTACACGACAAATTGTTAAAAATAACAGAAAAAATATCATTAAAAAATTCAAAATTTAAGGAGTTTCTCATGAACCTGGTACACCAGAAATGTTTAAAAAGATCACAAAGTGTAATTATAGGTAATTTTTGAATTTTACAAAAATTGAAAAATTAAGAATTTTTCATGTACCGGGGTAGACGACAAATTGTTAAAAATAACAGAAAAAATATCATTACAAAATTCAAAATTTAAGGAGTTTCTCATGAACCCAGGTACACCAGAAATGTTTTAAAATGATAACAATGTGTAATTATAGGTAATTTTTGAATTTTACAAACATTCAAAAATTAAGAATTTTTCATGTACCGGG
The DNA here is from genome assembly GCA_023525715.1 of Cichorium intybus. NCBI lineage: Eukaryota > Viridiplantae > Streptophyta > Magnoliopsida > Asterales > Asteraceae > Cichorium > Cichorium intybus. The sequence goes on from CM042015.1 coordinate 105,916,756, forward strand.
ATATACGACAAATTGTTAAAAATAACAGAAAAAATATCATTAAAAAATGCAAAATTTAAGGAGTTTCTCATGAACCTGGTACACCAGAAATGTTTAAAATGATCACAAAGTGTAATTATAGGTAATTTTTGAATTTTACAAAAATTGAAAAATTAAGAATTTTTCATGTACCGGGGTACACGACAAATTGTTAAAAATAACAGAAAAAATATCATTACAAAATTCAAAATTTAAGGAGTTTCTCATGAACCCAGGTACACCAGAAATGTTTTAAAATGATAACAATGTGTAATTATAGGTAATTTTTGAATTTTACAAAAATTCAAAAATTAAGAATTTTTCATGTACCGGGGTACACGACAAATTGTTAAAAATAACTGAAAAAATATCATTAAAAAATTCAAAATTTAAGGAGTTTCTCATGAACCTGGTACACCAGAAATGTTTAAAATGATCACAAAGTGTAATTATAGGTAATTTTTGAATTTTACAAAAATTGAAAAATTAAGAATTTTTCATGTACCGGGGTACACGACAAATTGTTAAAAATAACACAAAAAATATCATTACAAAATTCAAAATTTAAGGAGTTTCTCATGAACCCAGGTACACCAGAAATGTTTAAAATGATCACAAAGTGTAATTATAGGTAATTTTTGAATTTTACAAAAATTGAAAAATTAAGAATTTTTCATGTACCAGGGTACACGACAAATTGTTAAAAATAACAGAAAAAATATCATTAAAAAATTCAAAATATAAGGAGTTTCTCATGAACCCAGGTACACCAGAAATGTTTTAAAATGATAACAATGTGTAATTATAGGTAATTTTTGAATTTTACAAAAATTCAAAAATTAAGAATTTTTCATGTACCGGGGTACACGACAAATTGTTAAAAATAACAGAAAAATATCAATAAAAAAATTCAAAATTGAAGGAGTTTCTCGTGAACCCAGGTACACCAGAAATGTTTAAAATGATCACAAAGTGTAATTATAGGTAATTTTTGAATCTTACAAAAATTCAAAAATTAAGAATTTTTCATGTACCGGGGTACACGACAAATTGTTAAAAATAACAGAAAAATATCATTAAAAAATTCAAAATTTAAGGAGTTTCTCATGAACCCAGATACACCAGAAATGTTTAAAATGATCACAAATTGTAATTATAGGTAATTTTTGAATTTTACAAAAATTCAAAAATTAAGAATTTTTCATGTACCGGGGTACACGACAAATTGTTAAAAATAACAGAAAAAATATCATTACAAAATTCAAAATTTAAGGAGTTTCTCATGAACCCAGGTACACCAGAAATGTTTTAAAATGATAACAATGTGTAATTATAGATAATTTTTGAATTTTACAAAAATTCAAAAATTAAGAATTTTTCATGTACCGGGGTACACGACAAATTGTTAAAAATAACAGAAAAATATCATTAAAAAATTCAAAATTTAAGGAGTTTATCATGAACCCAGGTACACCAGAAATGTTTAAAATGATCACAAAGTGTAATTATAGGTAATTTTTGAATTTTACAAAAATTCAAAAATTAAGACTTTTTCATGTACCAGGGTAAACGACAAATTGTTAAAAATAACACAAAAAATATCATTAAAAAATTCAAAATTTAAGGACTTTCTCATGAACCCAGGTACACCAGAAATATTTAAAATGATCACAAAGTGTAATTATAGGTAATTTTGGAATTTTACATAAATTGAAAAATTAAGAATTTTTCATGTACCGGGGTACAAGACAAATTGTTAAAAATAACAGAAAAAATATCTTTAAAAAATTCAAAATTTAAAGAGTTTCTCATGAACCTAGGTACACCAGAAATGTTTAAAATGATCACAAAGTGTAATTATAGGTAATTTTTGAATTTTACAAAAATTGAAAAATTAAGAATTTTTCATGTACCGGGGTACACGACAAATTGTTAAAAATAACAGAAAAATATCATTAAAAAATTCAAAATTTAAGGAGTTTCTCATGAACCTAGGTACACCATAAATGTTTAAAATGATCACAAAGTGTAATTATAGGTAATTTTTGAATTTTACAAAAATTGAAAAATTAAGAATTTTTCATGTACCGGGGTACACGACAAATTGTTAAAAATAACATAAAAATATCATTAAAAAATTCAAAATTGAAAGAGTTTCTCATGAACCCAGGTACACCAGAAATGTTTTAAAATGATCACAAAGTTTAATTATAGGTAATTTTTGAATTTTACAAAAATTCTAAAATTAAGAATTTTTCATGTACCGGGGTACACGACAAATTGTTACAAATAACAGAAAAATATCATTAAAAAATTCAAAATTGAAGGAGTTTCTCATGAACCCAGGTACACCAGAAATGTTTTAAAATGATAACAATGTGTAATTATAGATAATTTTTGAATTTTACAAAAATTCAAAAATTAAGAATTTTTCATGTACCGGGGTACACGACAAATTGTTAAAAATAACAGAAAAATATCATTAAAAAATTCAAAATTGAAGGAGTTTCTCATGAACCCAGGTACACCAGAAATGTTTAAAATGATCACAAAGTGTAATTATAGGTAATTTTTAAATTTTACAAAAATTCAAAAATTAAGAATTTTTCATGTACCGGGGTACACGACAAATTGTTAAATATAACAGAAAAAATATCATTAAAAAATTCAAAATTGAAGGGGTTTCTCATGAACCTAGGTACACCAGAAATGTTTAAAATGATCACAAAGTGTAATTATAGGTAATTTTTGAATTTTACAAAAATTGAAAAATTAAGAATTTTTCATGTACCGGGGTACACGACAAATTGTTAAAAATAACAGAAAAAATATCATTACAAAATTCAAAATTTAAGGAGTTTCTCATGAACCCAGGTACACCAGAAATGTTTTAAAATGATAACAATGTGTAATTATAGATAATTTTTAAATTTTACAAAAATTCAAAAATTAAGAATTTTTCATGTACCGGGGTACACGACAAATTGTTAAAAATAACAGAAAAATAACATTAAAAAATTCAAAATTGAAGGAGTTTCTCATGAACCCAGGTACACCAGAAATGTTTAAAATGATCACAAAGTGTAATTATAGGTAATTTTTAAATTTTACAAAAATTCAAAAATTAAGAATTTTTCATGTACCGGGGTACACGACAAATTGTTAAATATAACAGAAAAAATATCATTAAAAAATTCAAAATTGAAGGAGTTTCTCATGAACATAGGTACACCAGAAATGTTTAAAATGATCACAAAGTGTAATTATAGGTAATTTTTGAATTTTACAAAAATTCAAAAATTAAGAATTTTTCATGCATCAGGGTACACGACAAATTGTTAAAAATAACAGAAAAAATTCGAAATTTAAGGAGTTTCTCATGAACCTAGGTACACCAGAAATGTTTAAAATGATCACAAAGTGTAATTATAGGTAATTTTTGAATTTTACAAAAATTCAAAAATTAAGAATTTTTCATGTACCAGGGTACACGACAAATTGTTAAAAATAACAGAAAAAATATCATTAAAAAATTCAAAATTTAAGGAGTTTCTCATGAACCTAGGTACACCAGAAATGTTTAAAATGATCACAAAGTGTAATTATAGGTAATTTTTGAATTTTACAAAAATTCAAAAATTAAGAATTTTTCATGTACCGGGGTACACGACAAATTGTTAAAAATAACAGAAAAATATCATTAAAAAATTCAAAATTTAAGGAGTTTCTTATGAACCCAGGTACACCAGAAATGTTTAAAATGATCACAAAGTGTAATTATAGGTAATTTTTGAATTTTACAAAAATTCAAAAATTAAGAATTTTTCATGTACCAGGGTAAACGACAAATTGTTAAAAATAACACAAAAAATATCATTAAAAAATTCAAAATTTAAGGACTTTCTCATGAACCCAGGTACACCAGAAATATTTAAAATGATCACAAAGTGTAATTATAGGTAATTTTGGAATTTTACATAAATTGAAAAATTAAGAATTTTTCATGTACCGGGGTACAAGACAAATTGTTAAAAATAACAGAAAAAATATCTTTAAAAAATTCAAAATTTAAAGAGTTTCTCATGAACCTAGGTACACCAGAAATGTTTAAAATGATCACAAAGTGTAATTATAGGTAATTTTTGAATTTTACAAAAATTGAAAAATTAAGAATTTTTCATGTACCGGGGTACACGACAAATTGTTAAAAATAACAGAAAAATATCATTAAAAAATTCAAAATTTAAGGAGTTTCTCATGAACCTAGGTACACCAGAAATGTTTAAAATGATCACAAAGTGTAATTATAGGTAATTTTTGAATTTTACAAAAATTGAAAAATTAAGAATTTTTCATGTACCGGGGTACACGACAAATTGTTAAAAATAACATAAAAATATCATTAAAAAATTCAAAATTGAAAGAGTTTCTCATGAACCCAGGTACACCAGAAATGTTTTAAAATGATCACAAAGTTTAATTATAGGTAATTTTTGAATTTTTCAAAAATTCAAAAATTAAGAATTTTTCATGTACCGGGGTACACGACAAATTGTTACAAATAACAGAAAAATATCATTAAAAAAATTCAAAATTGAAGGAGTTTCTCATGAACCCAGGTACACCAGAAATGTTTAAAATGATCACAAAGTGTAATTATAGGTAATTTTTGAATTTTACAAAAATTCAAAAATTAAGAATTTTTCATGTACCGGGGTACACGACAAATTGTTAAAAATAACAGAAAAATATCATTAAAAAATTCAAAATTTAAGGAGTTTCTCATGAACCCAGATACACCAGAAATGTTTAAAATGATCACAAAGTGTAATTATAGGTAATTTTTGAATTTTACAAAAAATTCAAAAATTAAGAATTTTTCATGTACCGGGGTACACCACAAATTGTTAAAAATAACAGAAAAAATATCATTACAAAATTCAAAATTTAAGGAGTTTCTCATGAACCCAGGTACACCAGAAATGTTTTAAAATGATAACAATGTGTAATTATAGGTAATTTTTGAATTTTACAAAAATTCAAACATTAAGAATTTTTCATGTACCGGGGTACCCGACAAATTGTTAAAAATAACAGAAAAATATCATTAAAAAATTCAAAATTGAAGGAGTTTCTCATGAACCTAGGTACACCAGAAATGTTTACAATGATCACAAAGTGTAATTATAGGTAATTTTTGAATTTTACAAAAATTCAAAAATTAAGAATTTTTCATGTACCAGGGTACACGACAAATTGTTAAAAATAACAGAAAAATTATTATTAAAAAATTCAAAATTGAAGGAGTTTCTCATGAACCTAGGTACACCAGAAATGTTTAAAATGATCACAAAGTGTAATTATAGGTAATTTTTGAATTTTACAAAAATTCAAAAATTAAGAATTTTTCATGTACCAGGGTACACGACAAATTGTTAAAAATAACAGAAAAATATCATTAAAAAATTCAAAATTTAAGGAGTTTTTCATGAACCCATGTACACCAGAAATGTTTAAAATGATCACAAAGTGTAATTATAGGTAATTTTTGAATTTTACAAAAATTCAAAAATTAAGAATTTTTCATGTACCGGAGTACACGACAAATTGTTAAATATAACAGAAAAAATATCATTAAAAAATTCAAAATTGAAGGAGTTTCTCATGAACCTAGGTACACGAGAAATGTTTAAAATGATCACAAAGTGTAATTATATGTAATTTTTGAATTTTACAAAAATTCAAAAATTAAGAATTTTTCATGTATCAGGGTACACGACAAATTGTTAAAAATAACAGAAAAAATATCATTAAAAAATTCGAAATTTAAGGAGTTTCTCATGAACCTAGGTACACCAGAAATGTTTAAAATGATCACAAAGTGTAATTATAGGTAATTTTTGAATTTTACAAAAATTCAAAAATTAAGAATTTTTCATGTACCAGGGTACACAACAAATTGTTAAAAATAACAGAAAAAATATCATTAAAAAATTCAAAATTTAAGGAGTTTCTCATGAACCTAGGTACACCAGAAATGTTTAAAATGATCACAAAGTGTAATTATAGGTAATTTTTGAATTTTACAAAAATTCAAAAATTAAGAATTTTTCATGTACCGGGGTACACGACAAATTGTTAAAAATAACAGAAAAATATCATTAAAAAATTCAAAATTTAAGGAGTTTCTCATTAACCCAGGTACACCAGAAATGTTTAAAATGATCACAAAGTGTAATTATAGGTAATTTTTGAATTTTACAAAAATTCAAAAATTAAGAATTTTTCATGTACCAGGGTAAACGACAAATTGTTAAAAATAACACAAAAAATATCATTAAAAAATTCAAAATTTAAGGACTTTCTCATGAACCCAGGTACACCAGAAATATATAAAATGATCACAAAGTGTAATTATAGGTAATTTTGGAATTTTACATAAATTCAAAAATTAAGAATTTTTCATGTACCGGGGTACAAGACAAATTGTTAAAAATAACAGAAAAAATATCATTAAAAAATTCAAAATTTAAAGAGTTTCTTATGAACCTAGGTACACCAGAAATGTTTAAAATGATCACAAAGTGTAATTATAGGTAATTTTTGAATTTTACAAAAATTGAAAAATTAAGAATTTTTCATGTACCGGGGTACACGACAAATTGTTAAAAATAACAGAAAAAATATCATTACAAAATTCAAAATTTAAGGAGTTTCTCATGAACCCAGGTACACCAGAAATGTTTTAAAATGATAACAATGTGTAATTATAGGTAATTGTTGAATTTTACAAAAATTCAAAAATTAAGAATTTTTCATGTACCGGGGTACACGACAAATTGTTAAAAATAACAGAAAAATATCATTAAAAAAGTCAAAATTGAAGGAGTTTCTCATGAACCCAGATACACCAGAAATGTTTAAAATGATCACAAAGTGTAATTATAGGTAATTTTTGAATTTTACAAAAATTCAAAAATTAAGAATTTTTCATGTACGAGGGTACACGACAAATTGTTAAAAATAACAGAAAAATTATCATTAAAAAATTCAAAATTGAAGGACTTTCTCATGAACCTAGGTACACCAGAAATGTTTAAAATGATCACAAAGTGTAATTATAGGTAATTTTTGAATTTTACAAAAATTCAAAAATTAAGAATTTTTCATGTACCAGGGTACACGACAAGTTGTTAAAAATAACAGAAAAATATCATTAAAAAATTCAAAATTTAAGGAGTTTTTCATGAACCCAGGTACACCAGAAATGTTTAAAATGATCACAAAGTGTAATTATAGGTAATTTTTGAATTTTACAAAAATTCAAAAATTAAGAATTTTTCATGTACCGGGGTACACGACAAATTGTTAAATATAACAGAAAAAATATCATTAAAAAATTCAAAATTGAAGGAGTTTCTCATGAACCTAGGTACACGAGAAATGTTTAAAATGATCACAAAGTGTAATTATAGGTAATTTTTGAATTTTACAAAAATTCAAAAATTAAGAATTTTTCATGTATCAGGGTACACGACAAATTGTTAAAAATAACAGAAAAAATATCATTAAAAAATTCAAAATTTAAGGAGTTTCTCATGAACCTAGGTACACCAGAAATGTTTAAAATGATCACAAAGTGTAATTATAGGTAATTTTTGAATTTTACAAAAATTAAGAATTTTTCATGTACCAGGGTACACAACAAATTGTTAAAAATAACAGAAAAAATATCATTAAAAAATTCAAAATTTAAGGAGTTTCTCATGAACCTAGGTACACCAGAAATGTTTAAAATGATCACAAAGTGTAATTATAGGTAATTTTTGAATTTTACAAAAATTCAAAAATTAAGAATTTTTCATGTACCGGGGTACACGACAAATTGTTAAAAATAACAGAAAAATATCATTAAAAAATTCAAAATTTAAGGAGTTTCTCATTAACCCAGGTACACCAGAAATGTTTAAAATGATCACAAAGTGTAATTATAGGTAATTTTTGAATTTTACAAAAATTCAAAAATTAAGAATTTTTCATGTACCAGGGTAAACGACAAATTGTTAAAAATAACACAAAAAATATAATTAAAAAATTCAAAATTTAAGGACTTTCTCAAGAACCCAGGTACACCAGAAATATATAAAATGATCACAAAGTGTAATTATAGGTAATTTTGGAATTTTACATAAATTCAAAAATTAAGAATTTTTCATGTACCGGGGTACAAGACAAATTGTTAAAAATAACAGAAAAAATATCATTAAAAAATTCAAAATTTAAAGAGTTTCTCATGAACCTAGGTACACCAGAAATGTTTAAAATGATCACAAAGTGTAATTATAGGTAATTTTTGAATTTTACAAAAATTGAAAAATTAAGAATTTTTCATGTACCGGGGTACACGACAAATTGTTAAAAATAACAGAAAAATATTATTAAAAAATTCAAAATTTAAGGAGTTTCTCATGAACCTAGGTACACCAGAAATGTTTAAAATGATCACAAAGTGTAATTATAGGTAATTTTTGAATTTTACAAAAATTGAAAAATTAAGAATTTTTCATGTACCGGGGTACACGACAAATTGTTAAAAATAACAGAAAAATATTATTAAAAAATTCAAAATTTAAGGAGTTTCTCATGAACCTAGGTACACCAGAAATGTTTAAAATGATCACAAAGTGTAATTATAGGTAATTTTTGAATTTTACAAAAATTGAAAAATTAAGAATTTTTCATGTACCGGGGTACACGACAAATTGTTAAAAATAACATAAAAATATCATTAAAAAATTCAAAATTGAAAGAGTTTCTCATGAACCCAGGTACACCAGAAATGTTTTAAAATGATCACAAAGTTTAATTATAGGTAATTTTTGAATTTTACAAAAATTCAAAAATTAAGAATTTTTCATTTACCGGGGTACACGACAAATTGTTAAAAATAATATAAAAAATATCATTAAAAATTCAAAATTTAAGGAGTTTCTCATGAACCTAGAGAAATGTTTAAAATGATCACAAAGTGTAATTATATGTAATTTTTGAATTTTACAAAAATTGAAAAATTAAGAATTTTTCATGTACCGGGGTACACGACAAATTGTTAAAAATAATATAAAAAATATCATTAAAAATTCAAAATTTAAGGAGTTTCTCATGAACCCAGGTACACCAGAAATGTTTTAAAATGATCACAAAATGTAATTATAGGTAATTTATGAATTTTACAAAAATTCAAAAATTAAGAATTTTTCATGTACCGAGGTACACGACAAATTGTTAAAAATAACAGAAAAATATCATTAAAAAATTCAAAATTTAAGGAGTCTCTCATGAACCTAGGTACACCAGAAATGTTTAAAATGATCACAAAGTGTAATTATAGGTAATTTTTGAATTTTACAAAAATTGAAAAATTAAGAATTTTTCATGTACCGGGGGACACGACAAATTGTTAAAAATAACATAAAAAATATCATTAAAAAATTCAAAATTTAAGGAGTTTCTCATGAACCCAGGTACACCAGAAATCTTTTAAAATGATCACAAAGTGTAATTATAAGTAATTTTTGAATTTTACAAAAATTCAAAAATTAAGAATTTTTCATGTATCGGGGTACACGACAAATTGTTAAAAATAACAGAAAAATATCATTAAAAAATTCAAAATTTAAGGAGTTTCTCATGAACCTAGGTACACCAGAAATGTTTAAAATGATCACAAAGTGTAATTATAGGTGATTTTTGAATTTTACAAAAATTGAAAAATTAAGAATTTTTCATGTACCGGGGTACACGACAAATTGTTAAAAATAACATAAAAATATCATTAAAAAATTCAAAATTGAAGGAGTTTCTCATGAACCCAGGTACACCAGAAATGTTTCAAAATGATCACAAAGTGTAATTATAGGTAATTTGTGAATTTTACAAAAATTCAAAAATTAAGAATTTTTCATATACCGGGGTACACGACAAATTGTTAAAAATAACAGAAAAATATCATTAAAAAATTCAAAATTTAAGGAGTTTCTCATGAACCTAGGTACACCAGAAATGTTTAAAATGATCACAAAGTGTAATTATAGGTAGTTTTTGAATTTTACAAAAATTCAAAAATTAAGAATTTTTCATGTACCGGGGTACACGACAAATTGTTAAAAATACATATAAATATCATTAAAAAATTCAAAATTTAAGGAGTTTCTCATGAACCCAGGTACACCAGAAATGTTTTAAAATGATCACAAAATGTAATTATAGTTAATTTATGAATTTTACAAAAATTCAAAAATTAAGAATTTTTCATGTACCGAGGTACACGACAAATTGTTAAAAATAATATAAAAAATATCATTAAAAAATTCAAAATTTAAGGAGTTTCTCATGAACCCAGGTACAACAGAAATGTTTTAAAATGATAACAAAGTGTAATTATAGGTAATTTTAAAATTTTACAAAAATTCAAAAATTAAGAATTTTTCATGTACCGGGGTACACGACAAATTGTTAAAAATAACATAAAAATATCATTAAAAAATTCAAAATTTAAGGAGTTTCTCATGAACCCAGGTACACCAGAAATGTTTTAAAATGATCACAAAGTGTAATTATAGGTAATTTTTGAATTTTACAAAAATTCAAAAATTAAGAATTTTTCATGTACCAGGGTACACGACAAATTGTTAAAAATAACAGAAAAATTATCATTAAAAAATTCAAAATTGAAGGAGTTTCTCATGAACCTAGGTACACCAGAAATGTTTAAAATGATCACAAAGTGTAATTATAGGTAATTTTTGAATTTTACAAAAATTCAAAAATTAAGAATTTTTCATGTACCAGGGTACACGACAAATTGTTAAAAATAACAGAAAAATATCATTAAAAAATTCAAAATTGAAGGAGTTTTTCATGAACCCATGTACACCAGAAATGTTTAAAATGATCACAAAGTGTAATTATAGGTAATTTTTGAATTTTACAAAAATTCAAAAATTAAGAATTTTTCATGTACCGGGGTACACGACAAATTGTTAAATATAACAGAAAAAATATCATTAAAAAATTCAAAATTGAAGGAGTTTCTCATGAACCTAGGTACACGAGAAATGTTTAAAATGATCACAAAGTGTAATTATATGTAATTTTTGAATTTTACAAAAATTCAAAAATTAAGAATTTTTCATGTATCAGGGTACACGACAAATTGTTAAAAATAACAGAAAAAATATCATTAAAAAATTCGAAATTTAAGGAGTTTCTCATGAACCTAGGTACACCAGAAATGTTTAAAATGATCACAAAGTGTAATTATAGGTAATTTTTGAATTTTACAAAAATTCAAAAATTAAGAATTTTTCATGTACCAGGGTACACAACAAATTGTTAAAAATAACAGAAAAAATATCATTAAAAAATTCAAAATTTAAGGAGTTTCTCATGAACCTAGGTACACCAGAAATGTTTAAAATGATCACAAAGTGTAATTATAGGTAATTTTTGAATTTTACAAAAATTCAAAAATTAAGAATTTTTCATGTACCGGGGTACACGACAAATTGTTAAAAATAATATAAAAAATATCATTAAAAATTCAAAATTTAAGGAGTTTCTCATGAACCCAGGTACACCAGAAATGTTTTAAAATGATCACAAAATGTAATTATAGGTAATTTATGAATTTTACAAAAATTCAAAAATTAAGAATTTTTCATGTACCGAGGTACACGACAAATTGTTAAAAATAACAGAAAAATATCATTAAAAAATTCAAAATTTAAGGAGTCTCTCATGAACCTAGGTACACCAGAAATGTTTAAAATGATCACAAAGTGTAATTATAGGTAATTTTTGAATTTTACAAAAATTGAAAAATTAAGAATTTTTCATGTACCGGGGGACACGACAAATTGTTAAAAATAACATAAAAAATATCATTAAAAAATTCAAAATTTAAGGAGTTTCTCATGAACCCAGGTACACCAGAAATCTTTTAAAATGATCACAAAGTGTAATTATAAGTAATTTTTGAATTTTACAAAAATTCAAAAATTAAGAATTTTTCATGTATCGGGGTACACGACAAATTGTTAAAAATAACAGAAAAATATCATTAAAAAATTCAAAATTTAAGGAGTTTCTCATGAACCTAGGTACACCAGAAATGTTTAAAATGATCACAAAGTGTAATTATAGGTGATTTTTGAATTTTACAAAAATTGAAAAATTAAGAATTTTTCATGTACCGGGGTACACGACAAATTGTTAAAAATAACATAAAAATATCATTAAAAAATTCAAAATTGAAGGAGTTTCTCATGAACCCAGGTACACCAGAAATGTTTCAAAATGATCACAAAGTGTAATTATAGGTAATTTGTGAATTTTACAAAAATTCAAAAATTAAGAATTTTTCATATACCGGGGTACACGACAAATTGTTAAAAATAACAGAAAAATATCATTAAAAAATTCAAAATTTAAGGAGTTTCTCATGAACCTAGGTACACCAGAAATGTTTAAAATGATCACAAAGTGTAATTATAGGTAGTTTTTGAATTTTACAAAAATTCAAAAATTAAGAATTTTTCATGTACCGGGGTACACGACAAATTGTTAAAAATACATATAAATATCATTAAAAAATTCAAAATTTAAGGAGTTTCTCATGAACCCAGGTACACCAGAAATGTTTTAAAATGATCACAAAATGTAATTATAGTTAATTTATGAATTTTACAAAAATTCAAAAATTAAGAATTTTTCATGTACCGAGGTACACGACAAATTGTTAAAAATAATATAAAAAATATCATTAAAAAATTCAAAATTTAAGGAGTTTCTCATGAACCCAGGTACAACAGAAATGTTTTAAAATGATAACAAAGTGTAATTATAGGTAATTTTAAAATTTTACAAAAATTCAAAAATTAAGAATTTTTCATGTACCGGGGTACACGACAAATTGTTAAAAATAACATAAAAATATCATTAAAAAATTCAAAATTTAAGGAGTTTCTCATGAACCCAGGTACACCAGAAATGTTTTAAAATGATCACAAAGTGTAATTATAGGTAATTTTTGAATTTTACAAAAATTCAAAAATTAAGAATTTTTCATGTACCAGGGTACACGACAAATTGTTAAAAATAACAGAAAAATTATCATTAAAAAATTCAAAATTGAAGGAGTTTCTCATGAACCTAGGTACACCAGAAATGTTTAAAATGATCACAAAGTGTAATTATAGGTAATTTTTGAATTTTACAAAAATTCAAAAATTAAGAATTTTTCATGTACCAGGGTACACGACAAATTGTTAAAAATAACAGAAAAATATCATTAAAAAATTCAAAATTGAAGGAGTTTTTCATGAACCCATGTACACCAGAAATGTTTAAAATGATCACAAAGTGTAATTATAGGTAATTTTTGAATTTTACAAAAATTCAAAAATTAAGAATTTTTCATGTACCGGGGTACACGACAAATTGTTAAATATAACAGAAAAAATATCATTAAAAAATTCAAAATTGAAGGAGTTTCTCATGAACCTAGGTACACGAGAAATGTTTAAAATGATCACAAAGTGTAATTATATGTAATTTTTGAATTTTACAAAAATTCAAAAATTAAGAATTTTTCATGTATCAGGGTACACGACAAATTGTTAAAAATAACAGAAAAAATATCATTAAAAAATTCGAAATTTAAGGAGTTTCTCATGAACCTAGGTACACCAGAAATGTTTAAAATGATCACAAAGTGTAATTATAGGTAATTTTTGAATTTTACAAAAATTCAAAAATTAAGAATTTTTCATGTACCAGGGTACACAACAAATTGTTAAAAATAACAGAAAAAATATCATTAAAAAATTCAAAATTTAAGGAGTTTCTCATGAACCTAGGTACACCAGAAATGTTTAAAATGATCACAAAGTGTAATTATAGGTAATTTTTGAATTTTACAAAAATTCAAAAATTAAGAATTTTTCATGTACCGGGGTACACGACAAATTGTTAAAAATAACAGAAAAATATCATTAAAAAATTCAAAATTTAAGGAGTTTCTCATTAACCCAGGTACACCAGAAATGTTTAAAATGATCACAAAGTGTAATTATAGGTAATTTTTGAATTTTACAAAAATTCAAAAATTAAGAATTTTTCATGTACCAGGGTAAACGACAAATTGTTAAAAATAACACAAAAAATATCATTAAAAAATTCAAAATTTAAGGACTTTCTCATGAACCCAGGTACACCAGAAATATATAAAATGATCACAAAGTGTAATTATAGGTAATTTTGGAATTTTACATAAATTCAAAAATTAAGAATTTTTCATGTACCGGGGTACAAGACAAATTGTTAAAAATAACACAAAAAATATCATTAAAAAATTCAAAATTTAAAGAGTTTCTTATGAACCTAGGTACACCAGAAATGTTTAAAATGATCACAAAGTGTAATTATAGGTAATTTTTGAATTTTACAAAAATTGAAAAATTAAGAATTTTTCATGTACCGGGGTACACGACAAATTGTTAAAAATAACAGAAAAAATATCATTACAAAATTCAAAATTTAAGGAGTTTCTCATGAACCCAGGTACACCAGAAATGTTTTAAAATGATAACAATGTGTAATTATAGGTAATTGTTGAATTTTACAAAAATTCAAAAATTAAGAATTTTTCATGTACCGGGGTACACGACAAATTGTTAAAAATAACAGAAAAATATCATTAAAAAAGTCAAAATTGAAGGAGTTTCTCATGAACCCAGGTACACCAGAAATGTTTAAAATGATCACAAAGTGTAATTATAGGTAATTTTTGAATTTTACAAAAATTCAAAAATTAAGAATTTTTCATGTACGAGGGTACACGACAAATTGTTAAAAATAACAGAAAAATTATCATTAAAAAATTCAAAATTGAAGGAGTTTCTCATGAACCTAGGTACACCAGAAATGTTTAAAATGATCACAAAGTGTAATTATATGTAATTTTTGAATTTTACAAAAATTCAAAAATTAAGAATTTTTCATGTACCAGGGTACACGACAAGTTGTTAAAAATAACAGAAAAATATCATTAAAAAATTCAAAATTTAAGGAGTTTTTCATGAACCCAGGTACACCAGAAATGTTTAAAATGATCACAAAGTGTAATTATAGGTAATTTTTGAATTTTACAAAAATTCAAAAATTAAGAATTTTTCATGTACCGGGGTACACGACAAATTGTTAAATATAACAGAAAAAATATCATTAAAAAATTCAAAATTGAAGGAGTTTCTCATGAACCTAGGTACACCAGAAATGTTTAAAATGATCACAAAGTGTAATTATAGGTAATTTTTGAATTTTACAAAAATTCAAAAATTAAGAATTTTTCATGTACCGGGGTACACGACAAATTGTTAAAAATAACAGAAAAATATCATTAAAAAATTCAAAATTTAAGGAGTTTCTCATTAACCCAGGTACACCAGAAATGTTTAAAATGATCACAAAGTGTAATTATAGGTAATTTTTGAATTTTACAAAAATTCAAAAATTAAGAATTTTTCATGTACCAGGGTAAACGACAAATTGTTAAAAATAACACAAAAAATATCATTAAAAAATTCAAAATTTAAGGACTTTCTCATGAACCCAGGTACACCAGAAATATATAAAATGATCACAAAGTGTAATTATAGGTAATTTTGGAATTTTACATAAATTCAAAAATTAAGAATTTTTCATGTACCGGGGTACAAGACAAATTGTTAAAAATAACAGAAAAAATATCATTAAAAAATTCAAAATTTAAAGAGTTTATCATGAACCTAGGTACACCAGAAATGTTTAAAATGATCACAAAGTGTAATTATAGGTAATTTTTGAATTTTACAAAAATTGAAAAATTAAGAATTTTTCATGTACCGGGGTACACGACAAATTGTTAAAAATAACAGAAAAATATTATTAAAAAATTCAAAATTTAAGGAGTTTCTCATGAACCTAGGTACACCAGAAATGTTTAAAATGATCACAAAGTGTAATTATAGGTAATTTTTGAATTTTACAAAAATTGAAAAATTAAGAATTTTTCATGTACCGGGGTACACGACAAATTGTTAAAAATAACAGAAAAATATTATTAAAAAATTCAAAATTTAAGGAGTTTCTCATGAACCTAGGTACACCAGAAATGTTTAAAATGATCACAAAGTGTAATTATAGGTAATTTTTGAATTTTACAAAAATTGAAAAATTAAGAATTTTTCATGTACCGGGGTACACGACAAATTGTTAAAAATAACATAAAAATATCATTAAAAAATTCAAAATTGAAAGAGTTTCTCATGAACCCAGGTACACCAGAAATGTTTTAAAATGATCACAAAGTTTAATTATAGGTAATTTTTGAATTTTACAAAAATTCAAAAATTAAGAATTTTTCATTTACCGGGGTACACGACAAATTGTTAAAAATAACAGAAAAATATCATTAAAAAATTCAAATTTTAAGGAGTTTCTCATGAACCTAGAGAAATGTTTAAAATGATCACAAAGTGTAATTATATGTAATTTTTGAATTTTACAAAAATTGAAAAATTAAGAATTTTTCATGTACCGGGGTACACGACAAATTGTTAAAAATAATATAAAAAATATCATTAAAAATTCAAAATTTAAGGAGTTTCTCATGAACCCAGGTACACCAGAAATGTTTTAAAATGATCACAAAATGTAATTATAGGTAATTTATGAATTTTACAAAAATTCAAAAATTAAGAATTTTTCATGTACCGAGGTACACGACAAATTGTTAAAAATAACAGAAAAATATCATTAAAAAATTCAAAATTTAAGGAGTCTCTCATGAACCTAGGTACACCAGAAATGTTTAAAATGATCACAAAGTGTAATTATAGGTAATTTTTGAATTTTACAAAAATTGAAAAATTAAGAATTTTTCATGTACCGGGGGACACGACAAATTGTTAAAAATAACATAAAAATATCATTAAAAAATTCAAAATTTAAGGAGTTTCTCATGAACCCAGGTACACCAGAAATCTTTTAAAATGATCACAAAGTGTAATTATAAGTAATTTTTGAATTTTACAAAAATTCAAAAATTAAGAATTTTTCATGTATCGGGGTACACGACAAATTGTTAAAAATAACAGAAAAATATCATTAAAAAATTCAAAATTTAAGGAGTTTCTCATGAACCTAGGTACACCAGAAATGTTTAAAATGATCACAAAGTGTAATTATAGGTAATTTTTGAATTTTACAAAAATTGAAAAATTAAGAATTTTTCATGTACCGGGGTACACGACAAATTGTTAAAAATAACATAAAAAATATCATTAAAAAATTTCAAAATTTAAGGAGTTTCTCGTGAACCCTGGTACACCATAAATGTTTTAAAATGATCACAAAGTGTAATTATAAGTAATTTTTGAATTTTACAAAAATTCAAAAATTAAGAATTTTTCATGTATCGGGGTACACGACAAATTGTTAAAAATAACAGAAAAATATCATTAAAAAATTCAAAATTTAAGGAGTTTCTCATGAACCTAGGTACACCAGAAATGTTTAAAATGATCACAAAGTGTAATTATAGGTGATTTTTGAATTTTACAAAAATTGAAAAATTAAGAATTTTTCATGTACCGGGGTACACGACAAATTGTTAAAAATAACATAAAAATATCATTAAAAAATTCAAAATTGAAGGAGTTTCTCATGAACCCAGGTACACCAGAAATGTTTCAAAATGATCACAAAGTGTAATTATAGGAAATTTGTGAATTTTACAAAAATTCAAAAATTAAGAATTTTTCATATACCGGGGTACACGACAAATTGTTAAAAATAACAGAAAAATATCATTAAAAAATTCAAAATTTAAGGAGTTTCTCATGAACCTAGGTACACCAGAAATGTTTAAAATGATCACAAAGTGTAATTATAGGTAGTTTTTGAATTTTACAAAAATTCAAAAATTAAGAATTTTTCATGTACCGGGGTACACGACAAATTGTTAAAAATACATATAAATATCATTAAAAAATTCAAAATTTAAGGAGTTTCTCATGAACCCAGGTACACCAGAAATGTTTTAAAATGATCACAAAATGTAATTATAGTTAATTTATGAATTTTACAAAAATTCAAAAATTAAGAATTTTTCATGTACCGAGGTACACGACAAATTGTTAAAAATAATATAAAAAATATAATTAAAAAATTCAAAATTTAAGGAGTTTCTCATGAACCCAGGTACATCAGAAATGTTTTAAAATGATAACAAAGTGTAATTATAGGTAATTTTAAAATTTTACAAAAATTCAAAAATTAAGAATTTTTCATGTACCGGGGTACACGACAAATTGTTAAAAATAACATAAAAATATCATTAAAAAATTCAAAATTTAAGGAGTTTCTCATGAACCCAGGTACACCAGAAATGTTTTAAAATGATCACAAAATGTAATTATAGGTAATTTTTGAATTTTACAAAAATTCAAAAATTAAGAATTTTTCATGTACCGGGGTACACGACAAATTGTTAAAAATAACAGAAAAATATCATTAAAAAATTCAAAATTTAAGGAGTTTCTCATGAACCTAGGTACACCAGAAATGTTTAAAATGATCACAAAGTGTAATTATAGGTAATTTTTGAATTTTACAAAAATTCAAAAATTAAGAATTTTTCATGTACCGGGGTACACGACAAATTGTTAAAAATAACAGAAAAATATCATTAAAAAATTCAAAATTTAAGGAGTTTCTCATGAACCTAGGTACACCAGAAATGTTTAAAATTATCACAAAGTGTAATTATAGGTAATTTTTGAATTTTACAAAAATTGAAAAATTAAGAATTTTTAATGTACCGGGGTACACAACAAATTGTTAAAAATAACATAAAAAATATCATTAAAAAATTCAAAATTGAAGGAGTTTCTCATGAACCCAGGTACACCAGAAATGTTTTAAAATGATCACAAAGTGTAATTATAGGTAATTTTTGAATTTTAGAAAAATTAAAAAATTAAGAATTTTTCATGTACCGGGGTACACGACAAATTGTTAAAAATAACAGAAAAATTATCATTAAAAAATTCAAAATTGAAGGAGTTTCTCATGAACCTAGGTACACCAGAAATGTTTAAAATGATCACAAAGTGTAATTATAGGTAATTTTTGAATTTTACAAAAATTCAAAAATTAAGAATTTTTCATGTACCAGGGTACACGACAAGTTGTTAAAAATAACAGAAAAATATCATTAAAAAATTCAAAATTTAAGGAGTTTTTCATGAACCCAGGTACACCAGAAATGTTTAAAATGATCACAAAGTGTAATTATAGGTAATTTTTGAATTTTACAAAAATTCAAAAATTAAGAATTTTTCATGTACCGGGGTACACGACAAATTGTTAAATATAACAGAAAAAATATCATTAAAAAATTCAAAATTGAAGGAGTTTCTCATGAACCTAGGTACACGAGAAATGTTTAAAATGATCACAAAGTGTAATTATAGGTAATTTTTGAATTTTACAAAAATTCAAAAATTAAGAATTTTTCATGTATCAATCAGGGTACACGACAAATTGTTAAAAATAACAGAAAAAATATCATTAAAAAATTCGAAATTTAAGGAGTTTCTCATGAACCTAGGTACACCAGAAATGTTTAAAATGATCACAAAGTGTAATTATAGGTAATTTTTGAATTTTACAAAAATTAAGAATTTTTCATGTACCAGGGTACACAACAAATTGTTAAAAATAACAGAAAAAATATCATTAAAAAATTCAAAATTTAAGGAGTTTCTCATGAACCTAGGTACACCAGAAATGTTTAAAATGATCACAAAGTGTAATTATAGGTAATTTTTGAATTTTACAAAAATTCAAAAATTAAGAATTTTTCATGTACCGGGGTACACGACAAATTGTTAAAAATAACAGAAAAATATCATTAAAAAATTCAAAATTTAAGGAGTTTCTCATTAACCCAGGTACACCAGAAATGTTTAAAATGATCACAAAGTGTAATTATAGGTAATTTTTGAATTTTACAAAAATTCAAAAATTAAGAATTTTTCATGTACCAGGGTAAACGACAAATTGTTAAAAATAACACAAAAAATATCATTAAAAAATTCAAAATTTAAGGACTTTCTCATGAACCCAGGTACACCAGAAATATATAAAATGATCACAAAGTGTAATTATAGGTAATTTTGGAATTTTACATAAATTCAAAAATTAAGAATTTTTCATGTACCGGGGTACAAGACAAATTGTTAAAAATAACAGAAAAAATATCATTAAAAAATTCAAAATTTAAAGAGTTTCTCATGAACCTAGGTACACCAGAAATGTTTAAAATGATCACAAAGTGTAATTATAGGTAATTTTTGAATTTTACAAAAATTCAAAAATTAAGAATTTTTCATGTACCGGGGTACACGACAAATTGTTAAAAATAACAGAAAAATATTATTAAAAAATTCAAAATTTAAGGAGTTTCTCATGAACCTAGGTACACCAGAAATGTTTAAAATGATCACAAAGTGTAATTATAGGTAATTTTTGAATTTTACAAAAATTGAAAAATTAAGAATTTTTCATGTACCGGGGTACACGACAAATTGTTAAAAATAACATAAAAATATCATTAAAAAATTCAAAATTGAAAGAGTTTCTCATGAACCCAGGTACACCAGAAATGTTTTAAAATGATCACAAAGTATAATTATAGGTAATTTTTGAATTTTACAAAAATTCAAAAATTAAGAATTTTTCATGTACCGGGGTACACGACAAATTGTTTAAAATAACAGAAAAAATATCATTAAAAAATTCAAATTTTAAGGAGTTTCTCATGAACCTAGAGAAATGTTTAAAATGATCACAAAGTGTAATTATATGTAATTTTTGAATTTTACAAAAATTGAAAAATTAAGAATTTTTCATGTACCGGGGTACACGACAAATTGTTAAAAATAATATAAAAAATATCATTAAAAATTCAAAATTTAAGGAGTTTCTCATGAACCCAGGTACACCAGAAATGTTTTAAAATGATCACAAAATGTAATTATAGGTAATTTATGAATTTTACAAAAATTCAAAAATTAAGAATTTTTCATGTACCGAGGTACACGACAAATTGTTAAAAATAACAGAAAAATATCATTAAAAAATTCAAAATTTAAGGAGTCTCTCATGAACCTAGGTACACCAGAAATGTTTAAAATGATCAGAAAGTGTAATTATAGGTAATTTTTGAATTTTACAAAAATTGAAAAATTAAGAATTTTTTATGTACCGGGGGACACGACAAATTGTTAAAAATAACATAAAAAATATCATTAAAAAATTCAAAATTTAAGGAGTTTCTCATGAACCCAGGTACACCAGAAATCTTTTAAAATGATCACAAAGTGTAATTATAAGTAATTTTTGAATTTTACAAAAATTCAAAAATTAAGAATTTTTCATGTATCGGGGTACACGACAAATTGTTAAAAATAACAGAAAAATATCATTAAAAAATTCAAAATTTAAGGAGTTTCTCATGAACCTAGGTACACCAGAAATGTTTAAAATGATCACAAAGTGTAATTATAGGTAATTTTTGAATTTTAAAAAATTGAAAAATTAAGAATTTTTCATGTACCGGGGTACACGACAAATTGTTAAAAATAACATAAAAAATATCATTAAAAAATTTCAAAATTTAAGGAGTTTCTCGTGAACCCTGGTACACCATAAATGTTTTAAAATGATCACAAAGTGTAATTATAAGTAATTTTTGAATTTTACAAAAATTCAAAAATTAAGAATTTTTCATGTATCGGGGTACACGACAAATTGTTAAAAATAACAGAAAAATATCATTAAAAAATTCAAAATTTAAGGAGTTTCTCATGAACCTAGGTACACCAGAAATGTTTAAAATGATCACAAAGTGTAATTATAGGTGATTTTTGAATTTTACAAAAATTGAAAAATTAAGAATTTTTCATGTACCGGGGTACACGACAAATTGTTAAAAATAACATAAAAATATCATTAAAAAATTCAAAATTGAAGGAGTTTCTCATGAACCCAGGTACACCAGAAATGTTTCAAAATGATCACAAAGTGTAATTATAGGTAATTTGTGAATTTTACAAAAATTCAAAAATTAAGAATTTTTCATATACCGGGGTACACGACAAATTGTTAAAAATAACAGAAAAATATCATTAAAAAAATCAAAATTTAAGGAGTTTCTCATGAACCTAGGTACACCAGAAATGTTTAAAATGATCACAAAGTGTAATTATAGGTAGTTTTTGAATTTTACAAAAATTCAAAAATTAAGAATTTTTCATGTACCGGGGTACACGACAAATTGTTAAAAATACATATAAATATCATTAAAAAATTCAAAATTTAAGGAGTTTCTCATGAACCCAGGTACACCAGAAATGTTTTAAAATGATCACAAAATGTAATTATAGGTAATTTATGAATTTTACAAAAATTCAAAAATTAAGAATTTTTCATGTACCGAGGTACACGACAAATTGTTAAAAATAATATAAAAAATATCATTAAAAAATTCAAAATTTAAGGAGTTTCTCATGAACCCAGGTACAACAGAAATGTTTTAAAATGATAACAAAGTGTAATTATAGGTAATTTTAAAATTTTACAAAAATTCAAAAATTAAGAATTTTTCATGTACCGGGGTACACGACAAATTGTTAAAAATAACATAAAAATATCATTAAAAAATTCAAAATTTAAGGAGTTTCTCATGAACCTAGGTACACCAGAAATGTTTTAAAATGATCACAAAATGTAATTATAGGTAATTTTTGAATTTTACAAAAATTCAAAAATTAAGAATTTTTCATGTACCGGGGTACACGACAAATTGTTAAAAATAACAGAAAAATATCATTAAAAAATTCAAAATTTAAGGAGTTTCTCATGAACCTAGGTACACCAGAAATGTTTAAAATGATCACAAAGTGTAATTATAGGTAATTTTTGAATTTTACAAAAATTCAAAAATTAAGAATTTTTCATGTACCGGGGTACACGACAAATTGATAAAAATAACAGAAAAATATCATTAAAAAATTCAAAATTTAAGGAGTTTCTCATGAACCTAGGTACACCAGAAATGTTTAAAATTATCACAAAGTGTAATTATAGGTAATTTTTGAATTTTACAAAAATTGAAAAATTAAGAATTTTTAATGTACCGGGGTACACAACAAATTGTTAAAAATAACATAAAAAATATCATTAAAAAATTCAAAAGTGAAGGAGTTTCTCATGAACCCAGGTACACCAGAAATGTTTTAAAATGATCACAAAGTGTAATTATAGGTAATTTTTGAATTTTAGAAAAATTAAAAAATTAAGAATTTTTCATGTACCGGGGTACACGACAAATTGTTAAAAATAACATAAAAATATCATTAAAAAGTTCAAAATTTAAGGAGTTTCTCATGAACCCAGGTACACCATAAATGTTTTAAAATGATCACAAAATGTAATTATAGGTAATTTTTGAATTTTACAAAAATTCAAAAATTAAGAATTTTTCATGTATCGGGGTACACGACAAATTGTTAAAAATAACAGAAAAATATCATTAAAAAATTCAAAATTTAAGGAGTTTCTCATGAACCTAGGTACACCAGAAATGTTTAAAATGATCACAAAGTGTAATTATAGGTAATTTTTGAATTTTACAAAAATTGAAAAATTAAGAATTTTTCATGTACCGGGGGTACACGACAAATTGTTAAAAATAACATAAAAAATATCATTAAAAAATTCAAAATTCAAGGAGTTTCTCATCAACCCAGGTACACCAGAAATGTTTTAAAATGATCACAAAGTGTAATTATAGGTAATTTTTGAATTTTACAAAAATTCAAAAATTAAAAATTTTTCATGTACCGGGGTACACGACAAATTGTTAAAAATAACAGAAAAATATCATTAAAAAATTCAAAATTTAAGGAGTTTCTCATGAACCTAGGTACACCAGAAATGTTTACAATTATCACAAAGTGTAATTATAGGTAATTTTTGAATTTTACAAAAATTGAAAAATTAAGAATTTTTCATGTACCGGGGTACACGAAAAATTGTTAAAAATAATATAAAAAATATCATTAAAAAATTCAAAATTTAAGGAGTTTCTCATGAACCCAGGTACACCAGAAATGTTTTAAAATGATAACAAAGTGTAATTATAGGTAATTTTTGAATTTTACAAAAATTCAAAAATTAAGAATTTTTCATGTACCGGGGTACACTACAAATTTTTAAAAATAACATAAAAATATCATTAAAAATTCAAAATTTAAGGAGTTTCTCATGAACCCAGGTACACCAGAAATGTTTTAAAATGATCACAAAATGTAATTTTAGGTAATTTATGAATTTTACAAAAATTCAAAAATTAAGAATTTTTCATGTACCGGGGTACACGACAAATTGTTAAAAATAATATAAAAAATATCATTAAAAAATTCAAAATTTAAGGAGTTTCTCATGAACCCAGGTACACCTGAAATGTTTTAAAATGATCACAAAGTGTAATTATAGGTAATTTTTGAATTTTACAAAAATTCAAAAATTAAGAATTTTTCATGTACCGGGGTACACGACAAATTGTTAAAAATAACAGAAAAATATCATTAAAAAATTCAAAATTTAAGGAGTTTCTCATGAACCTAGGTACACCAGAAATGTTTAAAATGATCACAAAGTGTAATTATAGGTAATTTTTGAATTTTACAAAAATTCAAAAATTAAGAATTTTTCATGTACCGGGGTACACGACAAATTGTTAAAAATAACATAAAAATATCATTAAAAAATTCAAAATTGAAGGAGTTTCTCATGAACCCAGGTACACCAGAAATGTTTCAAAATGATCACAAAGTGTAATTATAGGTAATTTGTGAATTTTACAAAAATTCAAAAATTAAGAATTTTTCATATACCGGGGTACACGACAAATTGTTAAAAATAACAGAAAAATATCATTAAAAAATTCAAATTTTAAGGAGTTTCTCATGAACCTAGGTACACCAGAAATGTTTAAAATGATCACAAAGTGTAATTATAGGTAGTTTTTGAATTTTACAAAAATTCAAAAATTAAGAATTTTTCATGTACCGGGGTACACGACAAATTGTTAAAAATACATATAAATATCATTAAAAAATTCAAAATTTAAGGAGTTTCTCATGAACCCAGGTACACCAGAAATGTTTTAAAATGATCACAAAATGTAATTATAGGTAATTTATGAATTTTACAAAAATTCAAAAATTAAGAAATTTTTCATGTACCGAGGTACACGACAAATTGTTAAAAATAATATAAAAAATATCATTAAAAAATTCAAAATTTAAGGAGTTTCTCATGAACCCAGGTACAACAGAAATGTTTTAAAATGATAACAAAGTGTAATTATAGGTAATTTTAAAATTTTACAAAAATTCAAAAATTAAGAATTTTTCATGTACCGGGGTACACGACAAATTGTTAAAAATAACATAAAAATATCATTAAAAAATTCAAAATTTAAGGAGTTTCTCATGAACCCAGGTACACCAGAAATGTTTTAAAATGATCACAAAATGTAATTATAGGTAATTTTTGAATTTTACAAAAATTCAAAAATTAAGAATTTTTCATGTACCGGGGTACACGACAAATTGTTAAAAATAACAGAAAAATATCATTAAAAAATTCAAAATTTAAGGAGTTTCTCATGAACCTAGGTACACCAGAAATGTTTAAAATGATCACAAAGTGTAATTATAGGTAATTTTTGAATTTTACAAAAATTCAAAAATTAAGAATTTTTCATGTACCGGGGTACACGACAAATTGTTAAAAATAACAGAAAAATATCATTAAAAAATTCAAAATTTAAGGAGTTTCTCATGAACCTAGGTACACCAGAAATGTTTAAAATTATCACAAAGTGTAATTATAGGTAATTTTTGAATTTTACAAAAATTCAAAAATTAAGAATTTTTAATGTACCGGGGTACACAACAAATTGTTAAAAATAACATAAAAAATATCATTAAAAAATTCAAAATTGAAGGAGTTTCTCATGAACCCAGGTACACCAGAAATGTTTTAAAATGATCACAAAGTGTAATTATAGGTAATTTTTGAATTTTAGAAAAATTAAAAAATTAAGAATTTTTCATGTACCAGGGTACACGACAAATTGTTAAAAATAACATAAAAATATCATTAAAAAGTTCAAAATTTAAGGAGTTTCTCATGAACCCAGGTACACCATAAATGTTTTAAAATGATCACAAAATGTAATTATAGGTAATTTTTGAATTTTACAAAAATTCAAAAATTAAGAATTTTTCATGTATCGGGGTACACGACAAATTGTTAAAAATAACAGAAAAATATCATTAAAAAATTCAAAATTTAAGGAGTTTCTCATGAACCTAGGTACACCAGAAATGTTTAAAATGATCACAAAGTGTAATTATAGGTAATTTTTGAATTTTACAAAAATTGAAAAATTAAGAATTTTTCATGTACCCGGGGTACACGACAAATTGTTAAAAATAACATAAAAAATATCATTAAAAAATTCAAAATTCAAGGAGTTTCTCATCAACCCAGGTACACCAGAAATGTTTTAAAATGATCACAAAGTGTAATTATAGGTAATTTTTGAATTTTACAAAAATTCAAAAATTAAAAATTTTTCATGTACCGGGGTACACGACAAATTGTTAAAAATAACAGAAAAATATCATTAAAAAATTCAAAATTTAAGGAGTTTCTCATGAACCTAGGTACACCAGAAATGTTTACAATTATCACAAAGTGTAATTATAGGTAATTTTTGAATTTTACAAAAATTGAAAAATTAAGAATTTTTCATGTACCGGGGTACACGAAAAATTGTTAAAAATAATATAAAAAATATCATTAAAAAATTCAAAATTTAAGGAGTTTCTCATGAACCCAGGTACACCAGAAATGTTTTAAAATGATAACAAAGTGTAATTATAGGTAATTTTTGAATTTTACAAAAATTCAAAAATTAAGAATTTTTCATGTACCGGGGTACACTACAAATTGTTAAAAATAACATAAAAATATCATTAAAAATTCAAAATTTAAGGAGTTTCTCATGAACCCAGGTACACCAGAAATGTTTTAAAATGATCACAAAATGTAATTTTAGGTAATTTATGAATTTTACAAAAATTCAAAAATTAAGAATTTTTCATGTACCGGGGTACACGACAAATTGTTAAAAATAATATAAAAAATATCATTAAAAAATTCAAAATTTAAGGAGTTTCTCATGAACCCAGGTACACCAGAAATGTTTTAAAATGATCACAAAGTATAATTATAGGTAATTTTTGAATTTTACAAAAATTCAAAAATTAACAATTTTTCATGTACCGGGGTACACGACAAATTGTTAAAAATAACAGAAAAATATCATTAAAAAATTCAAAATTTAAGGAGTTTCTCATGAACCTAGGTACACCAGAAATGTTTAAAATGATCACAAAGTGTAATTATAGGTAATTTTTGAATTTTACAAAAATTCAAAAATTAAGAATTTTTCATGTACCGGGGTACATGACAAATTGTTAAAAATAACATAAAAATATCATTAAAAATTTCAAAATTTAAGGAGTTTCTCATGAACCTAGGTACACCAGAAATGTTTAAAATTATCACAAAGTGTAATTATAGGTAATTTTTGAATTTTACAAAAAATTGAAAAATTAAGAATTTTTCATGTACAGGGGTACACGACCAATTATTAAAAATAATATAAAAAATATCATTAAAAAATTTAAAATTTAAGGAGTTTCTCATGAACCCAGGTACACCAGAAATGTTTTAAAATGATAACAAAGTGTAATTATAGGTAATTTTTGAATTTTACAAAAATTCAAAAATTAAGAATTTTTCATGTACCAGGGTACACGACAAATTGTTAAAAATAACATATAAATATCATTAAAAAATTCAAAATTTAAGGAGTTTCTCATGAACCCAGGTACACTAGAAATGTTTTAAAATGATCACAAAATGTAATTATAGGTAATTTATGAATTTTACAAAAATTCAAAAATTAAGAATTTTTCATTTGCCGGGGTACACGACAAATTGTTAAAAATAATATAAAAAATATCATTAAATAATTCAAAATTTAAGGAGTTTCTCATGAACCCAGGTACACCAGAAATGTTTTAAAATGATCACAAAATGTAATTTTAGGTAATTTATGAATTTTACAAAAATTCAAAAATTAAGAATTTTTCATGTACCGGGGTACACGACAAATTGTTAAAAATAATATAAAAAATATCATTAAAAAATTCAAAATTTAAGGAGTTTCTCATGAACCCAGGTACACCAGAAATATTTTAAAATGATCACAAAGTGTAATTATAGGTAATTTTTGAATTTTACAAAAATTCAAAAATTAAGAATTTTTCATGTACCGGGGTACACGACAAATTGTTAAAAATAACAGAAAAATATCATTAAAAAATTCAAAATTTAAGGAGTTTCTCATGAACCTAGGTACACCAGAAATGTTTAAAATGATCACAAAGTATAATTATAGGTAATTTTTGAATTTTACAAAAATTCAAAAATTAAGAATTTTTCATGTACCGGGGTACATGACAAATTGTTAAAAATAACATAAAAATATCCTTAAAAAATTCAAAATTTAAGGAGTTTCTCATGAACCTAGGTACACCAGAAATGTTTAAAATGATCACAAAGTGTAATTATAGGTAATTTTTGAATTTTACAAAAAATTGAAAAATTAAAAATTTTTCATGTACAGGGGTACACGACCAATTATTACAAATAATATAAAAAATATCATTAAAAAATTTAAAATTTAAGGAGTTTCTCATGAACCCAGTTACACCATAAATGTTTTAAAATGATAACAAAGTGTAATTATAGGTAATTTTTGAATTTTACAAAAATTCAAAAATTAAGAATTTTTCATGTACCGGGGTACACGACAAAATGTTAAAAATAACATATAAATATCATTAAAAATTCAAAATTTAAGGAGTTTCTCATGAACCCAGGTACACTAGAAATGTTTTAAAATGATCACAAAATGTAATTATAGGTAATTTATGAATTTTACAAAAATTCAAAAATTAAGAATTTTTCATGTACCGGGGTACACGACAAATTGTTAAAAATAATATAAAAAATAACATTAAAAAATTCAAAATTTAAGGAGTTTCTCATAAACCCAGGTACACCAGAAATGTTTTAAAATGATCACAAAGTGTAATTATAGGTAATTTTTAAATTTTACAAAAATTCAAAAATTAAGAATTTTTCATGTACCGGGGTACACGACAAATTGTTAAAAATAACATAAAAATATCATTAAAAAATTCAAAAATTAAAGAGTTTCTCATGAACCGAGGTACACCAGAAATGTTTTAAAATGATAACAAAGTGTAATTATAGGTAATTTTTAAATTTTACAAAAATTCAAAAATTAAGAATTTTTCATGTACCTGGGTACACGACAAATTGTTAAAAATAATATAAAAAATATCATTAAAAAATTCAAAATTTAAGGAGTTTCTCATGAACCCAGGTACACCAGAAATGTTTTAAAATGATAACAAAGTGTAATTATAGGTAATTTTTGAATTTTTCAAAAATTCAAAAATTAAGAATTTTTCATGTACCGGGGTACACTACAAATTGTTAAAAATAACATAAAAATATCATTAAAAATTCAAAATTTAAGGAGTTTCTCATGAACCCAGGTACACCAGAAATGTTTTAAAATGATAACAAAGTGTAATTATAGGTAATTTTTGAATTTTACAAAAATTCAAAAATTAAGAATTTTTCATGTACCGGGGTACACTACAAATTGTTAAAAATAACATAAAAATATCATTAAAAATTCAAAATTTAAGGAGTTTCTCATGAACCCAGGTACACCAGAAATGTTTTAAAATGATCACAAAATGTAATTTTAGGTAATTTATGAATTTTACAAAAATTCAAATATTAAGAATTTTTCATGTACCGAGGTACACGACAAATTGTTAAAAATAATATAAAAAATATCATTAAAAAATTCAAAATTTAAGGAGTTTCTCATGAACCCAGGTACACCAGAAATGTTTTAAAATGATCACAAAGTGTAATTATAGGTAATTTTTGAATTTTACAAAAATTCAAAAATTAAGAATTTTTCATGTACCGGGGTACACGACAAATTGTTAAAAATAACAGAAAAATATCATTAAAAAATTCAAAATTTAAGGAGTTTCTCATGAACCCAGGTACACCAGAAATGTTTTAAAATGATCACAAAATGTAATTTTAGGTAATTTATGAATTTTACAAAAATTCAAAAATTAAGAATTTTTCATTTACCGGGGTACACGACAAATTGTTAAAAATAATATAAAAAATATCATTAAATAATTCAAAATTTAAGGAGTTTCTCATGAACCCAGGTACACCAGAAATGTTTTAAAATGATCACAAAATGTAATTTTAGGTAATTTATGAATTTTACAAAAATTCAAAAATTAAGAATTTTTCATGTACCGGGGTACACGACAAATTGTTAAAAATAATATAAAAAATATCATTAAAAATTCAAAATTTAAGGAGTTTCTCATGAACCCAGGTACACCAGAAATATTTTAAAATGATCACAAAGTGTAATTATAGGTAATTTTTGAATTTTACAAAAATTCAAAAATTAAGAATTTTTCATGTACCGGGGTACACGACAAATTGTTAAAAATAACAGAAAAATATCATTAAAAAATTCAAAATTTAAGGAGTTTCTCATGAACCTAGGTACACCAGAAATGTTTAAAATGATCACAAAGTATAATTATAGGTAATTTTTGAATTTTACAAAAATTCAAAAATTAAGAATTTTTCATGTACCGGGGTACATGACAAATTGTTAAAAATAACATAAAAATATCCTTAAAAAATTCAAAATTTAAGGAGTTTCTCATGAACCTAGGTACACCAGAAATCTTTAAAATGATCACAAAGTGTAATTATAGGTAATTTTTGAATTTTACAAAAAATTGAAAAATTAAAAAATTTTCATGTACAGGGGTACACGAACAATTATTACAAATAATATAAAAAATATCATTAAAAAATTTAAAATTTAAGGAGTTTCTCATGAACCCAGGTACACCATAAATGTTTTAAAATGATAACAAAGTGTAATTATAGGTAATTTTTGAATTTTACAAAAATTCAAAAATTAAGAATTTTTCATGTACCGGGGTACACGACAAAATGTTAAAAATAACATATAAATATCATTAAAAATTCAAAATTTAAGGAGTTTCTCATGAACCCAGGTACACTAGAAATGTTTTAAAATGATCACAAAATGTAATTATAGGTAATTTATGAATTTTACAAAAATTCAAAAATTAAGAATTTTTCATGTACCGGGGTACACGACAAATTGTTAAAAATAATATAAAAAATATCATTAAAAAATTCAAAATTTAAGGAGTTTCTCATGAACCCAGGTACACCAGAAATGTTTTAAAATGATCACAAAGTGTAATTATAGGTAATTTTTAAATTTTACAAAAATTCAAAAATTAAGAATTTTTCATGTACCGGGGTACACGACAAATTGTTAAAAATAACATAAAAATATCATTAAAAAATTCAAAAATTAAAGAGTTTCTCATGAACCGAGGTACACCAGAAATGTTTTAAAATGATAACAAAGTGTAATTATAGGTAATTTTTAAATTTTACAAAAATTCAAAAATTAAGAATTTTTCATGTACCTGGGTACACGACAAATTGTTAAAAATAATATAAAAAATATCATTAAAAAATTCAAAATTTAAGGAGTTTCTCATGAACCCAGGTACACCAGAAATGTTTTAAAATGATAACAAAGTGTAATTATAGGTAATTTTTGAATTTTTCAAAAATTCAAAAATTAAGAATTTTTCATGTACCGGGGTACACTACAAATTGTTAAAAATAACATATAAATATCATTAAAAATTCAAAATTTAAGGAGTTTCTCATGAACCCAAGTACACTAGAAATGTTTTAAAATGATCACAAAATGTAATTATAGGTAATTTATGAATTTTACAAAAATTCAAAAATTAAGAATTTTTCATTTACCGGGGTACACGACAAATTGTTAAAAATAATATAAAAAATATCATTAAATAATTCAAAATTTAAGGAGTTTCTCATGAACCCAGGTACACCAGAAATGTTTTAAAATGATCACAAAATGTAATTTTAGGTAATTTATGAATTTTACAAAAATTCAAAAATTAAGAATTTTTCATGTACCGGGGTACACGACAAATTGTTAAAAATAATATAAAAAATATCATTAAAAAATTCAAAATTTAAGGAGTTTCTCATGAACCCAGGTACACCAGAAATATTTTAAAATGATCACAAAGTGTAATTATAGGTAATTTTTGAATTTTACAAAAATTCAAAAATTAAGAATTTTTCATGTACCGGGGTACACGACAAATTGTTAAAAATAACAGAAAAATATCATTAAAAAATTCAAAATTTAAGGAGTTTCTCATGAACCTAGGTACACCAGAAATGTTTAAAATGATCACAAAGTATAATTATAGGTAATTTTTGAATTTTACAAAAATTCAAAAATTAAGAATTTTTCATGTACCGGGGTACATGACAAATTGTTAAAAATAACATAAAAATATCCTTAAAAAATTCAAAATTTAAGGAGTTTCTCATGAACCTAGGTACACCAGAAATGTTTAAAATGATCACAAAGTGTAATTATAGGTAATTTTTGAATTTTACAAAAAATTGAAAAATTAAAAATTTTTCATGTACAGGGGTACACGACCAATTATTACAAATAATATAAAAAATATCATTAAAAAATTTAAAATTTAAGGAGTTTCTCATGAACCCAGTTACACCATAAATGTTTTAAAATGATAACAAAGTGTAATTATAGGTAATTTTTGAATTTTACAAAAATTCAAAAATTAAGAATTTTTCATGTACCGGGGTACACGACAAAATGTTAAAAATAACATATAAATATCATTAAAAATTCAAAATTTAAGGAGTTTCTCATGAACCCAGGTACACTAGAAATGTTTTAAAATGATCACAAAATGTAATTATAGGTAATTTATGAATTTTACAAAAATTCAAAAATTAAGAATTTTTCATGTACCGGGGTACACGACAAATTGTTAAAAATAATATAAAAAATATCATTAAAAAATTCAAAATTTAAGGAGTTTCTCATGAACCCAGGTACACCAGAAATGTTTTAAAATGATCACAAAGTGTAATTATAGGTAATTTTTAAATTTTACAAAAATTCAAAAATTAAGAATTTTTCATGTACCGGGGTACACGACAAATTGTTAAAAATAACATAAAAATATCATTAAAAAATTCAAAAATTAAAGAGTTTCTCATGAACCGAGGTACACCAGAAATGTTTTAAAATGATAACAAAGTGTAATTATAGGTAATTTTTAAATTTTACAAAAATTCAAAAATTAAGAATTTTTCATGTACCTGGGTACACGACAAATTGTTAAAAATAATATAAAAAATATCATTAAAAAATTCAAAATTTAAGGAGTTTCTCATGAACCCAGATACACCAGAAATGTTTTAAAATGATAACAAAGTGTAATTATAGGTAATTTTTGAATTTTTCAAAAATTCAAAAATTAAGAATTTTTCATGTACCGGGGTACACTACAAATTGTTAAAAATAACATAAAAATATCATTAAAAATTCAAAATTTAAGGAGTTTCTCATGAACCCAGGTACACCAGAAATGTTTTAAAATGATAACAAAGTGTAATTATAGGTAATTTTTGAATTTTACAAAAATTCAAAAATTAAGAATTTTTCATGTACCGGGGTACACTACAAATTGTTAAAAATAACATAAAAATATCATTAAAAATTCAAAATTTAAGGAGTTTCTCATGAACCCAGGTACACCAGAAATGTTTTAAAATGATCACAAAATGTAATTTTAGGTAATTTATGAATTTTACAAAAATTCAAATATTAAGAATTTTTCATGTACCGAGGTACACGACAAATTGTTAAAAATAATATAAAAAATATCATTAAAAAATTCAAAATTTAAGGAGTTTCTCATGAACCCAGGTACACCAGAAATGTTTTAAAATGATCACAAAGTGTAATTATAGGTAATTTTTGAATTTTACAAAAATTCAAAAATTAAGAATTTTTCATGTACCGGGGTACACGACAAATTGTTAAAAATAACAGAAAAATATCATTAAAAAATTCAAAATTTAAGGAGTTTCTCATGAACCCAGGTACACCAGAAATGTTTTAAAATGATCACAAAATGTAATTTTAGGTAATTTATGAATTTTACAAAAATTCAAAAATTAAGAATTTTTCATTTACCGGGGTACACGACAAATTGTTAAAAATAATATAAAAAATATCATTAAATAATTCAAAATTTAAGGAGTTTCTCAAGAACCCAGGTACACCAGAAATGTTTTAAAATGATCACAAAATGTAATTTTAGGTAATTTATGAATTTTACAAAAATTCAAAAATTAAGAATTTTTCATGTACCGGGGTACACGACAAATTGTTAAAAATAATATAAAAAATATCATTAAAAAATTCAAAATTTAAGGAGTTTCTCATGAACCCAGGTACACCAGAAATATTTTAAAATGATCACAAAGTGTAATTATAGGTAATTTTTGAATTTTACAAAAATTCAAAAATTAAGAATTTTTCATGTACCGGGGTACACGACAAATTGTTAAAAATAACAGAAAAATATCATTAAAAAATTCAAAATTTAAGGAGTTTCTCATGAACCTAGGTACACCAGAAATGTTTAAAATGATCACAAAGTATAATTATAGGTAATTTTTGAATTTTACAAAAATTCAAAAATTAAGAATTTTTCATGTACCGGGGTACATGACAAATTGTTAAAAATAACATAAAAATATCCTTAAAAAATTCAAAATTTAAGGAGTTTCTCATGAACCTAGGTACACCAGAAATGTTTAAAATGATCACAAAGTGTAATTATAGGTAATTTTTGAATTTTACAAAAAATTGAAAAATTAAAAAATTTTCATGTACAGGGGTACACGACCAATTATTACAAATAATATAAAAAATATCATTAAAAAATTTAAAATTTAAGGAGTTTCTCATGAACCCAGGTACACCATAAATGTTTTAAAATGATAACAAAGTGTAATTATAGGTAATTTTTGAATTTTACAAAAATTCAAAAATTAAGAATTTTTCATGTACCGGGGTACACGACAAAATGTTAAAAATAACATATAAATATCATTAAAAATTCAAAATTTAAGGAGTTTCTCATGAACCCAGGTACACTATAAATGTTTTAAAATGATCACAAAATGTAATTATAGGTAATTTATGAATTTTACAAAAATTCAAAAATTAAGAATTTTTCATGTACCGGGGTACACGACAAATTGTTAAAAATAATATAAAAAATATCATTAAAAAATTCAAAATTTAAGGAGTTTCTCATGAACCCAGGTACACCAGAAATGTTTTAAAATGATAACAAAGTGTAATTATAGGTAATTTTTGAATTTTTCAAAAATTCAAAAATTAAGAATTTTTCATGTACCGGGGTACACTACAAATTGTTAAAAATAACATAAAAATATCATTAAAAATTCAAAATTTAAGGAGTTTCTCATGAACCCAGGTACACCAGAAATGTTTTAAAATGATAACAAAGTGTAATTATAGGTAATTTTTGAATTTTACAAAAATTCAAAAATTAAGAATTTTTCATGTACCGGGGTACACTACAAATTGTTAAAAATAACATAAAAATATCATTAAAAATTCAAAATTTAAGGAGTTTCTCATGAACCCAGGTACACCAGAAATGTTTTAAAATGATCACAAAATGTAATTTTAGGTAATTTATGAATTTTACAAAAATTCAAATATTAAGAATTTTTCATGTACCGAGGTACACGACAAATTGTTAAAAATAATATAAAAAATATCATTAAAAAATTCAAAATTTAAGGAGTTTCTCATGAACCCAGGTACACCAGAAATGTTTTAAAATGATCACAAAGTGTAATTATAGGTAATTTTTGAATTTTACAAAAATTCAAAAATTAAGAATTTTTCATGTACCGGGGTACACGACAAATTGTTAAAAATAACAGAAAAATATCATTAAAAAATTCAAAATTTAAGGAGTTTCTCATGAACCCAGGTACACCAGAAATGTTTTAAAATGATCACAAAATGTAATTTTAGGTAATTTATGAATTTTACAAAAATTCAAAAATTAAGAATTTTTCATTTACCGGGGTACACGACAAATTGTTAAAAATAATATAAAAAATATCATTAAATAATTCAAAATTTAAGGAGTTTCTCATGAACCCAGGTACACCAGAAATGTTTTAAAATGATCACAAAATGTAATTTTAGGTAATTTATGAATTTTACAAAAATTCAAAAATTAAGAATTTTTCATGTACCGGGGTACACGACAAATTGTTAAAAATAATATAAAAAATATCATTAAAAAATTCAAAATTTAAGGAGTTTCTCATGAACCCAGGTACACCAGAAATATTTTAAAATGATCACAAAGTGTAATTATAGGTAATTTTTGAATTTTACAAAAATTCAAAAATTAAGAATTTTTCATGTACCGGGGTACACGACAAATTGTTAAAAATAACAGAAAAATATCATTAAAAAATTCAAAATTTAAGGAGTTTCTCATGAACCTAGGTACACCAGAAATGTTTAAAATGATCACAAAGTATAATTATAGGTAATTTTTGAATTTTACAAAAATTCAAAAATTAAGAATTTTTCATGTACCGGGGTACATGACAAATTGTTAAAAATAACATAAAAATATCCTTAAAAAATTCAAAATTTAAGGAGTTTCTCATGAACCTAGGTACACCAGAAATGTTTAAAATGATCACAAAGTGTAATTATAGGTAATTTTTGAATTTTACAAAAAATTGAAAAATTAAAAAATTTTCATGTACAGGGGTACACGACCAATTATTACAAATAATATAAAAAATATCATTAAAAAATTTAAAATTTAAGGAGTTTCTCATGAACCCAGGTACACCATAAATGTTTTAAAATGATAACAAAGTGTAATTATAGGTAATTTTTGAATTTTACAAAAATTCAAAAATTAAGAATTTTTCATGTACCGGGGTACACGACAAAATGTTAAAAATAACATATAAATATCATTAAAAATTCAAAATTTAAGGAGTTTCTCATGAACCCAGGTACACTATAAATGTTTTAAAATGATCACAAAATGTAATTATAGGTAATTTATGAATTTTACAAAAATTCAAAAATTAAGAATTTTTCATGTACCGGGGTACACGACAAATTGTTAAAAATAATATAAAAAATATCATTAAAAAATTCAAAATTTAAGGAGTTTCTCATGAACCCAGGTACACCAGAAATGTTTTAAAATGATCACAAAGTGTAATTATAGGTAATTTTTAAATTTTACAAAAATTCAAAAATTAAGAATTTTTCATGTACCGGGGTACACGACAAATTGTTAAAAATAACATAAAAATATCATTAAAAAATTCAAAAATTAAAGAGTTTCTCATGAACCGAGGTACACCAGAAATGTTTTAAAATGATAACAAAGTGTAATTATAGGTAATTTTTAAATTTTACAAAAATTCAAAAATTAAGAATTTTTCATGTACCTGGGTACACGACAAATTGTTAAAAATAATATAAAAAATATCATTAAAAAATTCAAAATTTAAGGAGTTTCTCATGAACCCAGGTACACCAGAAATGTTTTAAAATGATAACAAAGTGTAATTATAGGTAATTTTTGAATTTTTCAAAAATTCAAAAATTAAGAATTTTTCATGTACCGGGGTACACTACAAATTGTTAAAAATAACTAAAAATATCATTAAAAATTCAAAATTTAAGGAGTTTCTCATGAACCCAGGTACACCAGAAATGTTTTAAAATGATAACAAAGTGTAATTATAGGTAATTTTTGAATTTTACAAAAATTCAAAAATTAAGAATTTTTCATGTACCGGGGTACACTACAAATTGTTAAAAATAACATAAAAATATCATTAAAAATTCAAAATTTAAGGAGTTTCTCATGAACCCAGGTACACCAGAAATGTTTTAAAATGATCACAAAATGTAATTTTAGGTAATTTATGAATTTTACAAAAATTCAAATATTAAGAATTTTTCATGTACCGAGGTACACGACAAATTGTTAAAAATAATATAAAAAATATCATTAAAAAATTCAAAATTTAAGGAGTTTCTCATGAACCCAGGTACACCAGAAATGTTTTAAAATGATTACAAAGTGTAATTATAGGTAATTTTTGAATTTTACAAAAATTCAAAAATTAAGAATTTTTCATGTACCGGGGTACACGACAAATTGTTAAAAATAACAGAAAAATATCATTAAAAAATTCAAAATTTAAGGAGTTTCTCATTACTTAGGTACACCAGAAATGTTTAAAATGATCACAAAGTGTAATTATAGGTAATTTTTGAATTTTACAAAAATTCAAAAATTAAGAATTTTTCATGTACCGGGGTACACTACAAATTGTTAAAAATAACATAAAAATATCATTAAAAATTCAAAATTTAAGGAGTTTCTCATGAACCCAGGTACACCAGAAATGTTTTAAAATGATAACAAAGTGTAATTATAGGTAATTTTTGAATTTTACAAAAATTCAAAAATTAAGAATTTTTCATGTACCGGGGTACACTACAAATTGTTAAAAATAACATAAAAATATCATTAAAAATTCAAAATTTAAGGAGTTTCTCATGAACCCAGGTACACCAGAAATGATTTAAAATGATCACAAAATGTAATTTTAGGTAATTTATGAATTTTACAAAAATTCAAATATTAAGAATTTTTCATGTACCGAGGTACACGACAAATTGTTAAAAATAATATAAAAAATATCATTAAAAAATTCAAAATTTAAGGAGTTTCTCATGAACCCAGGTACACCAGAAATGTTTTAAAATGATCACAAAGTGTAATTATAGGTAATTTTTGAATTTTACAAAAATTCAAAAATTAAGAATTTTTCATGTACCGGGGTACACGACAAATTGTTAAAAATAACAGAAAAATATCATTAAAAAATTCAAAATTTAAGGAGTTTCTCATTACTTAGGTACACCAGAAATGTTTAAAATGATCACAAAGTGTAATTATAGGTAATTTTTGAATTTTACAAAAATTCAAAAATTAAGAATTTTTGATGTACCGGGGTACACGACAAATTGTTAAAAATAACATAAAAATATCATTAAAAAATTCAAAATTTAAGGAGTTTCTCATGAACCTAGGTACACCAGAAATGTTTAAAATGATCACAAAGTGTAATTATAGGTAATTTTTGAATTTTACAAAAAATTGAAAAATTAAGAAATTTTCATGTACCGGTTTACACGACAAATTGTTAAAAATAATATAAAAATATCATTAAAAAATTCAAAATTTAAGGAGTTTCTCATGAACCCAGGTACACCAGAAATGTTTTAAAATGATAACAAAGTGTAATTATAGGTAATTTTGAATTTTACAAAAATTCAAAAATTAAGAATTTTTCATGTACCGGGGTACACTACAATTGTTAAAAATAACATAAAAATATCATTAAAAATTCAAAATTTAAGGAGTTTCTCATGAACCCAGGTACACCAGAAATGTTTTAAAATGATCACAAAATGTAATTTTAGGTAATTTATGAATTTTACAAAAATTCAAATATTAAGAATTTTTCATGTACCGAGGTACACGACAAATTGTTAAAAATAATATAAAAAATATCATTAAAAAATTCAAAATTTAAGGAGTTTCTCATGAACCCAGGTACACCAGAAATGTTTTAAAAATGATCACACAGTGTAATTATAGGTAATTTTTGAATTTTACAAAAATTCAAAAATTAAGAATTTTTCATGTACCGGGTACACGACAAATTGTTAAAAATAACAGAAAAATATCATTAAAAAATTCAAAATTTAAGGAGTTTCTCATTACTTAGGTACACCAGAAATGTTTAAAATGATCACAAAGTGTAATTATAGGTAATTTTTGAATTTTACAAAAATTCAAAAATTAAGAATTTTTTCATGTACCGGGGTACACTACAAATTGTTAAAAATAACATAAAAATATCATTAAAAATTCAAAATTTAAGGAGTTTCTCATGAACCCAGGTACACCAGAAATGTTTTTAAAATGATAACAAAGTGTAATTATAGGTAATTTTTGAATTTTACAAAATTCAAAAATTAAGAATTTTTCATGTACCGGGGTACACTACAAATTGTTAAAAATAACATAAAAATATCATTAAAAATTCAAAATTTAAGGAGTTTCTCATGAACCCAGGTACACCAGAAATGATTTAAAATGATCACAAAATGTAATTTTAGGTAATTTATGAATTTTACAAAAATTCAAATATTAAGAATTTTTCATGTACCGAGGTACACGACAAATTGTTAAAAATAATATAAAAAATATCATTAAAAAAATTCAAAATTTAAGGAGTTTCTCATGAACCCAGGTACACCAGAAATGTTTTTAAAATGATCACAAAGTGTAATTATAGGTAATTTTTTGAATTTACAAAAATTCAAAAATTAAGAATTTTTCATGTACCGGGGTACACGACAAATTGTTAAAAATAACAGAAAAATATCATTAAAAAAATTCAAAATTTAAGGAGTTTCTCATTACTTAGGTACACCAGAAATGTTTAAAATGATCACAAAGTGTAATTATAGGTAATTTTTTGAATTTTACAAAAATTCAAAAATTAAGAATTTTTGATGTACCGGGGTACACGACAAATTGTTAAAAATAACATAAAAATATCATTAAAAAATTCAAAATTTAAGGAGTTTCTCATGAACCTAGGTACACCAGAAATGTTAAAATGATCACAAAGTGTAATTATAGGTAATTTTTGAATTTACAAAAATTGAAAAATTAAGAAATTTTCATGTACCGGTTTACACGACAAATTGTTAAAAATAATATAAAAAATATCATTAAAAAATTCAAAATTTAAGGAGTTTCTCATGAACCCAGGTACACCAGAAATGTTTTAAAATGATAACAAAGTGTAATTATAGGTAATTTTTGAATTTACAAAAATTCAAAAATTAAGAATTTTTCATGTACCGGGGTACACTACAAATTGTTAAAAATAACATAAAAATATCATTAAAAATTCAAAATTTAAGGAGTTTCTCATGAACCCAGGTACACCAGAAATGTTTTAAATGATCACAAAATGTAATTTTAGGTAATTTATGAATTTTACAAAATTCAAATATTAAGAATTTTTCATGTACCGAGGTACACGACAAATTGTTAAAAATAATATAAAAAATATCATTAAAAAATTCAAAATTTAAGGAGTTTCTCATGAACCCAGGTACACCAGAAATGTTTAAAATGATCACAAAGTGTAATTATAGGTAATTTTTGAATTTTACAAAATTTCAAAAATTAAGAATTTTTCATGTACCGGGGTACACGACAAATTGTTAAAAATAACAGAAAAAATATCATTAAAAATTCAAAATTTAAGGAGTTTCTCATTACTTAGGTACACCAGAAATGTTTAAAATGATCACAAAGTGTAATTATAGGTAATTTTTGAATTTTACAAAAATTCAAAAATAAGAAATTTTCATGTACCGGGGTACACTACAAATTGTTAAAAATAACATAAAAATATCATTAAAAATTCAAAATTTAAGGAGTTTCTCATGAACCCAGGTACACCAGAAATGTTTTAAAATGATAACAAAGTGTAATTATAGGTAATTTTTTGAATTTTACAAAAAATTCAAAAATTAAGAATTTTTCATGTACCGGGGTACACTACAAATTGTTAAAAATAACATAAAAATATCATTAAAAATTCAAAATTAAGGAGTTTCTCATGAACCCAGGTACACCAGAAATGATTTAAAATGATCACAAAATGTAATTTTAGGTAATTTATGAATTTTACAAAAATTCAATATTAAGAATTTTCATGTACCGAGGTACACGACAAATTGTTAAAAATAATATAAAAAATATCATTAAAAAATTCAAAATTTAAGGAGTTTTCTCATGAACCCAGGTACACCAGAAATGTTTTAAAAGGATCACAAAGTGTAATTATAGGTAATTTTTGAATTTTACAAAAATTCAAAAATTAAGAATTTTTCA
Source organism: Cichorium intybus (assembly GCA_023525715.1). Lineage (NCBI taxonomy): Eukaryota > Viridiplantae > Streptophyta > Magnoliopsida > Asterales > Asteraceae > Cichorium > Cichorium intybus. Next base: position 105,959,250 of record CM042015.1, read on the forward strand.
TGTACCGGGGTACACGACAAATTGTTAAAATAACAGAAAAATATCATTAAAAATTCAAAATTTAAGGAGTTTCTCATTACTTAGGTACACCAGAAATGTTTAAAATGATCACAAAGTGTAATTATAGGTAATTTTTGAATTTTACAAAAATTCAAAAATTAAGAATTTTTGATGTACCGGGGTACACGACAAATTGTTAAAAATAACATAAAAATATCATTAAAAAATTCAAAATTTTAAGGAGTTTCTCATGAACCTAGGTACACCAGAAATGTTTAAAATGATCACAAAGTGTAATTATAGGTAAATTTTTGAATTTTACAAAAAATTGAAAAATTAAGAAATTTTCATGTACGGTTTACACGACAAATTGTTAAAAATAATATAAAAAATATCATTAAAAAATTCAAAATTTAAGGAGTCGTTCTCATGAACCCAGGTACACCAGAAATGTTTTTAAATGATAACAAAGTGTAATTATAGGTAATTTTTGAATTTTACAAAAATTCAAAAATTAAGAATTTTTCATGTACCGGGGTACACGACAAATTGTTAAAAATAACATATAAATATCATTAAAAAATTCAAAATTTAAGGAGTTTCTCATGAACCCAGGTACACTAGAAACTGTTTTAAAATGATCACAAAATGTAATTATGGGTAATTTATGAATTTTACAAAAATTCAAAAATTAAGAATTTTCATGTACCGGGGTACACGACAAATTGTTAATAATAATATAAAAAATATCATTAAAAAATTCAAAATTTAAGGAGTTTCTCATGAACCTAGGTACACCAGAAATGTTTAAAATGATCACAAAGTGTAATTATAGGTAATTTTTGAATTTTACAAAAAATTGAAAATTAAGAATTTTTCATGTACAGTGGTACACGACAAATTATTAAAAAATAATATAAAAAATATCATTAAAAAATTTAAAATTTAAGGAGTTTCTCATGAACCCAGGTACACCAGAAATGTTTTAAATGATAACAAAGTGTAATTATAGGTAATTTTGAATTTTACTAAAATTCAAAAATTAAGAATTTTTCATGTACCGGGGTACACGACAAATTGTTAAAAATAACATATAATATATCATTAAAAAATTCAAAATTTAAGGAGTTTCTCATGAACCCAGGTACACTAGAAATGTTTTAAAATGATCACAAAATGTAATTATAGGTAATTTATGAATTTTACAAAAATTCAAAAATTAGAATTTTTCATGTACCGGGGTAGCACGACAAATTGTTAAAAATAATATAAAAAATATCATTAAATAATTCAAAATTTAAGGAGTTTCTCATGAACCCAGGTACACCAGAAATGTTTTAAAAATGATAACAAAGTGTAATTATAGGTAATTTTGAATTTTACAAAAATTCAAAAATTAAGAATGTTTCATGTACCGGGGTACACTACAAATTGTTAAAAATAACATAAAAATATCATTAAAAATTCAAAATTTAAGGAGTTTCTCATGAACCCAGGTACACCAGAAATGTTTTAAAATGATCACAAAATGTAATTTTAGGTAATTTATGAATTTTACAAAATTCAAAAATTAAGAATTTTCATGTACCGAGGTACACGACAAATTGTTAAAATATTATAAAAAATATCATTAAAAAATTCATAATTTAAGGGAGTTTCTCATGAAACCAGGTACACCAGAAATTTTTTAAAATGATCACAAGTGTAATTATAGGTAATTTTTTGAATTTTACAAAAATTCAAAAATTAAGAATTTTTCATGTACCGGGGTACACGACAATTGTTAAAAATAACAGAAAAATATCATTAAAAAATTTAAAATTTAAGGAGTTTCTCATTACCTAAGGTACACCAGAAATGTTTTAAAATGATCACAAAGTGTAATTATAGGTAATTTTTGAATTTTACAAAAATTCAAAAATTAAGAATTTTTCATGTACCGGGGTACACGACAAATTGTTAAAAATAATATAAAAAATATCATTAAATAATTCAAAATTTAAGGAGTTTCTCATGAACCCAGGTACACCAGAAATGTTTTAAAATGATAACAAAGTGTAATTATAGGTAATTTTTGAATTTTACAAAAATTCAAAAATTAACAATTTTTCATGTACCGGGGTACACTACAAATTGTTAAAAATAACATAAAAATATCATTAAAAATTCAAAATTTAAGGAGGTTTCTCATGAACCCAGGTACACTAGAAATGATTTAAAATGATCACAAAGTGTAATTATAGGTAATTTTTGAATTTTACAAAAAATTGAAAAATTAAGAATTTTTCATGTACAGTGGTACACGACAAATTATTAAAATAATATAAAAAATATCATTA